>PVKB01002794.1:0-250130 GCA_004027205.1 Ctenodactylus gundi
TGTTAAAAATATTCGGGGGAAAACTGCATCTGTACTGAATATGTACAGACTTCCCTGTTACTTTTACCTTAACAATAGAGAACAACTATTTGCACAGAATTTATGTGGAATTTAATATTCTGAGAAATGTACACAGGTTATATGCTAAAGCTACACTATTATATACACAGTAAGGCTCTTGAGCATCCGGATTTCAGTACATCAGAAGGATTCTGGAATCAATCTCCCATAGATATTGAGAGAGATAGCTGTATAAATATCATAAATTAGAATTTGTAATTTTCTAGTAATAAAACATTTCTTTAGCTGGGCCCAGGGGTGCAGGCCTATAATCCCAGCGCTCTGGGAGGCATAGGCAGGGGGCTCATAAATTCAAGCTCAGTCTGGGTAATTTAGCAACTTGGTGACCTGCCTCAAAAGTCAAAAGTGAACTGGGAATCAAGCACAGAACCTTTACACTGAGCTGTATCCCTAGTTCACTTTTGATTTTGCCTACCCAAATTATTTCATGTGCCCAAAAAAGGCAAGAGAAATTTAATTCAATCTGAGGATGTACAATTTTCAAGCTCTGTGGGAAGGGGCACAGTGCCAATTTCAAGACCATTCTACCAGTGGAGGACGGAGCAGTACTCACCTTGCCTGCACCAAACAAGTGGCAACCCTTGACAGCTTCAAAAATGTTGGGCGAGATGTCTGGCTGAGCAGGAAGATGCGACTGTGCCAGAGACTGCTTCACTTTCTTCACGTCCACTAGACACAGGGCCCGCTCTTCTCCTGCGGAGGAAGGCACAACCTCTGTCAGCTTGAAGCCAGAGAATAAAGACATACTAGGGCAATTCCAGGCCTAGTCATAAACAAAAGTCAAAGAGGCCACAGGGACTGAGTTTTCCACATAACTCTACACAGGCTGAGTGTCTCCTCTATGAAATACTTGGAACCAAAAGCATCTCAGATTTCAGATTTGGGATATGGGCATATAACGAGATTTTCAGGATAGGACAAATCTCAACAAGAAATCTACTTCTGTTTCATATAGTCCTTCTACGTAACCTAAAGGTAATTTTATACAATATTTTTAGTGCACTTTTTGTTTTGACTACGAACCATCACATGAAGTCAGGTGTGGCAGGTGTGTAGTCTTCTACCTGTGACCATGTTGGCACTCAAAAAGTTTTAGATTTGGCAGCATTTTACATTTGATGTTTTTAGATTAGGTATGTTCAACTTACAAACACATTTTAGGCCCATGTTTTATAACTAAGATGAAAACATTTGGCCTTTAAGTCAAGATTTTAAAGAGGAGGTAATTCTGCAGACATAAAACTGGAGTATGAGAGCTAACCTTTCACATTTGAAGAATGTAGTGAAGAGGAAGAGGGGATACTCTATAAAACAACAGGTTTAGGTTATTCAAATATTTAAATATGTTGATAGCATAAAAAAATAAAAGGATAAGAAACTTCCAGATCAAAGGTGAATAAAAAGACCTGATTAAATGTACTGTGTTTCATCTTGGGTTGGATCATGAATTAGCGAAGGGGGAAACACAATGAAAAATTATTAGGGCCACAGTTAAAATAAGACTATGGGCAGTATGTATATATCAGTATCATCACAAAGACTCAGTTTCCTGAATGATACAACTGTACCAGGTGAACCTATTATACATGGCATAATATGATCGATACATGTCATTATATATTATATATATGGGGGAGGTTTTGAGGTGGGGGGCACACGCTCAGATAACAGGTCTCATGAGACCTCCAAGTTCTCATGAGAGAATTATTTTTAAGTAGCAAGCCCGTTCCAAGCCAGCTTTCATATATGGAGATGCAAACTGTTTCCTTTTTGCCTAAGTTCCCACTCTACTATCCACCATAAGGTAATGTAGCCACGATTGGCTCTCATCAAGCCAGAACTGTGCAGGTTAGACTCTGAACATCCACAACTGTGGACTAAATAAGCTTCTTTCTTCTAGAAGTAGCCAGACTTGGGTACATTATTATAGTAACAAAAAGCTGACTAATACAGCATTCTTCATTTGGCTTAAGGATAAGACATTCTTTAGGGATGTTGGAGTATGCTAACCCAGACATCAGAAGGGAACCAAATATGGACAGAGAGGGTACATCAGCTGAGACATGACACCAACAGGGACACAGAGAAAAAGAGCCGACGCTCCTCCACCTGCTGCCAGGAAGGCCTGACTTTGTGCTTCTCAGGCATAAAATTAGGCTCCCAAATTATTTCCCTTCAGAGTAAAGAACGGGCCATTCCTAGGCCTCGCACCTGCTATCATGAGTAGCTTCTCCAAGTCCTTGATGATATAAATTTGGAAGACTGCTCCAATTCCTGGGACATGAGTCAGGGAGTTTTTCAAGACATTCAGTGCATACAGCCCTTCCTCAGTGCCCACCAACACCACCTGCACAGGCAGAAGTCCAAAGAAGAACATAAGCACTGTCTTGTCACCAGGCAATTCCAAAGCCGAAGAGCACTCAGCCCTTTCTTTTTTGACCGAGTGGGCTGCAGCCAGTCACCAACTGACAGTGCCAAGAGGATGTTACCTGGTCACTGAAGGGCAGTGTGCAGTTCATGTCTAGCCGGTCATCGCCTTCCAGCTTTAGCAGGGAGTTTCCAAGCAATTTCTTTTCATTTGTGAAAGAAAAAAAGTGAAGAAAAAAGAAGACAAAATGGTAATGGACTGTTGCTCACGACCAAACCATCCAAAGAGAAAGAGACACATTTAAAGTCAAGCTCAGAAACAAATATCTGCTCTTATATTCCACCCCCGCCACACACACACTTTTTTTTTTCTTGAGTATGCTGGGGACTAAATCCAGTGCTCTACCACTGAGCTGAACTGCATCCCTAGCTTCTTGCCCTATATATTTTGGTCAGAACTCCAAAGCAAGACATCAATGTTATTGGTCTCTCTGCAGTTGTTGTTAATTAGCTGTTAATTAGTCAGAGCTATAACTCAGGTTGGCATAGTAGTAAGTGAGTGGTGCAGGTACAGAAAGCTGTTTTGCAATAGGAAATAAAGCTGAAGCTACAGATATATCAACCGCAAAGGATTAATAAGCCATATGGAAGGCGCCTTCCACCCCAGACGCAGCAAAAGTGCAAAACACTGTGTGAGCATCAAAACAAGCCTCTGACTCTCTTTACCTGAACCCACGCAGGCAGAAGTTCGTAGGAAATACAGTCACGCTCCTATTGTACACATATTAACGTGGATTTCAGTAAAAGGTTCGTGCATATAACAATAAAATAGTTCAAAACAAGCCTACCAAGTGAGCAAAGCTCTTCTCAAGGAGGCTCATGGTTAAGAATTTTCCAATTGAAGTGTTTATTAGGAGCTAAGTGTCTGAAAAGGGCTGTTTGGATTTTAGGGGAGCAAAACACCAATGAGCAATGAGCAGTGTTTGCTTCCTGGAATGTTCTAGGGGGAGTGATGCCAATCAAGGCACACCTACGTTTCTCACATCTTAAGAATAAGTGGGCTTTCAAACCTGCCTACAGAAGATCCAATACTGCAGACGCAACCGGGAAGGTTACAAAAAGCCTTTTTGAAGTAGACCTAGACATTGGCAGCCTGTTGTGCTGCTTAATAGCCAAACTGGTTATAACTTCAGGCTTCAAACTAAAGCAACTATCAAAGTAAACAGGAGAGATTTCCTTATAAGTACATTGGCTGCTGCACTGTCATAACCAGGCTTCATCAAGACCCATGAGTTGGTTAGTTGTGCTGCTTCCCCAGCTCCCCATGGGACAGAGGGAGGGCCCGTGATGCTCCATGCTGCCCTGGAGCCTGCACCTTCACTGTGACAAAACTCGCCATGACATAACCTAGAGCCAGCACATCTCACAGGGAAAGTCCAAGGGAGGACTGGAGGAATGACACAGCATTTAAAGTGCTGGCCTTGTAAGTGTGAGGCCCTGGGTCTGAGTCTCCAGGTCCATATAAGCCAGGCATGGTGGTGCAAGCCTGTAATCCTAGCACTTATGAGGCTGAGGCAGGAGGACTGCCCTAAGTCCAAGGCCAGCTTGGGCTCCATAGTGAAATCAGGACCAGCCTGGGCTACAGAGCAAGACCCTGTCTCCAAAAAAAAAAAGCCCAAGGGGAAACTGAGTCAGCCAGCCAGTCAATGGGACATCCATTAAGATCAGCTGCCACAAGCCAGCCCACTTTACAAAGACACGGCCCAGGGTCCACATTCATACTCACAGCATCAGCTTCTGCCTTTTCCCTAGAAACTCTCCCACCTGCGACAACTGATTCTAAGGCGGTGACCCAGCGCTGTTTGTCAGGAAAGCTGGGAGCTAGCAAGTAGAGGGTTCTCCCAGGCCAGCAGGTGGTATGCGGGTGAGACTCCATCTTCAGTATGTATGGGACATCTAGGAGATTTCACAGAGAGAACACAGGATTGGGAGTGGATTTTCCTCATTCCCACCCACTGACAGGGATGGCCCTGAGGTGTCAGAAGTCCCATCAAACCACACAAGTTCCAGCTACTGCTAAGACAGAAAAATGGAGGACGGTTAG
The DNA here is from genome assembly GCA_004027205.1 of Ctenodactylus gundi. NCBI lineage: Eukaryota > Metazoa > Chordata > Mammalia > Rodentia > Ctenodactylidae > Ctenodactylus > Ctenodactylus gundi. Next base: position 4,553 of record PVKB01002794.1, read on the forward strand.
CCTCCTTGGCAGAGCTAAGGCTCCATGCTCCCTCCTGCCTCTCCTGATTTTCCAAGCCCAGCCACCTCAAGGTGGGGCTCCCCCAGCTCCCCTCACCTGCTTTGGCTGTGTTTGCGAGTTCAGAAGCACCGACAGCACCGTGAATAGATACGTCCCCATCAGGAAGGCAGAGCTCAAATTCTTCCACCGGCCTCTGTCCAGCTTGGTACAAAGAGGAAGGGCAGAAAGAAAAACAAAAGAACAGAAACAAGAACAAAGGGAAAAGAGGAAAGAAGACAAGAAGAGAAGATGGAAGAGAAGAGAGAGGAAGAAGGACAGGAGAAGAAAGGAGACAAGATAAGAGGGAAGGAGGAGAGAAGGAGAGGAAGACAGGGTACGCGTGTAAGGAGAGATGCACGAGAACAGAAGAAAAGAGGTGTGCAGAGAAGGCAGAGAGGGAAGATAAAACAAAATAAAGTGTGTCAGATGAGTAGCACATTCAAATTTCTGATGACGATGCGGATTTATGGGTTAGTTGACTGAGGCGGAAGTTCTCTGAAGGTGTATTAGCAGGTGGAATCTTCAGGGCAGCACCCTGCGGGTTCCTCGGGGGGGAGACCTATAGATGTGAGTATCGCACCAATAACCTTTAGAGAAGTCACTTGGCTTCTCATGTTCAAAACTGGGAAAGTGGAGAAGGCTTGCGAGGCAGTCCAAAGGAAAAAAAGGAAAAGAACCACCAAAAAAACAAACAAACAAACAAACAAACAAACAAAAACCTTCACACCAACACTAGGAGACCTGGGTTAACCCCGTGCAGTGAAATTCCCCCTGAATTATTAATTTACCTTCTCTGGCTTCATTGTCATAAATGAGGACTTTTGACCCCTCCAGCACAATATATTTTCTGTCCCAGCCTTGCTGTCCTCGTTTGTTATTCCTGGAAAAAGGATGATGGGAAAAGAAATACATTTGAACTCAGAACAATCAGACTGGAAGAAGGGATGGGGGAGGGAGATACCAGAAAAGACATTTCCCTAAAAAATATCTGAGGTGGAATTGGCTTACGACCCCGAGTCACCCTCCAACGATACCTGGGCACCTTCATCCAGCCTTCTAGGTGTAAGCTGCTGCTGGGCTCCTTGCTCTGGAGACCTGGGGAGTTCATTTTGTCACGGCAGAAGGCTTCAGTGAAATGTGTGGCATATTCAGCAGGCAGGCCACAGGTGGCTGGCAAGCATGTGGAGCACTTGGGATGACACATCACCTGACATTCTAAAGGAGAACAGTGAATAGTCTGAAAACACTGAGCTGAGCTCAGACTGTTCCCTTCTTCTGCCATCTAAGCCCAGCACTTCTCCATCCAAGCCAAGTGCCATAAGTCAGCCAGAGCAACCAGTTAAGCCCTAAGCTTTCCCAGATGCTAAGGCTCTATACGGAGAGAAAATACGAAAGTCACCAACTCCCAACCCAGTTTTCCTGGCTTCAATCCAGGCTGCCCACAGGCATGTGCAAAAACGATGTTTGCATGTTTCAGTGGGAGCTAGGTGGGGAGAGACCAGCCTGACACAAACAGGCTGGAAATTAGCAAAGATCGAGGTACTCTGCACATAGAGCTGAAGTCCTAAGCTAAGAACCTATATGAAATCATTGCCTCAATGGGGAAAAAATAGTGTCCTGCCACTGAAATGAAAAGCTTGAAAATGAATGCATTATATGATGAGGAATTAGCAAAATATTACCTCCATCAGATGGATTTTTTTCAGAGAGAGAGGCATATGTATCACGAGAGATGTTCAACTATTGGTCTTACCGAGACATTTAGATGCCTGGCGTCCAAAGTGCACAGTATCCAGGCACACAGCACACTTGGTGGCTCTCATGTTCAGTCCTACATTAAACCGGTGAGGGATATTGTGGTGCATGCGCTCCTTAAGGCGCCGACTATATTCTGGAAGGAAAACATTTTAAATCATTAGAGTGCTGCAAATAAAAATGAAAAACCAACCCACAAAAGGAGAAAAATATTTGTAAGTCACACTTGTGAGTACAGACTTGTATATATAAAGAACTCTCACAACTCAATAATAACAAGAAAACCAAACTAAAAAAACAAGGTTAAAATTTTTAAAAGATTATCTCCCCAAGTAAATGAACCATCTAAACACATGAAAAGATATTCAACATCATCAGCCAACAAGGAAGCACAAATTAAAACCACAATGAGATACCATTTCATAAACACTCGAATGTCTTGAGTCTAAAAAATGAAACCCAAGTGTTGGGGAGGATGTGCAGACATAAAAACTCTTATATATTTCTAGTAAGAATATAAATTGTACAGCCACTTTGGATCCCAGACTGGCACGTCCTCTAAAAGCTTAACAAAGAATTACCACATGACCTAGTAATTCCTCTCCTAGGTATACATAACCAACAGGAGTGAAAACATATGTCCACACAAACACGTGCACATAAATATTCATAGCAGCATAATTATGACAGCAAAAAAGTAGAAAACAACCGAAATGGCCATCCGTGGATTAACAGCAAAATAAGATGCACTATACATGCAACAGAATATCATTCAGCTACAAAAAGAAATGCACCTATGTCTGCTGCAACATGGAGCAATATCAAAAATATTATATTCTGAGAAAGAAGCCAGATACCAAAGGTCACATAAAGAATGATTTCATTTATATGAAATATTCAGAAGAATAAATCTACAGAGATACAAAGTAGACTAATGGTTGCTGGGCTGGGTAGAACAATAAATGAGGAATATCTTTCGACATCCTTAGCCATTAGAAAAATGCAAATCAAAACATCACTAAGATACCATTTAACTCCAGAGAAAACAGCACATATCAAGAACTCAAACAGCAATTAGTGCTGGCGAGGCTGTGGGGGAAAAGGAACCCTCATGAACTGTTGGTGGGAACGTAAACTGGTACAACCACTATGGAAAGCAGTACGGAAGTATCTCAAAAGATTGGAAATAAATATCCTCTTTGATCCAGCTATAACTCTTCTGACGATAACTCTTCTGGGAATTTTCCCAAAAGAGTTAAAAACAAGATATAACAGATACATGTATACCCATGTTCTTAGCAGCACAACTTAACAATGGCCAAAATGTGGAAGACACCAAAATACCCATCAACAGACCAATGGATACATAAACTGTAGTATTTGTACACAATGGATGACTAGATAAATGGATACAACTTGAGACCATCAGTTTGGTGAAATAAGTCAGAAGCAGAAGGTTAAATAAATGGTTTCCCTAACGTGAGAAACCCAGATCACAATAATTTCATAGAAGTAAGTGAAGGGAATAATGGGAACTGGAGGTGGGGTGGGTGTTAGCTAAGTCACTAACAACCAGAAAGGAAAAAGGGAAGGATTTGTAATTTTTCAACAATGTGTATATGCACAAAATACTCAAGATCAATGTAAACATTATGTATCACATTTTTACATATCAATAAAATGGAGGAAAAAGAAATAAGGAACATCTGCTAATGAGGTCAGCATCTGTTGGTTTACAGTATGATGCTGTGACAATCCTCATTAACTTACTAAAAAACACTGAATCATTCACAACTTCAAAGCCAGTATAGACAATTCTGCAAGACCCAACCTCGAAATAAAAACAAAATGGCTAGGACATAGTTCAGCAATCTCTGGGTTCAATCTGCAATACAAAAAAATGGGTATGCTTTGAATGAGTCCTCCCAAATTCATATGATGACAGTATTGAGATGGGGCCTGTGGGAGGTAATTAGGGTTAGATGAGAACAGAAGAGTCAGGCCACCATGATGGCATTAGCAACATCAGAGGACGAGGAAGAGAGACCCAAGGTAATCTGCTGACTCTGTGTTGCCATGGGATCCCCTCTACCACAGTAGGATACAGCAGAGCCCCTTACCAGAAGTGAGGCCAAGTTCTTAGACTCCCAACTTCCAGATCCAACAGTGACATAAACTTTTCCTTACAAACCACCCAATCTCAGGAACTTTATTATAGCACTAGTAAATAAACTAGAATAAGAACACACCTTCTGGAGTTGAAGACTCCTTTCTGCGGCTGGATGGTGGGGCCAGCAGGCTCATGGCGCTGGGCTGGTGCTCAGGTGACCGCACGATGGCAGACATGGCAATCTGCTGCCTTGCGGTGGCTGGCGTAGACGGGTGTGGGTGGTCCGTGGCTTTGCGGTGGGCAGCTACAGAGAGATTAAGACAATACATTTTAGCTAGCTAAGTCACTAACAACCAGATTAAGCAGACTGCCCCTGGGCTGTCTTCAAGGATTTGAGACCAAAAAAAGTGTCATGCCAACTTGGCAAGATAAGGGAAGCTGCAAATTTTTTAGACTTGAGATGTCTGGATTGAAAATTTCACAGGCCATAAACCCATGCTAAACTACTCTCTGCCCATCTCATGGAGATCAGCCCTGTGCCTGGTCCATACCCTTGAGCGCTTTGCAGAAAGAACCCCTACCTTCCTCTCGGGCGGAGCGGAGCTCGATGCGAGTCTTCTGGAGGGCTTCCTCTAGCTCTGCACAGCGAGCTTTCTCCTTCTCCAGGGCCAGCTTCAGCTCATTGTACTGCAGAGGAACCTGTGTGGGTAAAGCAGGGTCCTCTTTCCGTCGACTAAATAAACCCTAGCAATGGAAACAGAGATATCTCCTAACTCCTGGAGACTGGCACTGCACACTAGCTAAAGGAAAGCTGACTCGGGAAGAGCAACCACCAAGGCCAAGTGCATACTCACTGTAAGTGTGTATAGTAAAAATGGCATGTGAAGGGGGAAGGGGTGGGCTGAGCCCCCGCCCAGTTCAGCCAGCTGAAAAAAAAAAAGTGGGGTGTGGGGGTTTTCACCAATAGAGTTATAGATGCTTCAATTGCTATCGCCTTGTCCTTTAGCATTCCCAGGACAGGAGAGTCACTTCCTGAGAGCTTTTCCCCATCAAGAAATGGAATGAGGAGCGATGGAGTATGGAGCCAGGAAAGATGGTTCAGAGGCTACTCTTGCCTTTGAACTTGCCTCATGGTGCTTAGTTACAAGACACAGAGAGGGGTGTTTTTAAAAGGAAGCCAAATTTTAATATGAATGCTCAAATAATGTCAAATCAAGGGCTTACTTAAAAATGCAAATGGAAACATTGGTTGTATGTTGGGGAGGAGGGAGAAAAAAAATAGAATAATGCAACTGAAACAGAAATAACTTATAAAAATAATAAATGGAGACATCCTAACTACATCAAGTGACATAACCAGACAACAGTTTGCTGCTAAAATAAAAATATTAAATGTTATAAATGTAACAAACACATATATCACACAGTATGCAAGAAAGTCCTTTCCTGAAGCCACTGCTTAGTAAGAGGTAGCCTGACTCTGAAAGCTGCACTCAAAATGGCACTAGGGACATGGGGACCAATCACTGACTTTAGTCCTCAGCTCCTTTCTCTTAAGTATCCCAAGTCATAAACCCTTTCCTATAAAATTGCTGCCACAACCAGCATGCTACACCTTAAGGCCTTTGGAAGGAAACCCCAAGCTCCTTGGAAACCTTTTGGGAAACTAAGCAGGTAGCCAACCTAAGACAAGGGCTTCAGTGATTTGGGAAAACAGACAGGGCTTATCAAACACAATCTTCCCAAGTGCACCTCCATGCCCATGGATTTTGCCCTTAGTTTTTTATTTATCCGTTATAATTTAAAAATGACAGCTCAGTATTTCTAGAGGATATAGCTGTCTAGCCAGGCACTTGGGCAGGTAACTTCACTTTCCTGGGGTGTCTCTTCACCAATCAAAAGCACTACAGCAGAACATTATAAAGCTTGCCTGGAGTTCTATACAGGTGGCCTGCAAGCTGGCCTACAATCTCAACTGTGACCTACTGACCTTTCTAAAGTACTATACACAAGACCTGCTAATCCTGCTACAGTCCAGCATAGTGACCTTCAAAGCTGTTTAGAGCCTTCCTGTATGACCTATGTATAAAGCCTTCTTGCTGCAGATTCCCACACCACCCCAGCTCCTGTGAGAGGGGAGATGGACAATTGTTCCCTTAGCAGAGAAAGGCACATGATTTTAATGGTCCTGCACATAAAGTAGCTTGCTACCCTTGATCAATGAGATCATCTGATAATGGCCATCTCTAAACCTATTTTTCTACCTAAAGTAAAACAAGAATGTATATTTTTTCTTTTCTATTCTATGATCACATAGCACAGTAGTGCCCACTGAGTCATGAGCAAAGGTGTAAAAATGCCAACTCTCACGTGTCAAACCCTTCACCCACCTTTTTCTTTTTAGCAGGTTGGTCCATTTTGGCTTGCAGAAAATCAATGAGTTTGGTTTGTTGAGAAATAGTGCCTTCCATTTTCACCTTTTCATGAGAATAGAGAACCTAAAATTCGTGAAAATAAAAATAACTTCAGGGCCAGACAGGAGTATACTTTTCAACTTGGTACTTTCAGAAAATGAAACTGGTAAGAGATAGCACCGAGAGAGTCAACACAAATAGCACGATGCCAAAATGTATTTAGTCCCAATTTTATCGTAAGGGAAAATAATTACATGGTTAGGTACAGGAAAAATAGGATCCAAATGTGTGGTCACTATAAAAATCTTCTAACTTCTCTGAAAGTTTGAAAATTCTTATAATTAAAATGTTGGGGAAATACACACAGTATACAACATAAAGATGCTGAACAGTTTATCAGAAGCTTTTCAACATTAAACTTTGCCTCTGCAGACCCTTTTCCCCTTACTGCTGGCGATGAAACCCAAAGCTTCACACATGGTAAGCACACTGTTCCAACATATGAGCTCCACCCCAAGCCCTGCAGACTCCTCCAGCTGGTCCCTACCTGAATGTTTTCCAGCTGGTACTCAAGATCACTTCTCTCTGTCTTCAGCAGATCAGCCCGATCGAGAGCTTCTTGAAGACCTTGAGTGAGACGGAAAATGTGGTTCTTCTGTAGGTCCATCTGCTGTTGTAACTTCGCTTGCTAGTGGAGAGAAGGACCAGGGAAGGGCTCAACACCATACAGAGGACAGCTGGATCCCCACTGTCCCTCTTCCCCAGTCATTTCAAGCATGACACTCAAGGCTAAGCTTTGGAGATCATTTCCCTCCAGAAATACCACTTGACTTTACAATGATGTGGTCATAGTTAAAAGGAACTGGTCAAGGAAATCTTGGATGGCCACAAGTCACAAGATCCCCACCATGAACAGGAAGTCCAGGCTGTGGGATTTGTCTCACCAGTCAACATTACAACTGAAGATGCCTTGGTACTGAAGCACATGGTCCTCCTGACTTGACAGCAAAGGCAGCGTGAACCTGTGCCACCAAAACTACGGACACAACTCCATGTGTCCCTATTTTTTTGTTTTAAGATCTCAATAGTTGTTAGAGGAAAAAAAAAAAAATCACTGTGCAAGCAGTATGGAATACACAAAAAAGAAACCTCTTACCCCCTAAATGCATGATTGCTACAATTTATACAAGAATAATCACAACTATAGTGTGAGGGAAAAAGGAAGAGGAAGATCCCAGATATAGTACAGGAGTTGATAAAACCCAGAAACATATTCAATTTAGTATATAAAAAGTAGTTTTCTGCTGAAAATCTCTCTCCAATTTTTATATTGGAAGTCAACCAGAAAATAGGGCAGGCTATAAAGATACTGGCTTTACGGCTTTTAAAAATGTGTCTATTTCTTTCCTAAAATGTGTTCTACTGTGACAAGATTCTGCTTGATCCAAACTCTAGGTTATCATCTAACTATACTGGCTATGGCCCAAATAATCTCTTCTCTGGTTGCCTAGACTCTCTGCAGACTTAGATACAGAAAGCTATGAACGGGCAATAAATACCACCACAGGAATTTTCAGATGGTCTGTGACAGATCCCAAGTCCTCCACCACAGAAAGTCATGAGCCACTTTAACCTCACAACCTGGCCCTCTCCCCCTCACTTTGTTTTTCGTCACTTGTGTTTTTCTTTCCATTTCTACTCCTCTCTTGCCCTTCCTCTTGAGAAGTAGCTGACTCCCTGAGGCATCATGTTATAGTAGAAAGAATCTGGACTGAAGAATCATATAGATCCAGCTTTACATCCTGACTTAAAACACAGTGGCACAGGCGTACAGTCTCAGCACTGTGGAAGGCTGAGGGTAGAGGATCATGAGTTTGAACCCAGCTTGAGCAACTTAGCAACTTAGTGAGCCTCTGTCCCAAAATAAAAATAAAAAATGGGCTATGGATGTAGCTCAATAAAAAGGCCCTAGGTTTGACCCCCTATTCTGGAGGAAAGAAAAGGCAAAAAAAAAAAAAAAAAAAAAACAGCAATGTGACCACGACCAGGTCATTTTGTGCCTGAGAACAAACGTAATAGCTTGTCTCCTATAATGACATACAAAACAAAATGCTCAGAAAATACTAAGCACTAAATGAATGCTGTTCATCTCTAATTCCTCTGTCCTTCTTTCTCCCCTCCACTCAATTCAGTGTTCTCCCTTTTTCCCATCTTTCTTTCCTTACTTGCTTTACTAGCAACATATATTAACTAAAGATCAGGTGGCCTGGGTTCATAACCCAGAATTTCTCAATCAAGCCACAGATTCCCCAAAAATAGGAAAAAAAAAAAAAAAGAAAAAAGAAAACAGCTAAAATACCTTCTCCAAGGGAACTATCATTCCCCCGCAAACCATGCGATTTCTTCTGCAAATTACCCACTTTAGTTTCTTCCCACATTAATTACTAGGCAGGAGCCAGAGAAACAAGTGCAAGGACAAGAATCTGGTGACAGTGAAGCCCAAAATATTTTTCTAGAATAAGCACATCAACTGCCCAGTGATTTCCCAAGAAACAGACTGGTTATTTACTATAATAAAAACTAAATAGGACTAACATTTATGCTCTATGAAAAATCATTTACCTGCTGCTCAAAGAGGAAAAAAGGAGGAATATTCATGGGTCATTTTAGGCTACAAAGTGCACCCAGGTGGGACTTAGAACTGTTCGCCAAGTCCACAAGGGTGACAGGAAACTGGAAGGATGAACAAAGAGCTGGACAACAGAACCTGAAACATGAAACAGGCCCAGTAGGCAGGAAGGATGGTTCAAAATCAGTCAAAAAAGCAAAAGAAAAAGTCAGCAAGAAGACATTTTTAAAAAACTTGAACTGAATAAATATAAAATATAAAGATGTTTTTTAAAAAGAAAAAAAAAGAGAACTTGTGGAATGATAGGTACGATTTTATAGGTCCATGGACGTCAATGGTGTGATTAAACTTCCCAAAGAGCCCAGGTAATTGGCAGAGGTTTACAGATTCCATTATGGAGGTGGAAATATTTCACTATTGAATAAAGACCAGTGGAGCCACATTCAGATCACAGGAACTCTCAAAAATTCTCCTAGAAAGACCTACCAGAAAAGAATACCCAACACTTGCAGGACTTTGAAAAGTTTCACTGAGAAAGAGAAGGCAATTTAGAGTACAAAAGACACTTTCAAATTTCATTGACTGCTCTGGAAAGAGTAGCAGTAGTTATCTCACAGGACTGTGACAAGGATAATATAACTCACTGAAAGTTTTCTGAAAGGTGCTAATTAAATGTTAGTTATCTTGATTATTAATCTAGTAATCTGATTATTAATCAATATTAATCTCTGATTTGGGTTGTATATTCTAGAAGACTTTCTAATTCTGCGTATTTTCAAGGAAACAGAACCCAGTCAGAGGTGATAGGCTTTAGTTCAAAATAAGAAAAGACTTTCTAAGAATTACAGTTGCTGAAAAGTGAATTGGGATGTCTAAAGCAACTGTAATAGTGCGGCCAAGGTTCAATGAGGCCCATCAGAGAGAAGTTCAGGTAGAGATTTTCTACCTCGAGTAAGAGATAAATGTGAAAATGAACTGTGTCAAAAGGACTGTCCTCTCTAGCATTACTTCCAATGGACTGAGCGGCTGTCAAGTGCTCTATGAAGAGAGCTCCTAAGGCCATTTCACGCTGAAGAGGAAAGACTCGAAAGAAAGATCTATTAGTAAAGCTTGTCAGGAACAAGCACAAAAGGAACAATGCGGGAAAATTGGGACTAGATGAACACAAAAGTTCCTTCTAATTCTGAGACTCTAATTATGTTCCACTTCAAGGTCCCCCATCTAAGAAGAGGCTGCCCAGGTTGAAGCCTTGAGCTGTGCTTACAAAGCACACAGTACAACCAAGGATCCCAACTGTAATTCAGAAAACAGAACTCATTCCTTACGTGCAAAGGCTCTGGCTTCAATCCCTAGCACCACCAAAAATAAGCAAATACATAAAAGGAGCATTCTTTGTTTCATAATGGTTTCAACTATCTGTGAAATCTGACTCAAAGTCAATGTCAGCCAGATGTCTATGCTCAAATATTTCTCCGTGAGGCGCAGACTGGGAAACTGGAAATGTTCTCATGTAGGTTAGAAGTGAGAATGAGGGGACTGAGTCAGGCCTTCAGCTTCTATTCCTGGCGTCATCACTGACTCACCATGTAACCTTGGGCCAAAGTGCTAAGCTGTCAGGGCCAACTCTACCTCCTCAGAAGGAAAGAGGACATGCGAGAGCACTCATTGTCTCTGTTCTGTTTCCAGCATGTACCTAAAGTGGGGACATTGCCTATTCATCACAAATAAAAGACAATACCTCTCTATTTGACCACCAAGTAAAATTTAAAAATTCTAGTACAGGAGACATATCCCTAATCCAAAAATCCAAAATTCAAAATGCTCCAAAATCCAAAACTTTTTGAGTGCCAACATGATGCCCTAAGTGGGAATTTCAATGCCTGATCTCATGTCATGGGTTACAATCAAAACACAGACACAATAAAAATACTACATAAAGTTACCTTCAATCTATGTACGGAAGGTATATATAAGCATAAATGAATTTTATGTTTAGATTTAGGTACCATTCCCAAGATATTATACATACAAAAATACTCGCAAATCTGATGGAAACCCAAAGTCCAAAGTATTATATTTCTGGTTCCAAGTATTTTGGACAAGAAATCTTCAATGTTTATACAGCCATGTGGCCAATTTCATGTGTATGTGTGTGAAATTAATTTTACTTTACAATTTTGTATTGATATACCCTTTGTGTTTAAGGCCTGAGGACCAACCTTAGACTTCCCACATGCCAGGCCATTTTAAGCATTTTCTTTTTCTTTTTCTTTTTTTGAGACAGGGTCTTACTCTATAGCCCAGGGTGGTCCTAAACTCACTGGTGAAACCCAGGCTGGCCTTGGCTCAGGACAAACTACCTGACTCAGCATCCCGAGTGCTGGGATTACAGGCATGCACCACCATGCCAGCTGTATGTGGTGCTGGGGAATTGAATTCTAGGCCTTGTGGTCATTCCTCCAGCCCCATATTAACCATTTTTAAGTACTGGTACTAAGAATATTCAGCTTGTTGTAGAATCATCACTACCACCTATCTCCAGAGCTTTTCCAAAACCCCAAATAGATTATATTAAAATTAACTTTTTTTTTTTGAGTAAAGGTCTTGCTCTGTGGTCCAAGCTGGTCCAGAACTCACTATGTAGCCGGGGCTGGCCTCAAACTTGTGGCAATTCTCCTGTCTCAGCCTCCCGAGTGCTGGGATTATAGGCGTGCACCACCATACCCAGCTTATGTGGTGCTGGGGAACTGAATCCAGGGACATGTGCTGAGTTAGGCAAGCATTTAACTGAGCTACCCACCCCCAATCCCCTAAAGTGTCATTCTATAAGATACTTCATACTTACCTGCAATATTTTCACTATGCTTGTCAAACGTAAGAGCACAGCAATGTTATTTCTATCATCAGTGCCCCGGGGAGCTACAAATATGCTGTGACAATAGGGTGTTCTTATTAATTGAACTACCAAACTCACTGTGAATTACACAGACTACTCTTTGAAGTCCAAGTTTTTATTAGGTATCTTTCTGTAAAATATTTTGAGCCAGGCCCAGTGATGTAGGCCTTTATCTTCTATTTATTAATTTATGTTTTACAGGTGTGTCACATGCTACCATGCCCAACCTATGTGGTGCTGGGGAATCAAATCCAGGGCCCTGCACTTGTCAGGCAAGGCTCTTAACTGCTGAGCTACACCTCCACCCCTGGACATTTTTACAAAGTGCATTTGTCCCTATAGGTCAGCTCTAATGAACAAAGCAGAATCATTAGTAAGTCAACATTTAGAGCTTCAGTGGGGAGTGAGAAGTAGTCACCAATTTAAATAGCAATATTCAGAGTTCTATGAAAAGGTACAAGGCATAACATAAGGGATGGGTTTAGGAGATCAACTGGAGTTTGTCATCTTACGTTTCAAGAGCAGAGCATAAGTTTTTTCACTGAGTAAAGTGCATGCTCAAAACACCTCATGAAATTTGGTATTCAGCATAACCTGATCAAGTCTCTGCCCTGTGTAGGAAGCTAATTTGCATGGCTGCTCCCTCAGTGTGAAACTTAATATACTTCAAATATTAACTCTATTCAACACATACCTACTGCATGCTTCATACCATATTAATCACCATGTAGGAGGATGCAACGATGGAGACCTTCTGGCCTTCTACACATATTCCTTTAATGTGCTAAACACCGTATAGAAAGCATTATGTGACCTCCCTACCCTGCCTCTAAAATTCCAGTTTCAAAATCTGAGTGCCTAATTGGATCTGACCACATGAACATAATGCATCTCCCAAGTCCCACGCAGCTCCAGCTCCCAGGATCTTCACTCACCTCCTCCAGGAGCCTCTGTTTGAGCTCTCGTTCTGTCTCCAGTTTCTGCTGTAAGCTTCGGGCATTCATTTCAAGCATGGCATGCTTCTTCTCCAGGTCATTGAGCTGGACATTTGAAAGACTTGGTCATGACAATGCACTGGGGAATGCTACAGGCTAACATGTTAACAGCTCTTAAAAAGGTCCATGAGCCTTCACACATATCAAGAATAATCAAGTTCTAAAGGTCAGAACATAAATGTTTTTGAAAAAAAAAAAAACAAAAACAAAAGCCCATACAAATAGTAAGTCTCTCACGTGTAAACAGGAATTCCTTCTAAGTGTAGGTCACATGTATAACTGCAGCAAATTCTAAGAGGATGGTTTTTCTAGATTGTATTGACTTGAAGTACTTTGTCTAAGTTTAATAATTATATGCTGAGTACTTATTACTTGCATGCAATATAGCCACTGAGATGAAAGAACGACCCAGATCTCTCAAGACCTTACATCAAGCTGGAAAGGCAGAGAGTGGCCCTTAACTCAACACAGAGTTAACCCTTAGCTGGGCTTGGTGGCACATGCCTCTACTCCCAGCCCTCTGGGGAGGCTGGAGCAGGAAGACTGCAAGTTCAAGCTCACCTTGGGGAACACAGAGACTTACTGAGACCTTCTCTCAAGTGCTCGCTTCAGCAGCACATATACTGAGACCCTCTCTCAAAATAAAAAAATAAAAAGGGCTGGGAATATAGCTCAATACAAAAGCCCTTGATTAAATTCCCAGGACTACAAAACAAAACAATTCAAGTTAAACATAACAAGTTTTGCTTACAAATATCTCTAAGCAATAAAATTACTTTCCTAAATGCTTTTTAAAAATGGTGCTAGGTGTAGTGATAAACATCTATAAACCCAGCTATTGGGGAGGCCAAAACAGGAAGGTGGCAAGTTCAAAACTAACTTGGGCCTTACTGAGAACTTCCTTCAAAACAAAATTCAAAAAGAGGTGGGGATGCAGCTCAAGTGTGCAGCACTTGCCCAGTCCAGCATAAATATGGACGTGGGTTCAACTATAGCACAGCAAAAAAGAAAAATGGTAAACCAGTCTCAGGGAATTCAGGACTGGTGAGTTCTTGCCATACTCGAAAAATTCTATTTCTATGAATTTCTAATAAGAAAATAATCATAGATGCCCATAAAAATTTATATTTGTCACAATGTTATTTATATGGCAAAAAAGTTGGAATAAGCTCAAATTTCCAACACAAGGGGAATACTTAAATTAGTTGTTTGCATGCAACTTGATTTTTCAAAAATTACATTTTCAAAAAATATTCATTAACTTAGAAAAGGCCTCCAGTTTTATGTTTTAAAAAAGTAAAAGAAGAGTATAAATTTATAAAAATAGACATGTGTATGTATAAACATAAACAAATGAGAATGCAGATAAACTCACTAATATAACAAGGTAATGGATTACCAGCTATTTTTTTTTCTTTTGCTTTTCTGTGATTTTTCCACTTTTCCACAATGGCCCTAAATCATTACTTTTATAAACATGGGATAATAGTTATGTAAAAGACAAAATTTGATTGCTACTCTTTCATGTGCATATGCAAAAAATTGTGTACATGTGAGTCTTTGTGTATCTACACAAAATTTTCTGAACTCCATTTTTTTATCTGTAACTGAAATGTCTACATCTTTTTCCAGACTGAAATTCCCAAAACATTAGTCCATTTTTTTGTAAATAAAATATGAAATGGTGATGGGACCGAACATTTATATTTCCAATGTAAAATATTAGGAGCTCTCATGTATTATTAGGCTTCACTCTGGTTTGAATGTGTCCCCTAAATTCTCCTATGTTGGAAACATAATCCTCAATTCATATGTTGGTGGTGGTATCTAGGGGTGGAACCTTGGGAAATAATTGGGATTAGATGAGGTCATACAGTTGGGGGGGTTCCATGACAACACCAGTGGCTTCATAAGAAGAGACACTTGAGCTGGCACATTTGCTGTGTATCATGTGTGATGTCCTCTGTTGTATTAGGATGCAGGAACAAGGCCCTCACCAGATGCAGTACCACAGTCTTAATTTCCCAGCTCCTAGATTCATGGACCCAATAAATTTTTGCTCTTTATAATTACCTAGTTTCAGGGATTTTGTTATGACAACAGAAATGTATTGCGATAGAACCCTATTATGTCCCTGAACTTGAAATCTGAAGAAATTGAAATGCTTATAAGTGCAGCAATAAAATGACCCTCAGTCTTTGTCACCGTGCACTATACAATGATATACCATGCTAAATTCAGAAAGTCTTCTAGAAATAAGATACCAGAAAACAAGAGTTGTACATGCAGATCAAAATTTGGACTGCATGGGCCCAACCAGGTTGATGTGAAAATGTCACTGACCAATCATGATAAACCTATACCCAAACATACACACCCATGTTACTGCCAACCAAATATGTCTCCCACTGAATCATAACTGCCTTTTTTATTTTTTTAGTACTATGAATCAATTCAGGGATCAAAACCTAGGCTTACTAACATCCCCAGCCTTTTTCTTTTCTTTTTCTCAAAATAAAAACTTTTATTTTGAGATAGTCTCACTAAGTTGCTAAACTATGCACCCTGGACTCAAATGTACAATCCTCTTGCCTTGGCCCCTCAAAGGCTGAGATAACAGGCCTGCACTGCTGTACTCGGTTTATCCGGTATTTTTGGAATGAGCAAATGCATGCTTATGAAATATGTTTACCATGGACTACATTTGCATTTGTGTCAAGAATGCCTTTAAAAGAAGAAAACAAAAATGTTTTCCCAAAAAGCAGAAGGAACAGGTGCTGACCTTGTCAGAGAGGCTCTCAGCTTTCAGTTTCTGTTCTTTGAGAGCCTGCTGCAGAGCGAGAATCTCAGCCTTGTGTTCCTTCACTGCCAACTCCACCACCTGGCGAGACTCGGTGATCCGCTGATCGGCTCTGGCCCTGCCAGGAAAACACAAGCTCACATTTAGAAAATCTTACCACCACAGATCTGGAGAAAAGAAGCTGGCCCATCTTCAATTTGGGGTGCGTGGAGGGGGTGGGGGGGAACTAAACAGGCTTCAGGTCAAACACCTACCCTGAGTCCTATCTCCAAATTACGGTTGCCTTTCTCACAGCTTACAGAGCAAAGATATGACCCGCACCAGGCTCTGGTGTCTTTAAGAGGTAAATGTCCTGCGAGTAAGAACTTTGATAAGCTAAAGGACAAAAGGCATTTCCAAATGCAACTGAGATGAATAAGAATGTACAAGATTCATTCCATGGGGTAGACAGAGAAAGAGGGCCCACTGCATAACCCCAGAGTGCAGAGGACCATAGAAGACCTCACTGGAGGAAATATTTTCTCTATATACAGTAAATGCAAGGAGTTCCATGCTTGGGGAAACTAAACTTGAATCTAATGAATATGTCTGGAAATAATACTAAAGAATATAAATATTAGAATCAAACTGGAAAAATCACTTCCTTTTTCCCCATTTAGGTACTGTGTTTCCACACTGTCACTGGCACGATCTCATCTACAAAGAGTACTCTCCTTCCCTACTCTACAAACTCACATCTTAGTCTTCAAGGGTGAACTCAAATGCTCTGTCCTCCAGGGAACCTTTCCCAATTTCTCCACTCAAAATCATTTCCTTGTTCTGTATCTAAAGCATAAATATATTTCCCATCTAGCACATGTCATTCTCTATTTTAGGTGACAAACATTGGGCTGTATAAGTTTATCTCCTCCACCATACACTTAGCCTCTTGAAGACAAATATTAGGAATTATATTTTACCTATATAATTCCAAAAGGAGGGGAGAGGGGGAGAGAGGGGGAGCGAGAGAGAGAGGGAGAGAGAGAGAGAGAGAGAGAGAGAGAGAGAGAGAGAGAGAGAGAGAAAGTCAACATCTTCCACAATTACCCTAAAAGTAGACACTACATGAAAGCAGGCTAATACTGATCTTCCTAAACACAGTTCATAATTACACCTTCCAGCATAGCTGTGTATTTCTTGATTCTGAAGCCAGAACTGATCCCCAGAATTATCTCCGAAGGACCTAAGAAACAGTTCACATAGGAATCGAATTTGAAGGTAGGAAGAAGGGGTCTGTGGGAGAGTGGCCATAACTCCCAGTGAAGTAGGAAGAAACTCAAGGGGCTCTTCATGTCAGCAAACACAGGAGAAATGGGGAGGAATTATTTGTACCAGTTTCTACTGAAACTTAAGGATTGGTATCTTTTCTTTTAATCTTTTCTAGCTCAACTGAACTTAGAATAAATTATCCAGCCAACACATTTCATTGACTGTACTATGGCCAGGTAAAAGAAGGAAACACCAGACTGTAATATAGTCCAATTAAGTGATAAATACGTCTATATTTAGTCTATAAAGAATGGAAAGAATTCACTTGGGCAGGTATCAAGCCAGGAGGCTGATGCTAATCCTTATGGAATCTCTGTGCAAACCAACAAAGGGCCCCTATTCTTCAAGACCACTTATTTCCAGCTAAAAAACTACCATAACATACTAATTGTTAGAATAAAACACTTTCCCTCCATTGAGATACAAAACTGTCACAACACCTCCTCACTTCGATGGCATCTTCCATGTGAATGGCATTCCCTACCCTATTATAACCCCAGCAGGAAGGGAACTCTGGGTAAACTGCAGACACAAAAGCAGGAAAGCAGAACAAAGATCCTGCCTACAGTCATCATTATAGCTTCCTACCAAGAAAGGAAAAACACACAAAAACCCTACTAAACTGTTCTTGTAGGACAGTGATTCTCAACTGAGGGTAATTCTGCCCCCAACTTAGGAGATAAACGGGCAATACTTATGGCCATTTTTGGTGGTCACAACTTGGGAATAGGGTTGCTACTGGTGTCCAGCGGGTAGAGACAAGGGATCAGTGGGACTTAACCACCCTACAACGTAGAGCAAAGGCCTCCACAAAAAAAGAATTACCCAGCCCAAAACGTCAGCAGTACCATGGTTCAGAAGCTCCACTGTGTGAGAGGACTAGCAAGTAAACACGCCCAGGATTAAAATGATGATGCAAGCCCATTTGGGCATGCTGACACAAGACCTGGTGAAAGGAAAGCACTGAGATATGTGCCTTGACTCCCATGTCTCCACACAGGGTAATCAGACACCAGCCACTGCCACAGAATCCAAGTGATACCAATCAGGGATGCAAACAAGATGATCACTCATCCTGGTTCGCCCAAGAGCCTCCCAGACTCAGCCCTGAACATCTTGTATCCCAGGCAACTTCTCAGTCCCAACCAAGTTGGGACACTTGATCACCCTGGTTACGACTCTCAGGTAGAGCCTGCACAGTCATTTGCTACTGGCTTTATGCACAGAGGAAGCCCCACCTGCTCTGCTTCTCAGTGTCCAGCATCCTCTGTAACTCTCGAACCCGACACTCAAATTGGGACTTCTCGTCGCCAAGGACACTCCTCCAGGCCTCCCACTGGCGCTCTTTTTCCAGCAGCTCATCATTCAGGGCCTCCAGATCCATGACCTGTTCTTCTAGCATTGTGCACGTGGTCTTTAGCGCCTCCATTGTCTGCAAATCAATACCACTGACTTACATGAAATGAGGATTTCTTGGAGATTACTTTTACCAGACGGGCTTCAAAAAAGCACAAGCTCCTGACTATATTCTGAAATACTCTTCAACTTTTGTTTCTATAGCCTGGGTGGGACCAGACAAGAAGGGATCAATGGCCACTTTGCTGCCATGTTAGACAAAGAACCCAAAGCCAGCAAAAGGTTGGAGTGGAAAAAGCGACCAAGTTTAAAAATCAAGTGGCTCACATTGGCGCCCTAGATGTTTCCATTTTATTTTTAATTTTTTAAATCAAAATTAAGGGGCTGGAGGAATGGCTCAGTGGTTAAAGCGCTTGCCTAGCAAGCACTAATTCAAGTGCTAAGTACCCAAGTTCAATTCCCCAGCAGCACATAAACCGGGCATGGTGGCACATGCTTGTAATCCCAGCACTAGGGAGGCTGAGGCAGGAGAATTGCCATGAGTCCAAGGCCAGCCTGGGCTCCATAGTGAGTTCAGGACCATCCTGGGCTATGGAGTGTGACCTTGTCTCAAAAAATAATAACAAACAAATTAAATCAAAATTAAGAACTGTGCCACACTTCCAAAATCCATTTTTAAAATCCCAATGTCTTGGCAGCAAGATGTGATTAAAAAGGAGCATGTGCTCTACATGAAACTCAGGAGAAGGCACCAGGCCCTCCTTCTAAATCCTTCCAAGTCTACGACCATTCTGCCCTGAATACGCTCAATCTCAACTAAATCCTTCCAGGAGTCCCATAGGGACCTGGGGACCTTGTTCACCCTCCTTACTTGCTTCTGGCTGGTGAGCTGCATCTCCCTCTCTGTGATCTCACGGCGGAGGTGATCCACTTCACTTCGCAGCTGGACTATCTCATCATTGGCACCGGAAGCCTCATCGAGTTGTTTGGACAAGTAGAAGTTTTGGTTGTTGAGTTCAGCGTTGTCCTCAGTAAGCTGGTTTAGCTGCTCCTCCAGGTCTGTGATGACCTGTGAGGGGAAAAGAATCCAATTGTACACCAAGCAAGTTCATTTTAAGTGAAGAACTGCTTCTAGAATATTGATTTTTAAACCAACATGACACCGACTATCAATGTGCAGTTGTCTATCTGAACTTGGGGCCAAATGTGAGCTCCCATACCCATTCACTTAGTTATAACACGTGCAAAGTGGAAGAAAATGGAGTCTTAAGTTTCTAATGTAGGATACATTTGGAAAATATAGCAAAAACAACTCAATCAAAAGTTTTGTATGGATGGGGCAAGTTCAAGTGAGATCAAGTTGATAGCAAGGGGACAATAATACACAGGGGCATATAATATGAAATGCACACTGGGGAAGGACAAATAATAGTCTGGCATCACAATTAGGCTAAACATGACCTTGACATCATCTATGTACATCACCACTGGACCAGGCCATAGTCTTTAGAAAGCAGAATTAAGTTCTTATCAAGGAAGAATGACAATGAAGGATACTAAGAGTCATTCGAATAATATCACAGGCAATGAATTTAATTTCATGTAACAAAGAGAAAAAAATCTTAAAGGAAGCTCAGAATAATTCTGAAAATACAATATTGTATTATGGCATCACTTTAATGGATTTTACCATACAGTTATTTCTCAGTGTATATGAAATTGTCATTTTATTGAGAGAGATTTAATCTGGTTTTGCTAAATTATTTCCCTGCTCACTGGCAGAATGACTTCAATTCCAGAGCATTTAGCTTTTCTATTCTCTTGCTGAGGCTTAGTATCAGCCCTTGCCGAGAGCTTTTATATAAAATACTTTAGAAGTTTAAGGGCAATTTTCTAATAATAGTCAGAATGAGGCACACAGACCATAAATTAAATTTTATGCAACAAAAAGAAGTAAATTAAAAGGAAATGCCTTTAAGCCTACAGTTATTAATTGTTTCCAATTTTCAGGCCTAGAACAGTCTCAGTTTTTAAAATGTTAACATTGTTTCTATGACTAATTTCCTTTTTAACCCCTTTTGAGTATCAATTAAAAAAAAGATTTTCCCAGGCACACAGAATTAACCAGCATCAATTACAGTACGTTTCTTCAATGTAGCTCGTAAAATACAGCTTTTCACTTTGTTAACTAAGCTGATAACCTTTTAATGTAGCAAGTGGTCTAATAATTTGCTCTGTAATGTCAAAATCCATGTTAATTTCTAATGTACTGATTTGAAGTACACTGTCAGCTACAAGAGAGGAATAAAGGTGATCTGATCCCAGACTTAAGAAAGACAGTATTTTCATTATCAAACAAACAAACAAAAAAAAAACAGGTTAAAAATCTGCACTTCTGTCAATCCTGGTGCACAGTTGTATCTGTGACATTGTTATATCTCCCAAAATCAGAAACAATGAACAAATAATATACACTGTTTAAACTACTTTCCTTCCTACATTAGTGTAAATTATTCTTTAAAAGATATTTCCGCCTAGATTGTATACTCTGCTGTGCTTCATTTACATCTTTCTCAAAGAAAAAGTTAAAATAAAGTCAAAATGGCCTGGAATACATACTACAGAATAGATTCTAGAGCTCCAAATCAGCCATAATGAGCTGTGATACATTGGTTTATCCACCTGTGTAAATACTGTACTTATTTCTCATATGTTTTTATTTTTTAAATTTTCTTATATACTACAAGACCCATGGGACCTTTAAGGAACAAGACCTAATGACCAAGACGATACTTCATTTTTAAAGCCTTTTGGATGGCAAACAGACTACAGGAAATCTATTCACATAAGAATATATAATTTATTTGTCATTCAAAGTTATATTTAAGACTTGACTTGGATACTTTCTTTGATTCATAAAAAATATATGATTTATTATGGAAAAATATTATTTCTACCAACTCTTCTCTTTCTCCCAAATTAGATTTTAAAGGGCTAAAGAAGAAACACAAGAAAACAGTCAATGAGGTATCAAAGTTGTTACTCCAACTGAGATGGGTCGCCTGGAGGGGGAAGGGCCCTTCTACTTTCCTGACATCACCAGGTTTTTAAGGTCTCGTGTCTCTGACTTCCATTCCTACCGTGAGATTGTTTGTTTGTGGTGCTGGGAATTGAACACAGGGTCTTTCAACAGAGGTACAACCCCACCCCAATTTTTATGTTTGATTTTGAGGGTCTCATTTAGATCACTAAGTTGCCCAGGCTGGGCTCAAACTTGCGATCTCCTGCCTCAGTCTCCTAGAATGCTAGGATTACACACATGCAGCACCATGCTTGCCTCATGATTGTGCTTTATATTTTGGTCAGACCCAATCTTCTATTTTGCCCATTTGACAAAACGAGGATCACATGACTGTATGAAGCACCCATTCAGTGATTTAAAGCATTTTAATTCATTTGGGCTTTTTTATACAATTTGTCTGCCCAAGCCATGATATTTTAGTGTGTGGCCCTGTTTCAAGAGCCTGGAGTTGAGGTTAAGTGTTAGACCAATCTACATATACACAATATTGATTTTACTGATATAAAACTGACTTGAGACAAAGGCAGAAAACTAATGATCTCCATGGTTAAAGAAAAAAGGACAACAGATAATCTTTACAACTGTCCTTCGAAACAAGTATTACTGTATTCCCATTTTATAGTTGGGGAAACTGGGGCAAATGAGAGATTAAGAATTCTGCCCAATGGCACACTGCTAATAGACAATATCGGCAGTGCATTCAAACTCAGCAGAGCCTGGTGGCTCAGGCCTATAACCCTAGTACCCTGGGAGATGAAGGCAGGAGGATCACAATGTCAAGCCCAGACTGAACAATTTAATAATTTAGCAAAACCATCTCAAAATTATTTTAAAAAATTAAAAAGGGCTGGAGATGTAGTTTAGGGTGATGGCCCTGTGTTCAATCTCTGGTACCACACATGTACACGTAACACAATCTGCGTTCCTACCTCTACACTGTGCTGCTGCCCTAAAACTGGGAGAAGGTGTTTGTTCAATTTTTATTTCCTACCTTTGAAACCTGAGATGATGAGATAAGATACATCAACCACTCAAGATCACCCTTCTTGTCTTTGAAGCAGGTAAATGCTCTTGCATGTTCTTGGGTCTATGTTGTGGCCATGGGTATAGTCTATCCATACCAAGGGCGAATGATCTGTTTATTGACAGACTATGTAATCACACCATTAACCTTTTAGGCCCAAGGAGACGGGGTAAAAGAGACAAAGTGAAATACTGATCCCATCCTAGCAGTAAAAAAAAAGAAATGAGAGATGGCTTCCTAATGGAGGAACCAGCAGGGCTTTCTGACACTGTTTTTCAGATAAGAAATCTTGGTGCAGTTCTCAGAAAGAAAAAGGATATAAAAAATAATCTATTCTTGGTGTCCAAAAAAAAAAAAAACAATCTGTTTAGGGATATCTGTTATTTTTCAAGGCTATCATGTGATTTTCATGGTTCTGGGAAGTAATATTGACCCTTCACACCCAACTGGAGGAGAGGCAAGTGTTAGGTCAATGTCCAAAGGCACATTAACAAACTAGTCGAACAATGAGCACCAGGCTAAAAAGACACAGGATTGAAATCCTATTTTAATGCCTAGTTCTTTCCTGAAGGCAGCTATTTGCATATTATTTATTTTTAATCTTATAGCTGACAGATTGATTCATAATTAAAGCTGTGTCATATGTTTGCCCACCAACTCCCCTCTAAAACTGACTTAGGTAGGGTTTTAGGTGCCAGATTGAATCAAATCCTTTTTTAAAATCCCTTCTGAATACAGAGATGGTCTGAGCTTGAAAATCTCATTGCTCCTGAGCTTTCTGAAAGCTGCTAACAGGGTGCTCCTACCAACTGAGTTATTATGGGAGTTCTCACCAATAACAAAGATGACATTTCCGAGTGGACACAATATTGGACAGGGCCAAAGAGAAAGGAACATCAATCACAGTCTTTCTGAACCACCTTTAAAGCACTCTTGAACTTGCAAAAGTGTAACTGAGACCTACTGTTGTGGCCAAGTGCTCCACAGCAGTCGTTTTCAAGCTTTTTAAAGTAGCAGTCATTTTTCCAAACAAAAGATTATGTCATAAGTTCAATATATAGTAACAAAATTATAAGGGCAATCAGCAATGCTTAGTACTTTCTATGGGCTGGGTCTTTGTACTTTGCTGGCATCATCTCATTTAACTACTGCAGGAACCTTATAAGGGAGGTATTATCACCAAATTCTCTGACTCATTGCTTCCGAAGTCTTACTGTTTATGAAACTTGAATATATACTGGAACTAAGCAGCTGTCTCTCACCCCTCACACAGTACCTAAGGAGCAGGTATTAAATTTATTATTCATCTGACAATCAATGGCATACTGCAGCTGAGGATATATAATACGATCCTCATTTTTACAGACCCAGAAACAGAGGCCAAGAAATAATAATATCACATAGGTGACTAGTTTATAATCACTGTGTGACCACAGTGTCCATGGCTTCAGGCACTAAGCCACCCAGCTAGTGAAGCTGACCTATGGATGGAGCTGACTTTCTCAGTGTCGCTCCCTCTTGGGGAGGTCTCTAATGGCCTCTCCACATAACTCCAAAGGCAAGTGAGGTAAGGATCAAAAGTCACAACCCCAAAGGCAAGTGAGGTAAGGATCAAAAGTCACTCTTCTAGACAAATTTGGACAATATGCATGTTACATAAATTAGGCAAGAACCAAATTCATTCAAATATTCCATTAAAACTAAACTTCCAATTTGAAAAATAGGGGGCAGGCTAGATTAGGGAAGAGCACAAGGAAACCTTTTTAAGAATGATCGATATGTTCATTATTTTATTTTGGTCTCACAGGTGCATACACATTTTAAAATGCATTAGGTTTATTATATACTAATTATACCACCGTAAAACTTTTTAAGAAGCTCTTTAGATTTTTTTTCGCATTCTAAAAGACTAAAATAGGAGAAAAGAGAATTTCAGATAAGCGGGACAGGATTATGATAAACATATCTTGAAAACATCGAAGTTCAAGAAAAAATTAGGAATAAAAAGGAATCACAGCCATAAAATGATCTATATTTTACTCAGAGATCATTCATAAGCATGGATGCAATATAAACAAATACCTCTGGTATAAAAATAAGACACCAAGACAACAAGAAACTAAAAGAACTAGGCTAAAGAACACAGGAACAGAATCCGCCAACTCCTTCAGGAAGGAGAAGAGATGAAGGAAACCAACAGGCATTCTGAGACTACTGCATTCTGATGAAACCATCATATTCAGAAATATAGACCAAGAATCTGCCTGCCAAACAGGCACACCTCATGACATAGTGATTCTACTCTCGGGTATAAGCTCACCAGAAAGGAGTGCCTACAGCTGCCAAAGGACTTCTGTAAAGAATGTTTCCTAACAGTGTCATTCATTGTGGAAACAATCCACATGTCCACCAATGGGGAAATTAAAAAACAAACTACAGTTCTATTCACACACTTGGGAATGCTATACGGTGATGGACCAAAAGAACAAATTATTAAGAGATGTAACAATATGAAGGAACCTCAGAGACCATCTAAGTTTTTAAAAACTAAACCCAAAAGAACACATTCTCTCTGAGTCTATTTATATAAAATTCAAAACCAGGAAAACTAAACCATGATATCAAAGGTCAGACAATGGCAACCCTTTGGGCAAACGATGCTGATGAGAAAGGGACAAGAGGGACATGGAGACATGAGGGTAAAAGCATTCTGCACCTTGATCTATACTGTAGTTTACACAGTTGTCAATGGATGCAAAATTTTCATTAAGCTCTACCCTTAAGATTAATGCATTTTATACCTAAATTAAAAATAAAAACACGCACTGTTAGGATTTAATGTCCCAGTTATCCTAGTTAAAGGGAAAATAAAGAGTTCATTAAAACAATAATATAAAAATCAGAAGTGTTTCTGGAAATTCACAGATGCAAATCGTACAAACAAGACAGTATCACTGAGGACTAAGAAGGTACCGAACGAGTAAAAGAGCACAGGAAAGAGATGAGAGTATGAATAAGGACAACAACCCCATCCTACGAAAAGGACCTATGCCAGTCCACGGTTTTGATCAGAAACCAGACTGCATTTTCATTAACTCTACCCTGTTATATAACCTGCCAATGATGCGTCCCTACTAACAGAACGTATACCCCTCAATATAAGAAACATCACCCAAAAGGTCCTAGATTTTGAATTAGAATGTCGGGAAGTCAGATTTTATTGCTAGAAAGCTAAAATTTCTAGACCCATAGGCAAACTAGTAAGTTTTATCTCTGAGCAGAGACTGGAGGCTGCAGAAGTCTTATAGACACAACTATCCCTGGCATGTGGACAGTCTCTGTTCTGAGTAGGCCATGGAAACCTCTACAATGAGAAGGAAGCAGGGGCTCCCTTGGCACAGGGTAAGGAAGCCTGTTGTGGTTGCTGATACCTATTAGTGGTTACACAGTGAGGATAACTTTCCCCATCTTGAAGCTCTTTTTCCCCTAAACATATGAAGAACATTTTTTTTAAACCAGCAGAAAAAAAAGAAAAAAAAAAAAAAAAACAGGTCATCCAGGGCTCAAAAACTCCAAATAAGCTAGACGGCACTATCCGCTTCTAACTGCAAGTTACTATCAAAATCAGTCAATAATATTATAAAGAGAGATCCCCTTTTCCTTCTGTTTCAGTTTCATATTATTTTAGTCATCTTTGGTTAATTAATACTCACAGTACAGCTGTTACGAAGGGCATCAAATTTGCGCTGGATTTCATCTCTATGTGCCTAAAAGGTAAGAAGTTGATTACAAATTTTTCACAGGGTAGAATATGGGTCAAAAACAGAAAACAGCAACTTGCCTGGAAAGCCAAGAGTGCTTTTACAGCAGCCCAAGCATCTGTTTTGCAAAGAGTTAATTAATCTAGTCATTCCCAACATCAGAAATAAGTTAAAAGAACACACGATGCTGTGTTAACAACTATCTAGATCACACATGCATTCATATTAACATCTATGGACTACTGGGAGAAAAGAAAAACAATAATAAAGGATGAAGTCTTTACTGTCTTGCCTTCGACCTATTCCCCATTCTAAAAAGATGAAAAACTCTCCCTTTTCCCTCCCAATGATCCCTCCACAGATGAGTGAGAGAGAAAGACAGACAGACAAACACACACACGCACACACGCACACACACACACGGACACGGACACGGAGACATACAGGACAACAGCTAGAAAAAAGTACAAACTTTTTGAAATTAAAAGCTACTGCTGTGCTCCCTGGCACCACCCGTAGCCCTACTCATGGAGATTCTCAAGTTTGAACCTAACCTGAAAAATCTGGTGAGACTCCATATCAAAAGGAAATAAGAAGTGCTGGGGATATAGCTCAGTGGTGGAGCGCTAGCCTAGCATGAGCAAGGTCCTGAGCTCAATACCTACCATCCCAGGGGTAAGTGGGGAGGTAGGACGAACTGGGATACAGAAAACTCCACATTGACCTTAAAGTAAGTAAATGGGCATTCTCTGAGGCAAAGCTGTCCCAAAACAGCAATACTAGCTTCAGTTGACAGGAATTTTTTGAGTGCACACTGTATGTTTGCCACTGTGGCAAGACGTGGCCTATACCTTCATCCTGGTGAGAGAAGACAGCAAAGAAGTGTGTGATTACAGACTAGAACAAATGTTATGGAGTATGAAAACAAGGGTCAGTAAGAAAGAATCAGAGTAGACAGGAGCCTGGAAGAGGTGGTCAAGGAAAGCTTCTCTGAGAAGGTGACACTTACTCTGGAACTTAGGAGGACGAGAAGCCAGCCTTGCAAAGCATGGGAGAGGACAGAGTGAAGCGCTCTGTCAAAGGCCCGAGGCGAGAAAGGCTTTGGCGTATTTGATAGCCTGAAAAACAGCTGTGTGCCCGGGGGTGAGGGGTGTCAAAATTAAGGCTTCAACCTTAAAAACAAGCATGACAAGTTGTTTGTTTGTTTGTGGTGTGTGTAGTCAAGGAGAGAATACACAAGGTAGAAGACAATGGAATGGGCCTTGGAGAGTAAAGACAAACACTGTCTCAGAAAGCTGGTATTTAGACACTGTAACACATCAACTTAAACTGGCCAATGGCTGTAAAGCCAATTGCTACTTAAAATACCGTTAGGAGAAAAGAAGTAAAAGTATCTATGACTGAATGATGCATCCTGATCTCTGATACCTTTGACTCAATAAAATATGGGGTTTAACTAGCCCCATATATCTGTGGTTTCTACATCCATAGATTCACTACCCATAGATAGAAAATATTTGGGATAAGTTCTGCTTCTGTAAAGAGTATATGTAGATTTTTTCTTTGCATTAGTCCCTAAACAATACAATATACCAAGTATTAACACTGCATTAAAAAATATAGTCTAGAAGTGATTTAAAGTATACAAGAGGATGTACATCAGTTCTCTAAAAATACAATGCCACTGTATACAAGGGACTAAACACTCACAGATTTTACTATCCATGGGGTAAGGTCAGGAAACAATCCCCCCACAGACACTAAAGGATGGCTATAAAGTTCCCCTTACACTTGACAAGTAAAATGTATTTTTTTAATGAATTATATCAGTTTTAGAAAAAGCAAGACAGAAAAAAACTAGGCCAAGGTGATGACAGGCAAGCAAGCAGGGACCGAAAATCTTAAAAATCCAATAAAGAATTTAGGACTCACTCAAAATGCGAATAAATTACGAACCAAGAGAGTTTTAAGAAGAGAGATATAATCTGATTGGGGGGTGGGTGGGTGTGTGTGTGTGTGTGTGTGTGTGTGTGTGTGTGTGTGTGTTTAAGACTGTTGTAAATGCTGCAGGGAGAATAGATGAAAACAGAACAAAGGTGGAAAGGGACAGAAAAATCTTAGAGAAATTTGGTGTTATCGCTCAAGAAAGAAATGACAGTGGCTTGGAGAAGGGCAGTGACAAAGCAATATCAAAAAAAGAGATAAAAGGATATGACCAAGATCTTGCTTGGGAACACAATTAAAAAGATTTGCTGAGAGCTGAGGAGGGCTGAGGATAAAGGGCTCACTCCATGGACTGACAGACCTTGGACTTGAGAGCCAAGGTAAATGATGGTATTATTCACCTAGTGATGGAAGCCCAAAGAACTACCCAGGCCCAGACAGAGGCAAAAGCTGTCCTTCTTTTGAAGGAAAAAAAAAAAAATCCAAAAGCCTCCTTTCCATAAGTAGGTCTTTAAGACAAGTCAAAATTTTAGATCTGTAATGCTTCCTTTAAGGAATCTATTTTTTTGTAAATTAGTAAAAGTTTACAATAGCAGACTGGTCATTTTGGAAGATGAGTAAACCTGAAGACATAGCAAGTTTCCAAAATGAAGCAGGAAAGAAAAAGAATTTTAGAAAGAACAGATCATCATTGTCCTGTGAGACCACTTCAAGCAGCCTAATATGTATGTGAATAGACTCTCTGAAAAAGTTGAGGTGAGACCAAAAAAAAAAAAAACCTACATTAAGAAACAAAGTTAATGAAAGCCACAAACCCACAGATATAAAAAGTTAAATGAATACTAAACACTAGAAAATTATCACAAATTGCTGAAAACTAACAGTGAAGAGAAAAATCTTCAAAGTCAGAGAAATTGACATATTACATATAGAGAAACAAAGACAATAAACACCTTTCTTACAAAGGATAGGATTGTGGGAAGGGAAGAAGAGTGAGTTGGAACACCGGGGATCTACACAAAGGAACAAAGAGTACTGAAAAATGGTGAAATAGAACAAAAATAGTTGCATGGACAGACTTATAAAAAGTTATTGCTTAGAATCAACTTCCCAAATGATCTGCCCATCTTTCTAGAGATTAAATAGATCATAATTTTTTCCCCAAAATCAGTTTCCTTTTTGCCCAGTTCTATACTCTGGACATTGAAGGTCCCCCCAAAGTTCCCCCTTGTTAAGGCTCGCCCCAGGGTGGCACTACTAGGAGGTGCTGTGAACCTCTGGGGGGGGTGGAAATCCCTTATGTCTGCAGGGGCATGGCCTCGAAAGGGAACTGTGGGACTCAGTCCCTTCTTCCGTCATCTATGTTTCTGTTCATGAGGTAAGTGGTTTTGTTCAGCTAAACAGTCCCGCCACACACTGCCTCATCGCAGGCTCAAACCAAACAGATCGTGCAAGGACTAGAACGGCCAAAGCTAGGAAGGAACCAAAATAAGCTTTTTCTCATTAAAAGTTAATTACCTCAGGTATTAAGTTACAATGACAGAAAGCTAATGCACAGTGGAACAGACCCAGAAAGAGAGAAAGACATTATTTTGATGGGATAAGAATAAGATTTACCCATGGTCGAGGGGGAAATCTCATTTTGATCATAGATCAAGTAGCAGCCTGGCCTCAAGGATGATCCAGCCTATAGCCCCAATGGTGTCCCTGATTACCAAGGACAAAAGGAAAGCATCCTTCCTAGGGAAAGAAGAGGTCTTTATTTTAATCAACTATAGGTCTGGGGCCAGAAATTTTTTTCTTAAATTAAAGGCCAGATGGCTGTGATTGGCCCACTCAAACCTACTCTCATTGAGCAAAAGCAACCATAGGTAATACATAAATGGGCATGATTGAGTTCCAAAATTACTATTTACAGAAAACAGGTGACAGAAATAATTTGGTCTACTAGCTATACTTTGCCAGTTCCTGCTCTAAATGACTGTTTGGTGTGAAATCTCTCAAAGAGAAACCAGAAGATGAGGATGGAATCAAGTCCTTCGAAGTGGGAATGGCAACCCTGTTCCACTGTCCTATTACATTCTACTTCCTTCTTACCAGCAAAGTTTCCAAATAATACTACACCATCAAAAATCCACTTAACTGTCTCAAGAGTCTGACATTTCAATCACTAATATTGATTAATTTCCATTAAAATGAATCTTTATGGAACCTTGGATCATTTGAACACATCAAAGAACAATTCTCTCTGAAGGTACAATGTAACAAACTACAGTCAGGATGGCTTTTGATTTATTATTGATTGTGAAATATAAACATAAAAGGTAAAATTTGCCCTGTTGTGGATGCAGGAAATACTACAAGCATTTAACAACGATTGAACTGATGAAGAACTTTGTTTCCTTAAATTAAACCAGGAAAAATAGACAAAGCCAAAGGCTACAAATTAGTACATACAAGGGTTATAATACATAAGACTTGTTTTGGAATCTCTCATGAAATATTTGGATGCTAACCAAGTATTTTAGGCGCTATAGGAAATAAGTATTTATACTGTTAAAAATTACTGAGGACTCCACAGAGTGCAAACATTAGCATAGTGAAAAATGCCAAATAATATCATAACAAAAATCATCTGACCATTGGAACCACCAAGAATCATCAACACAGCCACTGACCAAGGAGTGGGTGGCACTTGAATTAGACTGAGCAGATTTATAGAGAGCCACTTCTGAGGACCAAACATTCTCTTGTTAATTTTAAGGAAACTTACAAGAGGAATAAAATAATTATAATGCAGCCATGATGAGAAGAAAGGTCTGGAGAAGTAAGCAAAGAAACCAGCATTCAGAGTGTCTGATCATCTTCTGAGATCCTTAGTCATGATTTTAGAACCCTTGGGCTCCCATGCACCCACCCCTTTCTGGGTGACAGCAGGCTAAAATGAGACCATTGCCTTACATGTCCCAGTTTTGTATCTTGATATTCATACAGATAGCTTACTAATTAAATACAGGGCTTGATGTTTATGTGAAAGAATGAGA
This sequence comes from Ctenodactylus gundi, assembly GCA_004027205.1. Classification (NCBI taxonomy): domain Eukaryota; kingdom Metazoa; phylum Chordata; class Mammalia; order Rodentia; family Ctenodactylidae; genus Ctenodactylus; species Ctenodactylus gundi. The sequence goes on from PVKB01002794.1 coordinate 35,710, forward strand.
GTGTTCCTCGATAAATAATTTTAACAGATCAAAGATGATGACTTTGGGGTTCCATAATCACACTGCAGGATTTCTCTCATTAGTGTCTTTGAGTTTTTGACTATATATTATTTAACTATCACTTGCTTGAATCAATAAAAGAACATGGGAAAGACTACAAAGCGTGTTCAGGAGGCCTTGCCGGTGAGCACAAATCACTCGCCCTCCCAGGTTGTCCCGTTCAGAGTAACACTGACATCACACCACACATCTACATACTAGAAAGTGTGTAGCCTCAGAGTCCCTTCCTTTAATGAAGGTATTACACAGTAATGAAAATATCATGTCTAGGCAAAAACTCTTTTCTAACAATAAGTAATGGATTCTCTAAAAAGTATGTTTCTGTTTAAATCTGACCCTCCTGTTGATTTCTACCTTAACTCAATCTCAGCTTTTAATGGCCAATTCCAATGCAAATACAACTAACTGGAGGGGTAAAGTGAGAGTAGGTGAAAAAGAGAAAGCATTAGGAAGGACAACAATGGCCTCCCAGCTGTCTCTGCCAAGCTCCCACAAGGGAGAGCTTCCATTTGACTGTGCTCCATCTACTTTAGTCCAGAGGCAGAGGCTAAGCAAGGTAACTGCTCCCAGGCTGGGAGAGGGATACCTCTTAGAACTAAGCAGTAATAGCCCATTTGACCATTTCTTTTTATTGATAAAACATCATGCTGGGAAGCTCACAAACCTCCCAGGAGATCACTTAAGAGCAGCTGATTTAATTTGATTGATGCTTACGCTGGGTTTGATCTTGGGCCTCAAACAATGAGAAAGAAAGTATTATTACAATTGTGACCATTTTCCTTTTTTTTTTTTTTTCCTTGAAAAATGCATCCTTCGGAACAAAGTCAAGTAGGCCATTCAGGCAACAATCGTATCCACTCAACCAGAAGGGGAATGGAGGAACAGCACAGTGGTTATAGCTCTTGCCTGGCAATCTCAAGGCCCTGGGTTCAATTCCCCAACACCTCATAAACTGAGCATGGTGGTGCACACTTGTAACCTCAGCACTCAGGAAGCCTAGGCAGGAAGGTTGTCATAAATTCAAGTCCAATCTGGTATATCGTGGGTTCAGAACCAGCTTGGACTACAGAGAGAGAGATTGTCTCAAGAAAAAAAAAAAGTGACACATAGCTGTAATCCCAGCACTCTAGGCAACTGATTCAGGAGGACCACAAGCCAAAATTTCGGTCTGGGCACCTTGGTGGGACTGCGTCTCCAAATAAACCATAAAGAGGTCTGGAGATATAGCTCAGTGTAAAGGCCTTGACTTCAATCCTCAGCATCACTAAACATAAATAAGTAAGTAAGGGAGCAGGGGGAAGCCTACAGCCTCAAAAATTAACTAAAGCATATTGATGAGAAGGTTGGATTTCCATAAGACAGGTTTACAAAGAGCTATCTGACTGAAGACTCTTTTGCCCTCATTTTGAATACAGCTTATTTTCCATGGCTCCTTCATCTGCAAGAGCAATAAAGTCCTAGTTTCTAGACCTAGGGAGGAATTTTTTTTAAATAAGATGCTTCAAGGCAGTGACTTCATCTGACTAAATGAAGTCGTGACTTGCTGCTGTGCTCGGCTTCTAGCAGCCACTAGACACAGCATATTCCAACCAGCAGCAAGACAGGATTTAAAGGACTAATTTCCCCGCAGATAAACAGCAATGACACATGCTCTATTTTATATCCTCTTCCTTCCAAACAGGGGCAGGATAAGATACATAGCCACCACCTGCCCTCCTAATTTCCACAGAGCAGATAGATAAACGTGTCCTTCTCAGCTGCTCCAAAGGAAAAGGATTTGAGGAATTACAGACCAGTCCCCTGGGGAGGAAAGACTAATGGCACAGCATTAGGCACATAGCAAGTTCTCATTAAATACGGATTAAATCACGGATGTCTCCTTTTCTTTCAGAACCTGGCTCTTCATATGTGGGGAAATATTATTATGCACTGCATTAAATAACAGAGGTTCAAATTTGGATGTCTTCCTATAATGTCTAAGAAATGCTATCTGTCTCCCTCTCCAGCCATCCACCCCTCGCAAACATACAAGCCTCCTTCCTAAGCATGTACTCTCCTATTTTTTTCCTTTTTTTTTTTTCCTTTTTTTTTTTTCAGACAGGGTCTCACTCTTAGTCCAGGCCAATCCTGATCTCATTATGTTGAGGCTGGTCTCAACACACAGCAATCCTCCTGCCTCAGTTGAAATTACAGGTGTGCACCACCATGCCTGCCTCATGGGATATATTACTGTAGATCAACTTCCTTCTTAACTCTTTTTTTTTTCCTAGGCACTGAATTTCCTTTGACTTTTCATTCTTACTGTGTCCTGTTTTACTGTTTTCCATCTTAACAAACTACTTTCATTTCAAAATAAAGCATGGTATAAACAAAGAGATATCATGACTATTTTTTGCCAAATAAAATATTAGGGCACATGGCATCCTTTGATGAGTGTTCTTATAGAGATGATGGAACTTAAAGTCTCAATCAATATCCAGACTTGGCATAAGTCCCAGAAAAGCTAGGTTGCATAAGCATCTTCTGTACAAGAGTTATTCCATTTCACTAAAATCACGTAAGAGACAACGTGCCTCTGACTGGTCCCATAAGAACACTTCCACTAAAAAGTCACATTCCCAATTTGGTTCAAATGATGGGATCCCTGAACCCAACAAGGGGAGAACAAAAGTAGTTTAAAGACACACACGTGTGCCCAAGCACACATACAACTTTTAAACAAGATAAATCATAAGCAATGAAAGCAGATGGCCATCTACAAAAGGAACTCCATTCTAAGGGATTCTAGAGATGCAACCTGATGGAGAGTGCCAGCGTCCAACTGGAATGACTAAGTATCCATTTAAAACACACTGAATCCAATCAGCCACACTGTGTCCTACTGCAGGACAGGGCACCCCGACCAGAAGGCATGAGTGTGCCCATCACTTGGCAGGCACAGGATGTTACTATGAGAAAAGTATGTGCTTAATTGACACTATCCATTAAAACATATTCAGCTTTCTAGTCTCAGAGTCCAGACCTACCAAGCAGGCTTCCGAGAACAGTAGGGTTTCCTACATAGAGGTCCCTAAATGAAAGTGGGGGAGGGGAAGACTGGATACTCAGTGTCTTTGCCAAATTTGGGGTTGCATCTCTCTCTATATAAGTTGATGAGTTGACATTTCACACATGGGACTCTTGTAAGTTGGTTTAGCCTGGATCAATCTCTGTAAGGAGGATCAATTGTGGGAGAAAATGTATGAAGTCTCACTTTTATACTGCCGGAAGGAACAGAGGTCTAAATTCAGTAACAGCATTCTAAGTTCTACCTCACAAGGATGCTCAAATGATTCTCTCAGAGAAAGCAGGGAAGCCAGGTCCCTTTTAAGTCAAGAATCTCTCATTCAGAACACTCCCTCATCTGGATCATCCAAGAGGCATATGAAAAACATACAGCAAAATTCTAGCTTTCAAAAAAAAGATAACGTAAATCAAGTTACTCAAAGCAAAAAAAAAAAGAAATATGGTAGAAAGACCACTGTAAGATACATGATTATTATTACTTTCATAATTATTAAAAATTACAGTAGAAGAACCAATTAAGGACTCTGACACTGCAAGATCATATTCCCAATTTGGTTCAAACAATGGGAACCCAAAACCCAACAATGAGAGGTAACTTCTAAGAATAAAACTCTTTTAAAGACGTAAGTATGTACAAAACTCGTTTAAGGACTGGCTGAAACCAAAACATGAAGAGGGCAGATGCATAAGCAAAGGAGGAATTTTCAAAAACAATGAGAAAAGCTCAGCTATTGCCAATAGAGCAGTATACTAACTCCAGAAGTCTAGACATACCGATTCTCCACCCATCACTCATCTCTGCAGATAGTGTGCTCCCTCTTGAAATGTCTACGAGTGGGCAAAGACCTTCTGAGCCACACTCATTCCAACAGAGCCTAGCTCAGCCTGAGAGGCTGTTCCCAGACCTACCGTGAGAGCCTGGATCTCCTCCTCGGCTTCAGCGGTTGTCTCCTCCAGCTCCGTCTTCGCCTGGCGAAGCTGGCTCTCCAAGGCAGCTCGGGCAGCCTGTAGGGCTGTCAGCTGGGACTCGCGCTCCTGCAGGGACAGCTGCAGCTCAGTAAGCTGGCGTTTCAGCTCTAGTTTCTGTTCCTCATGCTCCAGGCTGACCTGAGAGAAAGAGGTGGACATTTGGTTGACCTTAAAGGAACAGAAAGAGAAGACAGAACCTGCTGCTCAACCTGCAGCTTGAACCTGTGTCAGAACCAACTTCCCAGCACTCAACAGAGAAGGGGAAATGTGGTACAATGGTTCTGACTTCCGCACATCTCACTCATCAACAGGCGGCTGGGCGGTCTGCCCGCCAGGTCAATGCAAGGGGTTGTGCATCCAGGGACTGAATCAACCATCGACTGGAAACACTCAGAGAATAAAAATTGCTGCACATGTCTAAATACATACAACTTTTCTCTCTTGTCATTTTCCCTAACCAACACAGTATAAAAATTATTCACATAACATTATGTATTTCAGATAGAATTTAAAGTGGACAGGATGTATTAGGTTATATGCAAATACTAGTCCACTGTCTATAAGGCACTTAAGCACCTGCAGTGTTTTTGAGGGTTTTTTGCAGCACAAGGGCTTGAACCCAGAGCTTTACACATGCTCAGCAAGTGCTCTACCGCTGAATTACATCCTTGGATTCTTTTTTATTTTTATTTTGAGACAGTTACTCAGGTTGACCTTGAACTTTCAATTCACCTGCCTCAGCCTCCTGAGTAGCTGAGATAACAGGGATCTGTCACTATATCCAACTTGCATTTGCAGATTTTGCTATTCTCTGGAGGATTCTAGAAACAGTCTCCTGTGGAAACTGAGACTTTCTATAGTAACCATCATTTATAAATATTCAAATGCTTAAAAAAATCTTTCAAAAAAAAAAAAAAAAACACAGAGGGGCTGGAGGAATGGAACATCAGTTAAAGTACCTGCCTAGAAAGCACAGGGCCCTGAGTTTGATTCTCCAACACCACATAAGCCAGGCATAGTAGTCCACACCTATAATCCCAGAACTCAGGAGGCTGAGGCAGGAGGATTGCCATGAGTCCAAGGCTAGCCTGAGCTAGATAATAAGTTCAGGACTAGCCTGGGCTAAAGAGCAAGACCCTGTCTCAAAAAAAAAAGAAAAGAAAAGAAAAGAAAAAGAAAAGAAAGAAAAGACAAGAAAAGAAAAGGAAGAAAGACCACACAGCCATAGAACAAGAATCTCAAATGAAAAATGGCAATTATTTTTATTACAAAAGCATTTACTTTTGGTTTTTGTTTTGTTTTGTTTTGTTTTGTTTTGTTTTTTTAGAGACAGGACCATGCTCTGTAGCCCAGGCTGGTCCTGAAGTGACTATGGAGCCTAGGCTGGCCATGAACTCAGGGCAATCCTCCTGCCTCAGCCTCCCAAGTGCTGAGATTACAGGCAATGCACCACCACACCCAGCTTTATGTGTTGCTGGGAAACCAAACTCAGGGCCTTATGCTTACAAGGCAATTGCTTTAACTGCCATGTCATTCCTCCAGCCCCACAAAAGCATTTAAAGGTAAATGAATATAAATAACATATTAGTAACAGGGACACCTTTACAACGAGAAGGCAACTGGGACAACAGGCTGGATTCTACCTAAATATTCTTGCTCTAAATGGTTCTCATTAGATACTCCACATTAATGTCACATGTTGAGCTAACAATCCTACCCTCCATCTGTCCATCCATCTATCCAGCTAATGTTTCATCCACTCACTTAGTGAAGGCTTACTCAGTGATTTCCACTTAAAAAGAAATAGAGATGAAAAGTCTTCATGACATGGAGCATTTCCACACAACATGGTCAAGCGCAATGACAGGGCAGCACATGCAGAGAAGGTGGAAAACAGCAGAGATAGAGGAGCTAAATCTGTTAAATCCTCCAAGTGCCAAATAATAGGAGAAAAAAAAAAATCCAGACAGGAAAGGCAACACCAATCAAAGGTAGAGAAGTAAGCAAGACCAAGGCACATCTACCAACCTAACAAGGCCGAGAAGGCAGTCCTCGAGACAAATGCCAAGCAAACAAGAGATGCTTTCTGTACTCAAGAGTTCATTGCCTAAGGAGACAGCCGAGAAGAACAAAAGTGATGAGCCTAACACACTAGGCTGTGAGGAGACAGGGGACTTGCAGGGGAGAAGGTCCCCTAAAAAGGTGACAACTGACTGTCAAAGATAAGGAACTGCAAAAGACTTAAACAGAATTTAGTGGTTAACTGAAGGTGGGATGGGGAACAAAGGATAGAAGGGAGTCAACAGTATCTCCAGTATTTTTGGACAGGTTGCATTACACAGAGAATGAGATCTCTGGCTACAATAAGGAAGAAGAGGAGAAAAGCCTCTGTTTGAGGAGAAAGATAAATTCAGCACTGAAAGGTTGAACTTGAGTCCCATGGTAGACATCCAAGAGGAGATATCTAAGGACCACTGCATCAAAGGGTCAGAAACTCAAGAAGAAGGTCAGGGTTGGTAATCTAGATCTGGAAGTCCCCTATAAATCAGTGGTAACTAAAGCCACAGCTGCGAGGTCTCCTGCAACAATGATGATGACTATGCTGATATAAAAGCCCTAACCAATAATTAAAACATACAGGCACTGTATTAACTCTTTCATCCTCACAGAAACCCAAGAAGGGAGGTACTGTTACCACCTCCATTTTACATATCAGAAAATTGTGGCACTGAATGATTGGGTAACTGAGCAAATGTCACATAGCTTAAAAAAATAATGGCAGGGCTGGCATCCAAACCCAGGAAATATGGCTCAAGCTCATGAGTATAAATACTACATCTTACTGTCTGTATCACTAATATGCCAGCAGTCAGAGCAGGTTGGGACTCTGCAGCAAGCCTGAAAATTCCTCTGTGTTCTTTGGCAAAACCAAGAGACAGGTGACAGTGAGTCAAGAAGAAGTCATAGAGCCCAATACTGGGCAGTGAGAAGAAAGTCCAGGATCCCTGCACCATGGCAATTCCAGACACATAGCTAGAGAAGAGCTACCATTATATACCATTATATACTATTATACGAATAGGAGAAGGCCCAGGGCTCTTCAAGGGAGATCAAACTTGAAGCTGAGGACTCTGCCCTCAATCTCAACATCAGCATGTTGCCAAGAGAAGACATGGACTTCAATTTAGAGCTAAACTCCATAACTCCCAGGGAGAACACAGCCCTGAGCCTCTCATGAAACATTTGAAGTTTCTCCTACCATCCTTAGGGACCTAGCTATATTGATTCGAGAAGGCAGCAAGCTTCCCTGGGGATATTTTAGTGGCCCAGATGAGCTACATCTATAAGGCAGGCTTGGTAAGTTGCAGACAGGTGAAAAAGAAAGGCAAAAGACGGTCAGTGTTCTCAGGAGGAAGAATTTTGTCTGGGCTATTTATACTTCTATCTTTAAGGCTGACTCTAGCAGGAAAAATAAAACTATAGCCTGGATAGTAAAAGTGAGACCATCTCCAAAGGCTTTCAGGCAATGTCGAACAACAATTCTTAAATTGACCAAGAAGACACCTGGGGCTTTGGTGAAAATGCAAATTCCCATCACCCCTGCCAATTCCAATTTTTTTTTTGCACTTAGTTCATTTTTATTAATATATATTTAATACAGGCTTAAAGTTTTTATATTTAAATCATCTTTATTTACAAAATACTATATTGAGAATTATAATTCCACTAAATTTCAATCTGAATAAAAGTATAATTACTTAACCAACTTCATCTTAAAAAGATGAAAACTAGGATTAAGATACTCCAGGTGATCCTAGTAGAGGGAGCCACACTGTGGCAACCCTTGAAAAACATGAGATCTCTTTGTGTCCTATGAAGAAATGGCTTCACTTCAATATTCTAGTACAATTTAAGATGCACCTACACATGTAGATTTCCCAAAGTTTAGTCCTCAAACTTTTCTGCTTAATACAGTCCTCCTTTAGAAAACCATCTCTTTAAAGAAGTCCACACAAATACCTGAATATCTGTTGTGCCCCAGACATCGTATCTTAACGCCCAGCCCAGGTGTTCAACTTCCAATAACCATTCTTCAGAACCCCGGTCCTGCTTCTGCAGGGCACCTGCCTGTGGCTGAAAGCCCCACCATCAAGAACTTCTGGCTTCCCCACTGTACACTCAGGCTAATAACGGGCAAATAGCAGGCATTTAATAAATACACAATGAATACAAAAATGTAGCTTCATGGCATCAATCATCAACATATCTACAACAAAATTTGCTATATTTTCCTCTCAACAACCTGGCTTCTCTTCCCAGCTTCCTTCTGTCCCTGAAGAGAACAATGCTTCATCAAACGTAAGTTTGATTTTGTCTTTTAATCGTTCCCTGCTGAGTTTTTTGGTTTAGTTTGGTTTGGTTTTTTGTTTTATTGTTTTTGAAACAGGGTCTCACTCTGTATTCCAGGCTGGTTCTTAACTCACTATGTAACCCACGCTCTTGACTTCATAACAATCCTCCTTCCCCGGACTCCCAATTATTGGGATTAGAGGTGTGCACCACCATGCACAGCTTATATGGTAATGGAGAACTGAACCCAAGGCCTTGCGCTTGCTTGGCAAGTGGTCTAACCTCAGTGTTATTTCTCCAGCCCCCCATCCATTGTTGTTATAAAATCTTTAGCACTGTCATTGAGCTATTAAATGCATCCAGCACTACTAAGATTTATGTGCAAAGTACATCATGTGACCCTCATTAAATTGGAAATTGAGGAGTTGCACTGCTCCTAGCTGAAAGACTTATCAATTTACATAATCTCCACATGAACCTAGGAGGGAAACTAGTATCACCGATAATTTAAATACTGAAGAAACTGAAACACAGAGAGATCAGGTAGCCTTGCAAAACAAATGAAGAGGTTACAAAACCATTAAAAAGTAGAGGTGGATTCTAACCCAGATTCATATGGCCCACTCTCCATTCTTACTCATCACGCACAATGTCTCCTTTATACTACTGATTTATTCTTGAAAGCTGGTTGGTCAGAGACCTGACCTCCCAAAACAAAAGCTCTCAGGAGATTACTCCTCACTCTCACCTCCCTCAATCTTGTCTCCAGCTCCAGAAGCCGACTCTTGTCACTGTGATCCTGATGGCTGATTTTCTCCAGCTGCTCTTCTAGCTTACGATTCTGGGCCTCCAACTTCCCAGCCTGTGTCTCCAGGTAAAATTTCTGTTGCCTGAGTTCTGAAATCATCTCTTCCTGGGCCTTCCTGGTAGGGTGGTGAGAAAATCCAAACAAAACCACAGTCACATCAGAGGAGAACATGTCTCCTCGGAAAGATGGGCAGAAATGGAGTAAGATGTGTGTCCTCATTAAATGAACTGTGGTCACTGTCATTCCCAGGTTACCTTCCTCCTAGTCTGGCCTCATAGACATGACTGCAGGATGGGGAACCTGAGGCCATTCAATCACAACTTCTCAGAGTCCTTCCTTTGTGGGAGTAAGTATGGTCCATGGAATTGCAAGAGATACCAATATTTCAGTGTTTTGGGAGATAGACCTTTTAAATTTTTTTCCTTTAACAATCTGTGTAGGAGAACAGAAAGGGGCCTGCTTAGAGTACAAGAATGTGCCCCCATAGCTCATTAACATAGACTCCGGAAATAAAAAGTTGTGATGAGGACATAGTTGCTTGTAAGACTTCCTTACCTTCACCAAAGTGCTAACAAGTATCAAAAACCACACTGACTCAAAGACCAAAATGCAACCTACAAAACTAGTCTAGGTTAGAAGGGGAATATTTGGAAACATCCCTGCACACAGAAAAACCTAAGAAAAAAAAAACCCTGGAGACAAAATACTCTGATCAAGTGGCCTAAACACAGACATCCTTGTGAGGCCCAGACGTCCTCCGCAGGGCATCGTCTAACTACAGCAGAATGGATGGCCCACCTGGGTGCACACAAGATCACCTCTAATTATGGAAGGCATGTCTGGGGAACAAGGACGGCAGTTTTCCAAACACAAGCTATAAATAGCCTCCTTGGAGAGAGCAACACATTCTGTATCTGACGGTAATATGAGGTATTTAAGAAAACCCAGCTCAAACGGAGGCCACAGTAGAGTGAGACTTCTTAAGACAGGCAAAATTATACAACTATAGGAGATGTAGGACAAGGGGTGGAAATAATTAAATCTGCTCTAGCTCCATCGGAAAGAAAGAGAGAAGACCCAAGTGTAATAATGTACACAGTTAGAATCTGAATACTTACATGTTCCTTTGGGTAAAGAGGCTGCTGTTTGCCGCAAGTTTATTGGCTTCAGAGAGTTCCACAATCCTCTGTTCCAGGGATCTAATCTTGGAATCCATGGCATTGATCATCTGAAACACAGGGGACTTTTGAAACCTCACTCACAGACAGTTATAATAGAACAGGGTTAACACAAGCCATGGGAAACAGGGTAAAAGTCAGATCTCAAACACCAGTGGTATGACCGGAGGTAACAAGGGATTCAACTATCCATGCCCTAAAGATCACAGATATACCCACTTAAACAGATGATATTCCATTGTTTTTCCAACTCAAATTAATTGACTCCCTCTCATGAACTAAATGGCTTGCATTAATACACAGAAGGACATGTTCAACAAGCTAACACCCTATAAATAAGAAAGGCACTCCACATTCCCACGTCATCTGCATGTGACCTGGGCTTGCAGAAATATCTCACTTGAAAACGTGAACTCTTATTTATCACATATTTCATGTTTTCCAACTTAGTGAACTGTAAGAGCCAGAGGTAGAACGGGATAGGTGATAGTTAAAAATATAACCTGCCAGAACCCTCTGATAGGGATTTTGATGTAGGACGTCTCAGTGGAGTCTAAAATACTATGAGTTGTATTAACAAGCATCACAGCAAAAATCTGAAATAACTGCCCACACGTATTAGGAAGGAGAGACTCAGGCAATTAAAAAGCAGAGAAACGCAACAGCGGGAGCTTTTAGAAGGATCACATCTTACTGGGGGGTGGCAGTCAGTGTGAGTGACTAAAGAAGAGTGCAAAGCTGGTCACCCAGGGCCACCCACTCCACGCCTACAAGGGCACTAAGAGGTTTCCAAGAAAACTCCACGTTACCAAAAAACTCCACTAGATTGCAAAGCAGGAAGTCATCAGGTGAAGTGGAGTTTTCTCAATGGGTGATTCTTGGCTTGTGCCGAAGTCCCTCCTTGGGAGCATGGCTCTGTGTGCCCTTGCACCTACCGCCTTCTGCTCGCTGAGGATCTTGCCCTTCTCATGGGCCTCCTCCTCGTGCCTCTGCATCAGGTTCTCCAGGTTCTCCTTATCGGCCAGATCCTTCTTTATCTGATTGTCCAGCACCTACGAAAACAAGAACAGACGTGCATGCTAGAGGTGGCTAAGCTAAGGGGTGAACCAAACGGGGTACACAGGAGGAGAAGGAAGGAGTGGAGAGGCCCCAGGCCTCCAAATTCTAAGGAGAAGAAAAGGCAAAAATTGGAAGCCTGTTTACCAAGAAGGATGAGATTAAAAATGAGGTATCACCATCAAATGGCAAGTAACAAGTGGTCTTGAACTAGAAACTTATTTTTAAACCAACAGCCAAAAAGACCTAAGAGACATATCCAAAATGAGCTACACTCCAGCATGGGAGGAAAGAAAAAGACCTCTCTACTGATCAAACTCTAGAAGAGAAAGTTCTCATTATTTGCAAATATTACCTGGGGACCACTTTTTCTCAGCCAATGAACCAGTAGTTTTCAGAATATTCCTCACTCCCAATGTGTGGAAAATTAATTCTGGGTACTCCAGGGTCATGGGTAGAAGAAAAGGAGAAAACCAACGAAGATGGAGGCTGAGTTCAGAAACAGTCAGGGACAAGCGAATGCTGCCCACCACCAACATAGACAGACAGCCAATAGGTGGAAAAGCCAACATTAAAGAAAGGCTGGGAAAGCCTCTTTCCTCTGATCCAGCTAGAAAATAAAACAAAAAGGCAATGGGATAGAAACCATTCCCAGGGGAAGAGAAATCATATGTTCTCAGAGCTAAGACTGCCACAGTAAGCACCTGATATTCTCAAGGGGAAAACCTAAAATAAAACAGTAATGGTGTCACCAACCACCAGCTTGATCTAAAGTTCTATGAAGCACACACAGTTCTACCAGTTGCCAAAACAACAAGCAAAAAGGAAGGACGAAAGAAGACACTCTAAGTTGCCTAAGCTTTTGACCATGATCCTGTGTTTCTCATCACAGAGAATTCATTCTGCTTTTACAAGTGATACTGACCGCATCAAAAAGGACGACAGGATATTGAGCATAAAGCAGCAAAAATTGGGGTCATGAATAGGAGTGGAATCTGTCTTTCCCACAATGCCTATTGTGAAGGAGCCTTCACAGCTCATGGGGACATCGTCCCTAAAAAAAAAGTCAGCAGGGAAGAGGACCACATGATAAAGGGAAGAAGAGATTTCAAAGAAGGCTTTAAACTCAAAATGACGGATGAAAAAGAATAGAATGAGAGATGGTGGAGAAGAGCAAAAGGTGAAGAACAAGGTCATGAGAAGAGGGAAACAGCTCAATAGGATGATAAGTGGCCCACTCTCTGGGATGTCCATGTGTGATTCTAAAATTATGAGCAAGAACAGGGGAGCATCTAGGGCATAATCACAACCATTACCAAAATGGCTTTATAAAAGCCAGAACAGGAAACCTAAAGCAGAAAAGGTTAAAATGAAATGGTTTTGCACAGACTCCAGTAGGGAAGATAGAAGAAAACAGATCTTTTCCTAACCTTCCCTGGGACCCATAAAACAAAGTTTTTTCCACATACAAGGCAGTAGAGACCACATAATATCTTGACTGAATATGTTCCTTTTTCATGAGGTGCCAAAGCATGGAAAACACTTTCAGTATTACTCTCTTCAAAATAAGATCTCAAATTTGGCAGTGACAGCTACATTAAGAGGTAGACTGGAAGGGATAAGCCCCTACCAGGAATGGAAGCAACTCATGGCTTTGACAGGGTTCAAATGGCAAGAAAAAAAAAAAAAACAAGAAGATAGAAAAGGGTTAGGGAAGAGTAAAGATTTTGAAATGAGAGCTGCCACAGAAGACGCCTAAACCAAGTTATGACAAATATGCCTTGATGGGACAGATAATGTCTCAGTTACTTTTTCATTGCTGTGACTCAATACCTGACATCCACAACATAGGAAAAGCTTATTTTAGCTCACAGTTTCAGAAGGTCACAGTCCACTCACAGGTGGCTGGCGTCAGTAGACACACATGGCAGAGGTGGAGGTAGGGGCAGCTCCTCACAGCATTACAAACAGGAAGCCAAGTCAAGTCCAGTCCAGTCAAGTCCCAGAAAGAAGGCAGGAAGCAACATATACACTTCCAGGTCCCATCCCAGTGATCAGTCCTTTCTGGGTCCAGCCTCAGTGTTCTGCCCCTTCCATGTTTAAGTCTCTACTACATATCTGTAATCCAATCCAAGTGCTTATCTTCCACCACAGGCCCATAACTGACCCATCTAGACCAGGTCCCAATCTCCTAACAGCACATGGTCCTACAGATAATTCATAACATCTAGATACATGAGACTTTTGGGAGACATTCCAGATCCAAACCACAATATTCCACCCCTGGCCCCCAAAAGATTCATGTCCATCTCCCTATGCACAATGCTTTTAGGCCTTCCCTAAGAGTTGCCAAAGTCTTAATAGTTCCAGCACTACTTAAAAAAAAAAAAAAAAAAAAGGATTCAAGTCCAACGTCTCCTCTGAGATGCAAGGCAGACTATCAGCTTGAGCTTCTATGAAAATCAAAGAAAGGTTAATACCTCCTACATGATATGGCACAGGGTAACCATTCCCATTCCAAAAGAAAAAAATAGAAGGAGAGAAAGTAATCAGACCAAAACAAGTTTGAAATCCAGCAGTGAAAGGGTTAAATCCTATAGCTCCATGTCCAGCACCTGGGGTAAACTGTGGTGTCAGCAAAAGATGTGAGCACCAAACTGCTGGAACGGCCCCATTCCTACAGCATTACTGCTGGCTGAAACCTCCATTTTCTCTCCTCTGAGCTGAATCCACTCATGGCCTGCAGCTTTACTCAGCTGACAATCCATGCTCTTGGCTTCTCCAAATTTGGGGGGTCTCCACTGCACCTTACGCTTCTCCTTCACAATTTCACATACTGCCCTCCCAGGGGCAGACTTTCTGGCCTCCAAGGTCTTCCTCTGAAATCTGGGTGGAAGCCTCCATGACCCCACAACTCTTGCATTCTTCATGTCTGTAAAGCCAGGACCACATGGATGTCACCATGGTCCATCACTATCTTCAGCAGTAGTCTGGACCCTTGTGCCATAGCTGCAGCTTCTGGGGGCCTGGATTGCTGAACTTCCGGAAGCTGAAATTTGGCAAACACTTCCCTCTTTGGCCCTACTAGGAGCCCGGGATATTCTTCCCAGAAGAAGATCGTTTGCCTTTGCACCCTTTAATTGTTAAAGGCTGGGATCTTGCTGATCCCTGAGACATCCTCAAGGCTTCTTTCTTTTAGTACTGATTTCAAGTACCTGCCTTCTTTTGAATGCTAGTGTTTTGAATTTCCCTCTGCTCTTCGCCACGCCCCCCCCCACCCCCGCCCCGCGTCATTTCAGCCTGGCACTGAAAACTCTTCATATCATTTTTTTCTGCCAGTTCCTCCTGCCTTTCACCATAGAGTTGGATCAGTTCCTCCTGCCTTTCACCATAGAGTTGGATAAAAGCTGTGAACAGTGGCCAAGTGGCAACCTTATTATTAGGCTGCCTTGAATTTTCCTCCACCAGATTAAGCAGTCCATCACCCTTAATCTCAGTTTCAGGCCGCCTCTGGACACAGGAAAAATGCCAACAAACTTTCTGCTGGAGTGCAACACGCAGGTTTTTCAGACCAGTTACCAATACTGTCCTCCTTCCCATCTGAAACTTGTTGAGACTGGCCTTTCAAATCCACACTTCTATCAGCATTCTGGTCTTCTGAGCTCTCACCAGAATCTCCCAACAAGCTTGGATCAGAGCACTCCAAGCTTCTCCAGTAAGAATCTGAAAACCTTTCCAAACTCTAGTTCCAAAGGCTTCCAAACCACATAATCAAGCAAAGTCACAGCAACAACCTCACTTCTGGTACCATTTCTGTCTTAGTTACTTTTTTATTACCATGACTCAATACCCAAAATTTACAAGGAAAAGTTTATTTTAGCTCACAGTTTCAGAAGGTCATAGTCCACTCATGGGTGGCCAGCAACAGTAGACACACATGGCAAAGGCAGGGGTGGGACGAGCTCTCACAGCATTGTAAACAGGAAGCCAAGTCAAGTCCAGTCCAGTCCCCTCAAGCCCCAAAAGGAAAGCAAGAAGCAACATATATACACTTCCGGGACCCATTCCAGTGATTAGCCCCTTATGGGTCGACCCTCAGTCTTCTGCCCCTTACAGGTTTAAATCCCCACCACATGTGTGTAGCCCAATGCATGCATCAGTAATCCAATCCACATGCCTGTCATTCATACCACATCCATAATCCACCCATGTAGACCAGGCCCCAATCTCGTAACAGCAAGTGGTTCCATAGATAATCCATAATATACAAATACATGAGACTTTTGGGGAACATTCCAGATCCAGACCACAATAGTGGGTATAATCACTCAAATCACAGAATGAATGTTACAAAGAATTACTGTCATCATGAAAATGTACTGAAAACTCCCTCATCATTTTCTGAAAATGCGTTTATTACAAAGTTAAAAGTCTGGAACCCAGTAAGAACTGCAAACTAAAGAGATGTGGTATACAAAATTTTAACTGCACTAAAGCGGAAGAGGGTTACACGAGAATACTCTGAGGTCACTTTGGGATTATTCTTCTCTATTTCTTTGAATGAAAAATACCTTAAAGCCATGCCAGGCACAAAAGAAAGAAGGTGACAGGGTAGTGATGCCAAGTGAGCACATATGTGTTTGACTCCCCAAGAAAGGACCATTCAGTTCTGAGGATGCTAACCAGATAAACAAAGGGTCATCATAAAAACTCATCGCCTCTTTTAATCTCTCAATCGAAAAGAGGAAGAGACAATATTTGAGATAGAATGACCAACATCTGATTCTCAAGAACACCAAATGTATTAAAGGATTGGTGAGAATAAAATGAAACTGATATAACTTGAGAAGGACTGCTGGCATCCATTTCTGATGATACTTTAGGGTGCATGAGGCAGGCTTACGCTTCTACTGAAAATGACGTTAAAGTACGAGATAAAATACAGAAATATTTCCCCAGAAACAATTAAAAGGTGTCAAGAAAGTGAGAAATTACAGAACAAAAAACAAAAGCAGGAAATAAAAAAACAAAAGCAGGGAGAATGATACAGAGCTGTTTATAAAATGAGACACTGGCTAAACCAAAAAACCAGGAGCTTCAGTTTTGGTGGGCTCAAAGGTCAAGAAGAGACAGAAATCAAAGCCCAAGGTCATTACCTAATGTAGACGCACATTTTAATCCAAGGCCTTAAAAAATACCAGTAATAATTTTCCTGGGAAAACAAACAGCTCACGAGGTACACAAAAGAAAACAGCCTCCATAAAAAAACAAATAAACCAGAGAAATAACAGAGCTTCAACAGACCTTCAAAATATATACCATTAAACAACTAATGTAAAATAGACTTGAAAATGAACACCTGGGACAAAAATACATAATTTCTTTGTTTTTGTTTAAGCTAGCGTCTTGCTAAGTTACCCAGGCCAGCTCTGAACTTGCCATCTTCCTGCCTCAGCCTCCTGAGTGCTGGGATTAAATACATATGCAACCATGCCTCACATAATGTTTAGTAAGCTTGAGACTAAAGCAAACAGAATGTCTGAAAATAAAAATACTATTACCAAAACTAAAAATTCAGTAGATGGGTTTCATAGTAGATTGGATAAAGTTGGAAAATAAGTGAAAAGTTACCAAAATGTAGCACAAAAAAATGGAAAATAAGAAAAACACAGATTAAAGATGATCTAACACATACCTACTCAAATTCTGAAAAGGAAAGAAAGAGAAAAAAATCTTTGAGATGTAATGATGATTTCTTGGGATTGATTAAATATATATATATATATACAAATACAAATATATATATAAATACATACATACATATATATATATATATATATATATATATATTCAAGCTCTAGTAATTCTCAAGCAGAATAGATAAAAAGGAACCACATTAAGGCACTGCATATTGAAGCTTCAGAAGGACTTTAAAAAACTTTTTAAAAAAATTTAAAAGGCCAAAGAAAAATGATGGATCGCCTTCACAGAGAACAGCATTTGGGCTGACAGATGACTTCACAATAGCAACATTAGAAGTCAAAAGTCAACACACTGTATCTTTCAAGAGCACTACAAGACTATAACAGCTAATCTAGAATTCAGAACCTCTTTAACACTGAAAGTGAAACAAACACACTGTCAAAAAAAAACATAAAAGAGAACTTGTCATTTACAGATCTTCACTACAGAAAGTTACCAAGTATATACTTTAAGCAAAAGGAAAACGGGCGAAGATCTGAGGTACAGGAAAAAACGAAAGCCAAGAAATACAGCAAATACATTGTTAAATCTGTATTATCGTGGAATGAATGACTATATGTAGGGAAAAAAATCATAGTTGGAATTGAAATTTGTAATGGCAAATTTTTGGCTCCACCCCTCCCTCCCCAACTTTGGTGGTGGTACTGGGGATTAATCCCAGGGCCTTTGTACTAAGCCACAAACCCAATCCATTTATATGTTTGGTTTTGAGACAGGGTCTCAATTAAATTACTGAATTGTCCAGGTTAGGCTCAAACTTGCAATCCTCCTGCCTCAGCCTCCCAGAGTGACTAGATTGCAGGCCTGTGCCACCAGGCCCAGCTTGATTGCTTGCTTATTCTTTAAAAATCTTCAGATCCCAAACATTCTACCTTGGAGTGAAGGCAGCTTTTACTTTGAACAGTCCTTTGTTTTAGCAAGAAGTGGTCAAAGTGCCCAGGGTGAGAAGGAAGCCCCATAGCTCAAATGAAGGAATGCCAGGGAAGATTAGAAAGTATCTTTACTTTAATTTTCTCCTCGTAGTGCTGCTCTTTCTGCTTAAGGTGTACTTCTAGGTGCTGAGCTGAAACTTGGGCTTCTCGGTGTTTCTCCTCCAGCTCCTGGACACAAAAGAACAGATGGTCAGGTGTGCAAAGGAAAAGACACAGCCAGTGTATGTCAGTCACTCACAGGAAACATGACTTTGGTGCAGGTGCCACAGGTGACAGACAGCTACTCCTCCATTATTAGCCTAAGGCTTTGGGAAAGGAAATCACCACCACAGCTTAGCCTTGGGTATCCCAAGTCCAAGTACCCACACACAATTACACACTTCGCTGGTGGGCCATGAGGCCTGGGGTCAGAAACATGTCAGCATGACAGGTCACACATAGGCAGCTGTTCAACTTCACACAGAGAAACAGGGTAACAAGACAATATTTCAAAGTTTAGTGCAGCACAAAGTCCCTGATCACTGTCTTGAGCCTCCTGCCATTTTCACTGTTATGACAGCCTTAAATGAGAAACGTTATTTTAACTTATTCTGATGAAAAGCAATATTTTGTGCTTTGCTCATTAACAACACAATTGCTCAAGAACCCTAGCTAAAAAGGAAAACCAATGTTATGATTTGAGCTCTTTGAGTTTTGAATGATTTGAACTGGGTGATAATGTGGAAGATGTGAATACTGGGAGATGTGTTTGTGGTATAATGTTTGTATGAAACAATGCTGCCAGGAACAAAGACGACACAAAATACACTGATAATTATGATGAGAGGTGCACACATACAGATTGAAGATGGGAAGAGAATCTGGAGTAATATAAATAGCTCAAATTTAAGGTTCTCTGTTGTTCTTTTGTTGTTAAGTTTTCTGCTTTGAAACAAAATTGTAATTCATTTGAAAATTATACCAACTCATTTGCCAATGTATTATAAACCAGTCCTTTAAAAGACAGCACTCATTCACCGAAACAGTCTCTAAATGCACAGATAGCTGCATCAAAATTAATTCTTATAAGTCTGGTCCCATTAGTTAATTACTGATATCAAATGTCATTACTCCAAGTTTTCATCTCTTCATACTATTATGAAATTCTTCTTTGAAGTGGAAGCAATTATGAGAATTTTAAAGAATGAGGAAATTATACAGGATATGTCCATAAAACGGGGAGGGGGGATTACTTAGAAATTCACACGCACAGAAAACATTAGTGATTAAGCTTTTGAAATTCTAAAGTCTGCAAGCATGAGCTTTGCTTTCGGGACCATTAAAACATTCAATCTTAAGACCAGGTGCATAAAATCTATTGCAATCTCACAGATGTGATCCTGGAAAGTTGAATGTAAACAGGATTCTAATTAATAAAAATATTTTAAGGGCTTTATGATACTCACTAAAGGACTATCTGCAATGACTTCTTTCATTAAAAGAAAAAGACTCTGCTATAATGAGAGCCCCAATTATCTGTTTTTAAAGTTCTTATCAGAACAGCAAATATTTTAAAGCAAATGGCATTTTGGAATCTGTTTCCAAGAATCATCATTATGTAACAGTATTAAGGACCACTTTTTACCCATGTCCTAGATAACTTGCAGCCAAAGCACAGGGTTCTTGAGCAAAAGTCACCGTCTGTTAAACGAAGGCACAACCACAGAGGTACTCAGGCAGGGGGTAAGATATTATACATTAGGACAGAGCAATCTGCTTATTTTTCCTTTCAGTTAAAAAGCATTTCATGATAATCTTTTCTTAGTTTCAGGCCTCAGAAACTGGCACAGAAATGGAAAATCAGAATATAAAAATAAGTAAAAAACTCAGACAACTGAGGCTGGTAACTTTAAGACCAAATTTTTGATCGATATACGAATGGGAGTTTACACATATAATCCAAAAATGTAGAACTCTATATTCCTGCATTTTTTAGTTGCAAATAAACATTTGTTTGGCAAAGCAGATAGTCTAAAGTCTGCTTGGTAGTTTGGCATTTTTTGTTGTTGTTGTCATTTTTAAGCATATCTTTTTCTATACGTACTGGATCAACACTTCAGTCATAGAATGCAAATATTGTTATTTGTGGCTATATTTCCAACTCCTGGAACAGTGCCTGGCACATAGTAGAAGCTCATTAAATATTTGTTGAATGAATGAATGAACACATCGCCATTAAACAGAGAAACACTTTGCAACCACAAGAGAATTAACCATTTTGTTTATACCAAGCAAAGGATGGCAGTACAGTGGTACTGATCTAATTTTACTCATGATAAAATTCAAACACTTGACAGATAGCCAAGAGAAACTTTGATGGGAGAACAAGAGAACAGAAAAAAGTAGACTAACAGTCACATTCAACTTTGTGTGCAGACACACACACACATATATATATATATTATAATAAATATATATAAAAAGACTGGTGTTGAAGCAAAACAATTCTTTTTCTATCTATCGGTTCAAGAACATCCATATACTAATGAGTATACACAAAGAAATGTATCAAGTGTGCAAGGGCTTGGGATGGTTTGATATGGGTTTGGTACTAAGTACTGTATAGGCCTCTGAGTTCATGCCATGCTGGTACCTCATTTCCCAGAAACGACACAAAGAGAGGGGAGGAATTGACCTCTTCACTATCTTGCCTCCTTTTGGTAGGGAGGAATAGCCAGTTACTTGAGAGTCTCTCGCAAAAGAGGAGAGGTGGGGCTACAAATGGAAAGTTCATCACCAGGTCTCTCAAACATGACAGCAAATTTCTGGCTTTGGAAATGAGATGCAAGGAGAGCCCTTCCAACACGTTGCCCTCCTCCTGCCTGGCAAGGCAAAACTTCAACGCACCTGCAACGTCTACCACCCAAGCCTTCCTTGATTAAGTTAATTTGGTCATGAGAGCCTGAGACAAAAATCATGATGATTAGAAACCTAAGAAAAGACTCGCTACATCTTAAGGAAACTGAAAAACGTAACAATAATAATAACTGTAGCAAAGAGAATGAGTGGGTGAACAGGGATCTATGACAACTACTACTCTGAGAAAAACAATTCAGTATGACTAATTTCTTTCTAAAAGCAAGAATCTGGGCCTTAAAGGTCTAAACCCCACAGCTTTCAAAACTGGCACTGTAATGTGAACAGCCACATAAAGCTCTGCTAACCACAGAACGTAAATGCTCCTATAAAAATGTATTGAAAATGACAGATGGGCATTCTACTGAAAAATGCCAGGCAGTAACAAACTGAGCAAAAGAAATAATATCGACAGATCTGGTAACAGCACTGAAATGTCCAATTATGTAGTTATTCTTACTATTCCACAACAAGGATCACACTGAAAGCATCTCTCTTATTTCACCTACTTTGGTGATACCGCCCTTGTGGTAACATTCAGTTCTTACTTTTTTTACCCCATTCCCTCTGCAACCTCTAACCTGGGATCTTTGAACTTTGCAACTTTCATTCCTGCTCACCAGAATTTTATCAGCCATCTGCTGGATCTGTTGGGATTTTGTCTGGATGTCATCCTTCAGTCTGTTTTCTCTACGCTCCATGGTCTCTAGTCTCTTTACCTTGTTCTCCAGAGAATGGCGACGTTCCTGTAGATCATGAATCAATCAGAGAGTTTTAATGGAGCAACCGCTATGGGCACGTCACCTGCACCAAGGGAAAGAGCCCTCGAGAAGCAAACACTTGAATCAGGAAGAAAAGCCTTGGGCACCTTTAGCAGCAGCAAGAAAAGCAAGACTCTATACCCAGGTACTCAGCTGTGTACATTACCAGAGTGCATTCATTCATTCAAATATTTACCAAGCGCCTACTACCTGCAAAGTACCACACTAGTCATCATGGGCAATAATACTGAGGGGAAGAGGACATCATTCCCACCCTTGGAAAAGATAAAACAAGCAGACATAGACACAACAGGTTAAGAGGGGAGAACAAAGCAAATAGGGGCAAAGCACTGTGGGAGGTGGCAGGTCGGAAGGAGGGTGTTGAACACAGTTGAGTGGTAGAGTGACAGAAGAGCGCACCCTGAAGAGGGATAGCATTGGGTGAATAGGAGCATGGAGAGTAGATGTGTTGCACACAAAAGGAAGTCCATCAGCAGAAACTCAGAAGTGGGCAAGGGCCATATTAAGCATGGAGTAGGGGACGGGGGCTAAACTGGTTACAACATAGGACAGGAAGGAGCAAGTTTAAAAGCAAAGGCATAGCATTTGAGGACCACTGGGTGAATTTCATGTACACCTAAGATACATACAATCCCTAAAAGGTTTGGGAAGGGACGGTGTGCTCATGGTCCATGCATTTAACACTGTGTGTGCCAGCTGGGAGGAAGGAGAAACCTGGGACAGAAGATCAAGAAATTAGTGCATATGTTTAACTAAGAAAAAAAATGGCCTGTACTATGAGGTAGGCTATAGAAATGGCAAGCAAGGATGAGTGGAGAGATAGCATGTCTGTATTTATTGGACCAGGTGATTCACAGGATGACAAGATCCGAGGTAAAGCCTCAGGTGATCAGAAGAATGCCTGTGGCCCAAAGCAGCTTAAGTAAACTGAGGGAGGAACAGGCTGGTGTGGGAAAATAACAAGGTCATTCTAAATCCAAGGCACTGTTCAGCCACCAGCTTCTGATTTCAAGGCAGCAGTGGGAAACACAGTCAGGAATGTAATAAGCATAGGGCAGAAGAGCCACGCACTGGTAGATTCTCACCCAGAATGCAATGGGGCGATGAAGGAAATGCAAGATTAGCAACGGGACAGTGACATCCACTATGGCACAAGCACTCTGTGGACAAACATCAAGGGTCGGGGGAGGCAGAGACAAGTAAACGGAAATGTCACTCTTTAGTCCATATTCGTCTAAAGTGATCACGTTTTCACAACGAAAAGGCATTCGTGTGTTTTCAATATGATTATATAAACGATTTCAACAACAACAACAAAGAATTTGAGGGAGACAAGAGGCCCCAAAATAGAGATCTGAGAGTCATCAACACACGGGTAATAGGCAAAACCTTGAATATTAATCAGTTATGAGCAGTGCTGGGGGAAACGGTACGGCAAAAATGAGGGAAGAGAAAGAAAAAGTAAGAGATGAAGTTAGAGTGAGCCTCTGAAATACAAACGCTCCCAGCTCAGCCGCAGGTCAGAGGAAAACAAGTAAACAGGGAAGCATCTGTCGAGCCATCTTTCAACCTGGAGCTGCTGAGAAAGATCTTCCTTTCCTCTTGGGAGAAAATGTTTCCAAGCCTGTCAGGTTTGAAAGGGATCTTCAGAAACGAAGCAGTTTTAGTAAAAACAAGCAAGTGACGATTTTGCTGTTTTTCTCCCTGGGCACAGCCAAGATCCGCTGCACGGTCACTAAGGGTGAGTCCAGGGCCAACTGGAGGCCCCTTGCTCACCTCAGCTTCAACCAGCTTCTTTTTGATGCCTTCTGAAGAGTCCTCTCGGTTCTGTAGTTTCTCCAGCTCCCTTTCAGCTCGCTCCTTTGCCTGGCGGATATTCTGCAATAGCTCAGTGGCCTCTGTGCTGGCTTTTACGGCCTGCAAGGAAAGAATAGCCAGGAATACATCCTATGATTAAAACCGAAGCACTTTTCCTTTCTGGGGTATTTAAGATGCTGGTGAATCTGACAATCTTTCACATCTCTGGTCTTTTGTGATACAGTAAATACAAACAAAAAGTCTAGACACACTGATCTACCTAGGAAGTAATGTACTTACTTCTGGCCATAATTTTCTTATTGTAGTTATCTTATTTGCTAATTTTCTAGGGGAAACTTTTAACACTTTTACAAGAATAAAAAAAGATAAAAGAGAAGATTTAAACTTTTTTTCCTCAAATACTACCCTTCAAAGTGTACAACAGCCACAATGTTCATAATTCACAAATTCACATTTGCAAATAAACAAGATAAACCTTGAAATTACTTATATATTTTATTAATTTTTCTTTAGATTTTAATTTAACTACAGTTGTTATAGCATACAGAAAAGAACTGAGTTTATGAATCCAACAACTTCACCTGGACATGTTTCAAATCAAAATTTTAAAAAGGTGGCAGCTGGCGGAATGGCACAGTGGTTAAGGCACTTGCCTAGCAAGCGTAAGGCCATAAGTTTGATTCTCCAATACCACGTACAGTTGGGCATGGTGACACAAACCTGTAATCTCAGCACTCAGAAGGCTAAGCCAGGAGGATTAATAAGTTCAAAGCTAGCCTGAGCTACAGAGCGAGACCATCTCAAAAAAATATATATGTGTATACACACACACACACACACACACACACACACAGATATTTTTTTTTAAGTGAAAACTGCAAGAGAACTCCAACTCTGAGACCTGCGCTTTCCATATGAGGGCCACACATGACCCTCGGCACTTGAAAGAGGATAGAAATTCCATTTCATACATTTTATTTTCGAGCTAGTTTTAATTTTTAAGATAAAGGGGAACTGGTGTTTGGTGGGTATATAATTTCAATGCTAAAAGATGAAAAATGTCTACAGACTTGTTGCCCAACCATGAAAATGTACTTTGTACTACACTTAGACGTAGTTAACATGGTAATTTAATTTTATATCATCAACATAAAAAAAGAAGCAGCTTTATTAAACCAAGTCATCAAACACACACCAAACGTTCTGAGATAGTGTTCAAATAAACGGAAGGATGGGAAACTGCTACGAGAGCACACCTTAAATGTTCTTATCTCAAAAAAATAAGTATGTGAAGTGATGGACATATTAAATTAGCTTAATCATCTCACAACTGTTATATTTATCAAAATTTCATGCTGAACAGCATTAAATATAAATATAAATAAATAAATATAGCTTTTACTTGTCAATTATACCTGCAAAAAGCTGAGGGAAAAGAAGTCAATAAATTTCTTTTGAAATAAAAATAAGCCAGGCATAGTTATGCATGCTTATAATCCCAGTACTCTGGGAGGCCAAGGCAGGAGGATCTCAAGCTAGAGTCTAATTTGAACAACTTAGCAAGAAGCAGTCTAAAAAAAAATGTTTAAAGGGGGAGGCATGTAGCTCAGTCTAAAAGCCCTGAGTTCTATCCCCAAAACACAACTAAGTAAATAAAAATAAAAATAGGGGCTGGAGGAATGGCACAGCAGTTAAAGCACTTGCCTAGCAAGCGCAAGCCCTAAGTTCAATTCCCCGGCACTACATAAAGCCAGGCATGGTGGCACATGCCTGGAATCCCAGCACTTGGGAGGCTGAGGCAGGAAGATTGCCAGGAGTTCAAGGCTAGCCTGGGCTACATAGTGACTTCAGGACAAACCTAAACTATAGACAGAGACCCTATCTCAAAAACTGACAAATAAATACAGAAACATATATGTATGTATGTGTATGTATATATATATATATATATATATATATATATATATATATATATATATAGAGAGAGAGAGAGAGAGAGAGAGAGAGAGAGAGGCACAGCTGCTCTCTACTAAACCCAACCCAGTGTAACCCAATGATGACTCCAGGGACCCTTCATGTGTCCTCCTTCCTCCAAGCAGGAATGTTTCTGCTGGAAACAGTCGAGGTGGGAAACAGTCCAGGCTTCTGCAACTGTGTGAAAGAGGGAACCCCCAGTCTCTAAGGCACGAGAACCACCTCTCAGCTTCTGTAGTAGTAGAGCTCAAACTTCTACTTGAGAGTCTCATCCAGCTTGGTTTTTAAAAATAAGCACTGCTAACATGTCTCAAAAGGAAAAAGTATATTCAGAACTCTGATATTTTCAGGTAATAGCTCACTCCCTCTTCATTTTCTTTGGCACTGCGTGACTAATTCTGTTTCTTTCATCTTCAGTGCTCCAGGAAGAGGCAAAGGAAAGCATGTGGAAATGAGGGTAAGTTCTCAAAAAATCACCTCGGGCTTACCTTTTCCAGCTTCTCTTGGAGCTCTTGGATTTTGAGCTGCTGCTCGGCATTGATCTAGAATGAAAATCCCAGGAGATAAAGCAAAATGCAAATCAGCATTAGCATGTTACAACATTTAGTACAATCCTTGAGATTTCTGTGGGGTCTTTGGGGTTTCTCTTCTAGAACCTACTAGGGGCAAGGAAGAACAGTGGCCTTTCAGAGAAGTCTATGGACATCCCAGAGCAGATTATTTCTCTAGAACTAGCAATATATAAAAGACAAAAACAGAATCAAAGTTTCCCAGTGCCTTTTTAAAACAATTTTTTAAATTCTCATATACGTTTTACAGAATGTGTGGGTTTATGTGTTACTGTGAGGGGGCATTTAAAAAAATAAAGGATCTTCTATCTCTTTTAAAACCACAGCTAAAGCTAAACAAAATCACCCGGAAGGAAACCATCAAAATAACTTTGGAGGGGCTAGCAACATACTCTATGATACAGCAGAGACTTAGCATTCACGAGGCGAGGCCCAGGATTCAATCCCTAGCAGTAAATAAACTCAGGAAAGTATTCTCAAGTCTTTGCAAAAGCACTCTTAATCAATGACTGGCTACTGACAAGAACATTTTTTTCTCCCATTTTATTGATATGAAGAACATTTTTTAAAAATCTACCCAATACAGTAATAGCAATCAGAGACAACATACCTTTTCAAGTTTGGAATATTCTACTACTTCAGGTTTTCCTTGATCTTTAGCCTGGAATTTAAAAAGATATGCCATATCGAGAAATCTGAACAACCTAAAAGTCTTGTAGACAAGGCTACCTGTTGTACTTTCTTGATCTCTGTGACCAAAACAGTAAGACAATAATGATGTCCCTTAAGTAAACACTAGGAATTTCCAAGGTATTTCCCATTGTTTCTCAAATCTATACCCATTAAGCCCTTACGTCTTGCTTAAGATCATCTAAGAGTGCCCCCAAAAGGCACTCCTGACTACCTTCAGCAGTTTGTGCTGACACTCTGTCGCTTTCCGCTTGAATTCTTCAGCAGCGAGCCGAGACTCTCTCAGCTCCGACTCATAGAGATCACTCCGTCTTCTGGCTGAGACAAGGTCCTCTTCCAACTGACTCATCATCAACCTCATTTCCTCCACCTGAGCCTGGTACTCCTAAAGAGCAGATAATGGAATACAGGTGAACTCTGGAACTCGGAAAGAAAGGATGGGCAACGAAGACAGAAGGCTACCAACCACAGGAGAAGATGTACACTGAATAAAGCAAGTGGCACAGTGGAGGTAGAGGGTGGTGTGGTGAGCAGAAAGACAGACGGAAAGAGACACCAAGCAGAGGAAACCGGAAATCCCACCAGTGCAGTGGGAGGGAAAGTACTAAATGTTTTGCTGTAAACACACATCTTGAGTAAATCCTTCAGGAACAAATGTGCTGATAATAAGATCCTGGAGCAGACACCACCACACGATATGCACAGCCCCTCAAGGCATAACACCAGAGAGGCGAGAGGGCTGTTCTTTAAACAAAGATAAACTGCTTCTGTGTGGTCCTCCTCCAAGGGTAATCATCTCTATAGATTTGTCCTTTAGAAGTCATGTGCTCCTAACACAATTAGATATGGTACTAGCTTTAAAATTAACCTTTCAGACAGCAACAGAGGGTAATTGGAAATCTCGGTGGAAAGCATCCGGGAAGGTGAAACTCATCACTGTCAGTTTCTCACCATTAATTTTTCTGGGCCCAAAACTGAAGGGTGAACTTAATATTGCTCCTACCATACAAGTCACCCTGAAATCTGGAAGAGTCACAAATACTTGCTCTAGACAAAATAACTCATGAGGAAAAAAAAATTATCTTGTACCCCACAAAAAAAAAAAAAAAACACTTGAAAGTGATCCAAACAGCCCAATCTTTCCAAAATGAATTTCTAAATTCAAAATAAAACATCAGAATTGAGGGGTTTTGAGGGGGTATTACCATAAGAAACAGGGAATGGATTTGAAAATTTGTGGACCAAATACAGAAACAGTCTTCATATGTAAAATCAGCCTAAGTATATAAGGGTTATGAATTTATCTAGTAGTCCACGCTGACTAAAATACAAAGAGAGATATAAAATGGAAAGAACAAGGAATAAAATTGAAATTGTCTTTGATATTCAAAAAATATAGTAACACCTCTAAGACCCAATCGCCACCATCTGAACAAAAATGCTAAGGTACCAATTTAACAGGAATTTTTAAACCAATAAATTCCAATTTATATTTTTTATAATAAGAGTGTATCAGTACACGTTTCATCTCGTTGTAATAGACAATCTCCCAGGACGCACTAAAGAGGGAGTAATATACTTACAAAAATTATATAGTCTTCATGCAAGAATCCCTCTCCCTGTGTCACTGGTTGAGAGGAAGGCAAAACATAAGCCCCACGTGAAGTGTGAGGTGCATTTCATTGCCTCCCACCCACAAGCACCCTGTTATTGGGGGACAATTTTCAGGACCATAAGCATACAGATCTCCTGGAAGATGTATACTAAAGCAGGTAACACTACATGACTTAACCAGAGGTCTTCATAACTGCCCACAATCATCCGAACCCTCAGAACGGAACATGAAGATTTTTTTTAACTTGGGGTTTTTCTAGACTCTCATCAGCCAAAGCTGTATTACAACTTTCCTGGTTCTTGGCAGTGGTCCTTCCTTGACTCCTTCTTCCATTAAAAAAAAAAAAAAAAAAATGTAAACTGTATGTTACAACTCCATTCATACAAGCACAAACATGACAGTATTATCCAAAAAAGCATATCTTCACATCCTAAAAGCACAATATTTTTCATTCATATTTAAAAAAAATTAAAACACTTTATGTCGCTCTAAAAGTACAACAGTCCCTTGTCCCTGAACCTACAGTGTGTAATAGAAAAGTTAGTCTTTCCCAGAGGCATGAATCCCAATCTGTAAAGGCAACAAAGAGCCAGAGAAAGGTCTTAGGCATATTTTGCACTCACTCCTTTTTCTTTCTCAAACTTCTGTCAGCGAGGAAGAAATTAAATTTTTATGCTTTGTCAAGAGAAAGGACAGTTTCTGTGCCCATCCCTTCTCTAAACCCAGCCCCTGACATCTTTCTTTCCTGAGCTGTCAGCCTTTTCGGGGAGGAAGGCAAGGATCAGGCTACATCCCTGTCGGCTCTCGGAGCTCTTGGGCCACTGGGCCTGCTACACACAGCAAAAGGAATTCTAATTCATTCGCGGATCTCCTGTTATTATGCTGGAGACATCAAGGAAATCCTTTAAATCCAACAGCTAACCAAATCCCTGCTTCAGAAGTGTGAAATAACATCATTTGGTCAGTTTCCCAGGCGGGTTACAACGGGAAACCAGGGGAAAGTTCATGGCCCATCTAAAGCAAGTCTTCCGAATGGGCTTGAGGAAGTAGTGGGCATACATGGGTCCTATCATCCAGAAACCCTGTTGCAAACAACTTCTGTGTTACCCACACCCCTGTTTCCTTTCCTGATAAGAGAGGGCTGGGACTAGAGAAGAATCAGCGATTACTATAATGATGCATGCACCAAACTATCACGAGACTTTGAGGTGTTTTATTGTAAACCAAATCTAAATACTGTATAAGAAGTACTTGAGTAGAAGCAATGTTCTTCTATTTAAATAAATAGTTGTACAGAAAATTATCTTTTGAAAGGAAGAACAGAGACTAAATCCTAAATATGGGAGGAATCAATATGCTGGAAAACAAATACTAAACATTTGCTGTAAGTATTAAAAAGGCTTTCTCCTGGTTTGCAAATGCCTTGCTCTCACAAAATGTACCACAAGTTATTTTAACACAACCAACCTTCTTGCAATGAGAAATAAAATCTGAAACTGAGAAGTTTTCTCATCCCCACCCTTGGAACTTTTGGCGGTCATTAAATCTAAAACTCCACATGCATGCCAACTGTGATATGAATCATAAAAGATGTTTCTTTGAACTCAACCACCAGCATACACCTTTTTAAAATGTCCTGATAATTCTATTTCTATGGAATTCACAGACATCGGCTGCTCCCTCTGGTGGCCAAATATAGCTTTCATTTCCCCAGGAAGTCCCCAAAAGTAAATTTCCAAACACATTGAAACTCATGAGAGAGAAAGAGTCCTACCTCCTGAAACTTTTAGGATAAAAACTATGTCGATAAAAGCGCCATGAGTCACCTGTCAAAGCCAGTTTCTCAAAGTGTATGCATGCCCTTCAAAATTTTGGAGGCATCATTCCTAGATCTGAAAATCCACTTGCCAAGTCTCCTGTGCACATTTATTTAAACAATTTTTATCAACTAAGAGGATACTAACCAATCGTTTTAAGATATAAAGGTGATAAATATAGTATGGCAACAAACCCCCCAAAAATTATTCTTTCTCTAGGGAGGAACTAATAGATCAGGCTATTTGCAGGAGTTTCCTGAATTCACACCACCCAGATGGCTAAGTTTGTGCTACCAAGAGACAAAAATGATCCTTTCCATCAGTGTTTCCGTGAGATTTTCTGAAGTGAATGAGAGTTGCCTGGCAGCTGATAATTCTGCTCTCCAATTACTCATTGCCATCTCTTCATTAAAGTTTCTATTTACAGTTTCTTGAAAAGACAGAAAAATCCATGCTAAAAAGGAAACAATGAGGCAATATAAAAATGAGCCATCTACAAAGAAAACCTTTTTAGAAAGGGGAGAAAAAAAGAGTGGGCCTTTTAAAGGTCTCGAGTTTCTTTTCTGAACCCACAGGGGAGGGAGTTTGTGGCAATCAGATACGCCATGTTAATTCTGGCTCAGCCTGAATGGCTCAAACTTCTCCTCTAGGCTATTACTTTATATAAGTAAAACTATGCATTAATTCAGCTTCTTTCAGAAACTTAAAGCACATCTGAAAAGCTGTAAAAATATTTGATTCTTTTGAACCACTAAGACAGAGCTGCCCAACCTTTTCTGTAAAATGCCAGAGAGTAAGGAGTTTCAACTTCCCAGGCCACACAGTCTCTGCGACAACTGCTCATTCTACCTCCAGAGCAAGAAAGCAGCTGTGACTGATAGGTTCATGAATGAGCAAGATATTGAAATTTGAATATCATGAAATTCTCATATCACAAAATATTACTTTTCTTTTTATTTTTTCCAACTATTTAAAAATGGAAAGACTATTCTTAGATTTTGAGCCACAGAAAATAGGTAGTGGGTCAGGTTTATCCCAAAAAGCTAAAATTTAGCCACTTTGCTCTGAACCAGTATCTTTATTATCATTGACATACAGACTTCAAAAGAAGCTGAAACAAGGAGCACTTTATGATTTATAGAAAAAACAGAATGGTTTCCAAGTGACCTATGAACCTTTCTTGATCCCCCTTTCCCCTCCTTCTCTCTCCCCCACCCTTCTCTGTCTCTCCAACACTCTTGAGATTGAGAGGCCCAAGCTGGCCGTGTGGTCCTTCTGTCTGGGCAAAGAGTCATACCTGCTCTTTGATTTCTTGGAGCTTCCGGCTCTGCTCTCTGATGTCATGGAGAAGCTGCAGTGCTTTGTCATCCTCCTGGGACACCTCCATTCGTGCTTGCTCCAAACTTCGCTTTAAGCTCTGCAGAAAGCAAAAATTTTAATAGGGATGCCCTATGGAGCCTGCTCTGGTTGAAAAGATTCGTTAAAGAGAGCTGCAAGCTGCTTCGGAGACACCAGGAAGGCTTCGGGGGATGGACCAAAGTCGACAACCTCCAGTTGGTTGCTGATTCCGATTTCATCCTGTAAAACCCCTTGGTTCAAGAAACATCATTTCAAGTTTGTGACCTGAAGAGTGCAATCTGGAACTCTAACAACCCGCCTCTTGTTACTAAACATCTACCTGTCCTCAAGGTACTTACTTGTGTGTTCAGGACTAACAACTGCGAGGATCCCTTACCCTTCACAAACACCACCTGGGTGGTTACCTAGTCTTTTATGTAATGTTAACTATATAAGAACTCTCAGGTATATAAGCCTTTTTTGAAGTAATAATGCCTTCATTTTTCTACCCAGCTGTCATTTAAGATTCCAAGAGCTACATCCTGGCTAATTTTTCCTGGATACCTATCATCCATAATGTTCCCTCAACGCTTCAATGGCACTGAAATATATATCTGAAATACACAGCTGAATAACTTCACCCACCACTGAAAGGCAGCCAAGTCTGGAATGGAAACATAGCAGTTATTCTTAATCAGCCACGTTCTATAGATTTCCTCTCCCTTGTAAAAAAAAAGAAAAAAAGAAAGAAAAAAAACTTTTAAAATGTGTGATTCAACTTCTTAAGACTGTTTAATTGGGCACATTTAAAAAAAAACACCTGAATGAAAAATTTAACGAGACAATGGATAAGACAGTCTTACTCTTGTGAGGAAAGAAAAAACAGAAGTCACATGGTAAATAATGACAGAGGGTTTGGATTTTAAAGACTGAGCTTCTTGTCACTACACTGGTTCTAGGGAGTGGAAAATTGATTTCAGGTAGGTTCACAATACATTTTTTTATACACATTTGGTAATTTGGTGCCCAAGGCTGAGCACATCAGACACAGTGTACACCAGAGAGGTTGGGATGGGAGGTGAAGGCCCCTGCCACTTGCCGCAGTGACAGCTCACTCCCATGTCCAGGCTCTGTGGCACCGGCAGCCTATCTGGACTTCCCACCGGAAGCGAGTCCAACCTTGTTTCTCAGGGACCTCACGCCTGGCTCAAGATGCTCTGTAAATGACAGATCGTGCTTCTGTGCTCTCCCTCTCTCTCTCCTCTCTGCCATTGGCTGTGATGTGCCTCATGGAGCCATCATGAAACAGGATGAGACACACACAACAGAAGTGCCGCCTCCAAGGGAAGGGGGCTTTGGGGAAGGCTCACACTGCATTCTGTGATGTAGGTAGCAAGGTCCTGCTCCAGGAGGGATCTCTGAGTCTCAGAGGCCTTCAGTTCCACCTCCTTCTGACTAAGCACAGCCTCCACCTCTGACACTCTCCGATGTAACCGGGTCATTTCCTGCTCCATCTGAAATAAACACATCGACAGGTTAAAAGGGCCCCTACAAGTTCCTTAGGAGCAATCAAATCTCACGTAGCCCCCGAGACCCCCTGGAGGTCTGGGCTACTGCTAATTCGCCAAAAGTTGGGATGGAAATACCATTGTTTTCTTCGCCCAGGAGCGCACAGTTCTTCGTAAGGACAGTCACCAAATGCTAAGTCACTCCTCTCATCCAAGTCCTGCTTCACACTTGATCACTTCTCTAACCCAGTTAGCAAGGAAGCCAAAATCATCATTTTCACCTGTTTGCTTTTTTGGTTTTGGTTTTTGCAGACGTCACTTTAATTTTATCCCAAATCCATCTTGATCCCCCCCCATCTCCTTGCAAAGATCTAGAGGACAAATCCAGGACAGGGCAAAGAGGTAACTGTCTGAACTTTTAGGAGTCCCAGGTAAGCAGTGGCTTTTATTAGTTTCCAGAGAGTTGCCTCTGGGCAGGAACAGTGAGTGTTAAAAGACGTGGAGCATAATCAATACAGTAGCTGCAGTGACATAAGCAGGAGTTTTAAAAGACTAGGAAGAGAGACTTCGCATCACTCAAGGCAGATGGGAGGCATCTCGGCCACAGGTGAGGACCCACACCACCTGCTGGAAGAAGCAGACATCGGGCTGGGTCATGCTGAGAAACGGGCCGTTTAAATCCGGGGCCTCCTCTGGTTAAGATTTATAGGATTTACAGCAACAACGTCAAGGCCCAAATTCATCTCCCTCTGAGCTGCAGGAGGCGCGACTTCAGCGAGGAAGCGATCCTCACTCTCTACGGATCAGGAGGCTCAGCGCCAGCAGCGGCTCAGGGCGGATCCCTTGGCATATATTGACGGGAGGATCCTGGAGCAAGGAGGGAGGCCGGCTGCGGAGATAAATACCTTGTGACACTTGTCCTGAGAGTCTTGCAGCTCTTTGCTTTTGATGAGAAGTTTCTTTTCCATGGAGCTAGTCTTGGCAGGGGAGTCCAGACTCGACACAACAGACCTGGATTTTAAAAAAAGGCAATGTCAAGAAAGTTAGCAGGTGAGTCCAAGAAGTCCAGTGACCTGCCAGCATCCTATGGCCACCAGCCAAGCTGGCTCAAGGAGCAAAACGGCAGTGAGGCAGAAGGAAGGGAGGACTGGGGAAGTGGGAGATTCGGTGTAAATTCACTGTCTCAAAATAATAAGTTTTATAAAGGACTGGGGATATAGCTGAGTGCAAAGTCCTTGGGTCCAACTCCAGTACAGAAAGAAAGGAAGAAGAAAGAAAGAAAGAGAAAGAAAGAAACAAACAAAGAAAGGAAGGAAGGAAGGAAGGAAGGAAGGAAGGAAGGAGGGAAGGAAGGAAAAGAGAAGAGTCTACTACTCAAGAAAGCATTAACATTAAATGTTCAGCATGACCCCTGACATGGCTTCATTCACTTATATATTCAACAGCTATGTCAAATGCACCCATCCATTCTGTTCCACTAACCATTGCAGGTACCGGCCTTTAGCATTAAACCAGACACGTAAGGTCCCTGTTCGCCTACAGCTAAATTCTACTGAAGGCAGAAAGAA
Organism: Ctenodactylus gundi; assembly: GCA_004027205.1. NCBI lineage: Eukaryota > Metazoa > Chordata > Mammalia > Rodentia > Ctenodactylidae > Ctenodactylus > Ctenodactylus gundi. The sequence continues at coordinate 70,466 of PVKB01002794.1, forward strand.
TTCATTAGGCAGATAGATAAACAAAATGGTGACAGATAACTTCTGTGAAAGAAAGGCACAGGGGTAGTACAGGCACAGCTTAGTGATTAGAGTGCTTGCCTAGGAAGCATAAGGACCCTGGTTCAATCCCTCAGCACAACATAATAGCTAAGTGTGGTGGCACACACCTATCATCAATCCCAGCACTCAGGAGGCTGGGGCTGGAGGATTGCTATGAGTTCTAGTCCAGCCTGGGCTACGCAGTGAGTTCAAAACCAGCCTAGACTAAAAAGTGACACCCTGTCTCATAGAAACAGGATGCTATGATATAACTGAGGGTCCAGAGCCTATCTTAAACAAAGGTGATCCCAAAGGGATTCTTGGAGAAGGGACATTTGACCTGAGAAATGAAGGAATAGCAGGTGTTGGCCTATAAAGCACTAAAGAAAAAGAAGATCCAGGGAGAGAGGATAACAGATGCAAAGGCCTTGAGGCAGGACAGAGCTAAAACAGAAAGTACACGATGAAAGTTGTCAATTACTATACTGATCAAAGTATTGTTTATTTACTCCCTAAGCTAGTCAGTTCTGTTTCATTTGATAAACATAATTAATACTTACAATAGTAACTTAAATGTCCCTACACCCCAGAGACATCTATACCCTACTCCCATAAGCTATGATTATGTTAACCACAGAAAAAGAGACTTTGAAGTTGTGAAGTCAAGGATGTTGAGAGCTATCCTGGATCATCAAGGTGGCCCAATGAAATTACAAAGGTCCTTATAAGATAGAAGCAGAAGTCAGATGTGATGAAAGAGGCAGGAGGCAGGGTCAGAGATCTGAAAATGCTACACTGCTGGTCTAGAAAAAGGATGGGGCTACAAGCCAAGAAATGCAGGTAGCCTCTAAAAGTTGGAAAACCCAAGGAGACCATATTTGTCTAAACTAATCTCAACCCACTAAGACTCACCTTCAACTGCACACCCCAAAACTGTAAGATAATAAACTTCACCATCACACATCAAGTTTGTGATGATTTGTTACAACAAGAAACCTCATAAATATACCAAGCCCTCGTCATATCCCTGGTTCTGTTAAATGCTAGTTATTTTTGAACTTTTATTCTCCACAACAACCCTATAAGGCAGATATAACTTATTATCCTCATTTCATAGGTTTAAAAAAATGAGGTCCATGGAGGTTAAATAACTTGCCAGTTAATAGATGGTTTCTGTCAGCCTTAATGGAGACCTGGGGAAAAAAGATGGGCTTTTGCGCACCTGATAAAAGTCTCAGCAAAATCACACTAAGATAACGTCACAGGCCCTCCAGGGACTGGACTAGAAGGATGCTCTCCCACAGAAAGGTCATTCTTATCCACACATGTGTATGTAAATCATATGTGGTACTTCATTCCTAGAAGAAATTAACTATGGGTAGAAATGTAAGTTCCCCTTCAAGACAGCCTTCCTCAACAGATGATATCCTGGGTACAAACACGGAGATAATGAAGGGCAAAGCCAGGGTGGCAGCCAGCAAAGGTTCCTAGACATGGAAGAACACGGAGAAACCCACTGTTGCCACTAAAGCTATCATCTTTGTTGCCTGAGTAACAGGACAGCAGGGAGTGGTTATCAGTGTGCCTTCAGATCTCACCATCAGGTAAAAAAAGTTCTGCTTTCTGCGGCTCATACTACTTGCCTGCCTAAAAGAGGTCAGTTCCCTGCAGTACTGCAAAACACCTCTGTCCCTACGGCTGCCTGCCCAATGACAAGGGCCGGTGTGACAGTGCTGGCTGGCTGTACCCTAGGGTCAGCTCGGTAGGTTCACACTACAGGACAGCCAAGGAAGTCAATACTCAGAGCCACACTGCTCTGTTCAAAATACAGCCCTGCTGCTGAAAAACTGTGTGACTTCTTTGGACCTCAGTTTCCTTATGTGTACAATGGAGATAATTCTCAACTGACTTCAAAGGGCACTTGTGACAATTACATGAGGATGTGCACAGAGAGGCCTGGGCATAGTGCCTGGCACACTGGGAAGCTTCAGTAAACGTCAAACATTACTGTTAGTTACCATTTGTCGTTTTTTATTATTACTATCCATGCAACTTTGTAAATAGCACTATGCCTCACAGGCCCAAAACAGCTGCTTAAAATGGTAACACTCAGGGGGCTGAATGTGTTCTGTGCTATTATTCACATTAAAACAAATGGTGATTATTCATAGAAATGGGCAACGAGCATTGAAATCCAGAAATAAGTCTTTTTAAAAATCTCACGTTGGGCTCAAAATTTTAACACCTCTCACCAGTCTGTTTTCTAGCCAAAATATGTGCGCGCGCGCGCGCGCGCGCACACACACACACACACACACGCACACACACACGCACACACACACACACAAGCATACACGCACGTGCGCACACACACTTTCTTTGAGTTTTCATATGAGATGAAACGGACTATTTGGCATGCCTTTGAGTTTCGGCCTCTATTTCCTTTATTCTTGACTGCACTTTGGTGAGCGAGCTGGAGAACAAACCCACGCCACCCGAGACAGGATGATCCCAGGGCCTTCAGTAACTAGAAGTCACGGCATACCACTAAGTCAAACCCATGACATGTGTCAGGGAGGACAACATATCTCTGCATGCCTGAGCCCAAAACTGGCAACCTTTTGGAAGAGTGATCACATGGGATTACGATGTGGGTGGGGTGGGAAGCTGCTCAGAAAACTTAATGACACATGGAGGGCAGGCTCTAGCAGTACTTAATGCTTAAAGTATGCTGCTTTGGGTACAAAACTGACTGCTTATTCACAAAGGAAAAAACAATATCACATTTCTAGGTCACTTATTAATAGGGGGCCAGAACAGAGGAGACATGCAGCTAGCATCTGCGATATGCCCCTCGTCACCCGAAGTCCAACTCCCTCATTCTGCTATTTTGATGCTTGACAAATGTTCACTGTTTAGAAGTTCTAAGTACAGCAATTAAGAGCTCTTCAGAATAAATATGCTAAAGAAATCATTTTTTAGAATAAATAAAAATCACATCTAAAAAAAGCCACGGTAAAGAACGCCGTGACTAAACCCAGCCTGTGGCAACAGTCACGTAAACAATAACAGGACTGGAGGATGAAGAGAACAGGGCACTGCAGCTCTCTGCAGCTTTCAGTGGTCCTCATCACAGCTGCATGTTAGCGTCACCTGGAGAGCTTTACCATGCACAGGGCCCACCCAGACCAGAGACAGACAGACCCGAAGTGAGATCCAACAGGACCATTTTTAAGTTCGACGTGATTCTAATGGATGGTTGGAATTGAGAAGCATGGGGCTAATAAGAAGAGAAACTACTGGTGACACAGGGTCTAGGCTAGGCTCTCCAACCTGTGGACCTCAGGGTTGGGCTTTTTTTTTTTTTCCATTCTTCTCCTTAAGTTTTATAATGAAAAAAATTTAAAGGAAGTTTTTGATATTTATATACATACACTAACTATATTATGTATTTCATATGTGGCCCAGGATTGTCCCTCTTCATTTAAAAAAAAGGGGGAGGGGATATAAAACATGATGGTCTATAAGTTGGACACTGCTGGTAAGACTGTCCCCTCAACATGTGCTTCCACATGGTGTTTTTGGCCGGGCAAACTCTCGTACAAGCACCTATGGTCACTCTTTGAGCAGAAACCCAATGTTAAATTAATCATAATGGACAATGAATTTCAAGACAGGGAATAAGTGTAAGATAATGAGTAAGTGACTATTCCAAATGAATTAAAATATAAAATTTCCCTAGATTTCTAGAAAAAATCTACTCCATGCAGGTATGGCTCAACTTCCAAAGTTCATACTCCATTTACTTCTCACATAGACACTCAAGGCAACTCAACTGCTAACATCAAGTTCTCAATACATACGTAAGGAAACAGATCCACACACACACCTCAACAGACATCCTGAAATAGTATCATAATTCGTTTTTTCTAGGATCATCAATAGCCACTCTTCTGGCTGTCAAAGCTATAGCAAACTACTGTTGATCAATAACTTATTCTAGCACTGACCACAATACAAATCAAAGCTTAAAAGGTTCCATCAAAGGCTGGCTTCACAGTCACCAAACTATGACCAATCAAACACAGTCTCTGATCGTCAAGCAGCAACTTGCTGGACTAAAATCTTGGGCTGGAGGGATGGCACAAAGTTAAAGTGCTTGCCTAATAAGCACAAGGCCCTGAGTTCGATTCCCCACCACCATAAAAGCCAGGCATGGCACAGCATGCCTATAATCCAGCACTCAGGAAGCTGAGGCAAGAGGACTGCTTTGAGTTCAAGGCTAGCCTGGACTATAGAGTTAGACTCTGTAAAAATAAAATAAAATTTTTATACCTCATCAAGCATGGTATTATTTAAGGGCTGATGTTATTACTGATGTAAGGAAGGTTTGCAAAAATTCCTATAATTGGTCAGAATTCTAAGGCTATGGGTGCAGAACTGCATGAAAGAAACGATCTATTATGAAATTCTACTGACCCCAGAATGGAACAGAGCTTACTTACTACAGAGTAAAATTTTCTTACGCTGAGCTGGAGGAATAGTACAGCAGTTAAAGCAGTTGTCTAGCAGGCACAAGGCCCCGGGTTCAATTCTCCAACATCAGCTGAGCATGATGGCACATACCTTTAATCATGCAAGCACTTGTAAGGCTAAGGCAGTAGGATTGAGTTCAAGGCCAGCCTGGGCTACAGAGTGAGTTCAGGACCAGCCTGGACTACTGATTGAGACCCTGCCTCAAAAATATTTTTTCCTATGTTATTAAAACTCTCAAACTTCAACAAATACATTCTGATCACCTTTTATAAATGTGAGTGAATGGAGTAGGGGGCTATATATAAAAAGGAACATAAAACTCATATGATTCTCAGGAACAATAACTGGCCCAGTGGTTCTCAACCAGGGGCAATTTTGTCCCCAGGGGAATACCTGGCAATGTCTACAGACTTTAGTTTTCATGACTGAGGTGAGGGCTGAGGATGCTCTGAACAACTAGCAGGTAGAAGCCAAAGATAATGCTCAACAACCTGTGCCACATAGAACAGCTCCCTGCAACAAGAACCATCCAACTCAAGCCAGGTGCAATAGTACACACATCATCTCAGTTCCTAGGGAGGCCGAAGGAGGAGGACTGCAAGTAGAAGGCCAGCCTGGGCAACTTAGCAAGACCTTGACTCAAAAAAAAAAAAAAAAAAAAAAAAAAAGAGGGTGGAGAATGGTTAGAGAAGTAGTTAAGTATCCTAGTACCACAAGAAAAAAAAAAATCTTCCAACCTAAAACATCAATAGTGCCAAGCTGGAAAATGCTGTTATAAAGGCTGTGAAGAAGAAAAACAAAGGCACATTCCCTGCCCTTAAGAAAATGACAATCTGTGGGAGAGAATTAGTGCAGCCCTCTTTATCATGAGTAGTAGTACTCATTTATCAAGCATGTACTAAGTGCCCAGCACTGTGTTTATACTTCACAGATTACTTCGCTGCAGTGCTAGGATCCCTGTGATACTACGGCAGGCTAAGAAAGGGCTAACCCTACAGCTTTTGCAGGCATACTGATGACTGGCATGTGGGTGCATGGCAGACTACCTGGGGATTCAAAGCCCAGGTTCTGCAATCAACAATAATGACTTTAAATTTCAACTCTGCACATTCTTAGCTAGGTGGCCTTGGACAGACCTAGGGAAAGTGCTGTAGAGGCAAAGAAAGACAAGGTCATGAGGAAAAGGAAGAATGGAGCACGAGAGACAAAGTGAGCTCTCTCTACATGACTGACTACATCCAACACAAAGCTTGAGCCCAGGACAGCCTGGGGACCCAAGGACACCCACAAACCAAGCTTGGTCCACTGCCACCCTCAGAAACAGCTCCACCCACACAGAAAAGCAACTCTCCCTCAATTGTTTAGTGGCTCCAGGGGCTAATTAAATAGGAAACAGGATATATGTGAGAAGCCTAGACCAGTTCACGCTCTGGGCTCGATGAGGTGCAATCCAATGAGAATGCTAATAAAAGAACATACAGCCTGCCCACACATTGCTTGCTAGTCCTCCTGGCCACATCTCGGATACACAGCCAGTTGTCCCTATGGAGAGAAGCGACGCTTCTGAGCAGCGGGTGCATGCAGCCACCCACCCACACACAGCAGTGCTGTCTCCTCCAGCACAAAGCCAAGTTTAGGTTTTCTTTTTTTTTCCCAGCTTCTATTTTCTAGAAAATTTTACTCTAAAATCAACATCTCCTCTTGATATACACATCTGCTTTATAATCAGGGGTCCGAAGACTATTTGAAGAGACAAAGGTATGTGACACAGAAGGAGGGGTGGGATTGGCCAGTACTGCTGCAGCTGTGACAATGTTTTCTTAAAATGTGTTAGATACCATATGACCTAAAAATGGCTTCACATGAAAATCAACAATTTAAGGGGAAAAAAAAAGATAAATGACCATTTTCCCAATCATGTGTCTAAAAATAATTCACATTACTCAAAAAAGTCCCTACCTAGAGCTACCATAATAACAGAATACAGCATATCAAAAGAGAATACAATGTGTACTTCCATCCTAGGAACAAGTATGTGTGCTGGATACTTGCTAATCTCCAACAGAATGAGGAAAGCACACATAAGCATCAAGCCATCCACTTCTTAGGAAGAGGATACTATGCCTGCAAAACATGCTACCAAATCACAGATCAGAAGTCACATTCTTGCAATGGCCAAGAATGGATGTTTGATGCTAAAATGAGAACAATCAAAGTTAGCTCAGCGGAGGGCTTCACCTTAATTGTGGTCAACGGCACCAAAAATACACGCAACTGCAAGATGTAACATGGTGCAAAAAAAATAAATAAATAAAAACCCATCAGCATCCTGTTTCCAAAAATGTATTGTCTTTTAAAATTGTGCATCTTGAAATCTGTGGACTACTTTATAAGCCTATTTAAAAATATACAATGGAAGGGCTGGAGGAATGTCACAGTGGTTAAAGCGCTTGCCTTGCCAAGTGCAAGGTCCTGAGTTCGATTCTCCAGTACCACATAAAGCTGGGTGTGGTGATGCATGCCCGCAATCCCAGCTCCCTGGAGGCTGAGGCAGGAGGATTGCTTTGAGTCCAAGGCCAGGCTGGGCTCCATAGTGAGTTCAGGAAGAGCCTGGGCTACAGAGCAAAACCCTGCCTCCAAAAAAAAAAAAAAAAAAAAAAAAAAAAAAAAAACAATGGAAACAATTGTAAGCACTTGGAAATACCAAAAAACAGTGCTGTCCTAGAGTTTCAGAGCGTGGGTATGAAGCAACATACACACACACTCTCTCATACACACAAACTTGGACATACAGACACTCACATGCACATTGACACAGACTATCAGCAATGGTCCCCAGAAGAACGAGAATATTTACTTTAGAATGATTAATACTCAACACAAAAATCATCAAAAATCACGCTATTAACAAATATATACAGACACATGTAATTTTTAATACTGTCCTCACCTCTCAGCCAGTGCCCGGCTCAGCAGGTAACTTCATTGGCACTTCTTGCATGGATGAGGATGATGACCTAACTTACCTCCCTAACCTATTCTTACCTCTCAGCTATCCATCCTCCAATAATTCAGAGAGGGACTCTTCATAAAACAAGAACCAGATATTCCACATCCCTACTCAAAACTCCACAAACCCAGTCAGTGCCACGAGAGCAAAGTCCAGAGTTGGGTTGCTAACCTCGACTTGGGCCAGGTTCCCCAGACAGCCTGAAACTCCTGCAGTTCCAATGTGTCTTCTATTTGCTGGGTCCTCACTGGCCAAAACTCAAGGTCTTTGCCATTATTCTCTATGCATGGAACAATTTCTTCATTTGTCTTTGATGACCAAGTTCTTATTGTCATTCTGTGCAGGCAAGAATTGTGGCTCCTGTGTTCATGGCTGCATCTCACCTAACAAGTGCTCAGCACATAGTAGGCACTCAGGTATTTATTGCACAAATGAAAACTGAATAAATGAACAACACCTTTTCCACCAGAACCTAAGCTCTGGGAGGATGAGGATTTTGCCTGTCTTGTATTCACTGGTGTGCCACAGCTTTTAGGGCAGCACCTAGTACCTCATATAGGTACTCAGAGTAGATTTACAAGTCACCTTGGGAAATGATTCAACCTTCCTGAACAAATACTTAGTATTCAACTTGGGGAAGCCTTCCCAGAGCACCTAAAGTGGCCACCCCACCTCAGGATACATAGCAGTTCTGGTATCTTCCGAGTCTTGGCCACCATCTGAAACTTTCTCAGGCATGTACCGATCTATCCTATTTCACCCTCAGAATCCTAGCCTCTTGAGAACAGGGACCTTATGGGTCCTGCTCACAGTTGGGCCAAAGGTCTAGAACAATGTAATGGCTGAATGAATGAATGAATGAATGGTGAGCCAGCCCTTGTGGGCCCCAGGCAGCTGCAGTTGAAAGGTCACAATGGGACAAAAGAATCCGAAAAGAGAAATGTGTTGTGTCCATGCTGGCACAGAAAGCTTTCTGGCCCCCACACTGGAGATGACTCGCATTGGTTCGGGGACAGCAATGTCATAATGACACACATACTCTCCCATCAGGGAACACTCAAGCTCCCAAAGGTGAGTGGGCGCATGTGCCATCTATGCTGGGCACAGTGTACAGTTCCTATTGGAACAAATTCCTATCAGAAGCTTCAAGAGTGTTTTGTGGAAAATGCAGGTTTCACCAAAACATCACAGACTCCATTCAGAGTAAAAAATTGGATGGAGATATTAGGACATCTGTCAGGCACCCCACGTAGAGCTGGATTCTCTCAATGGGAAGAAATCAGCAAGATGTCTTTATAAAGTGGAGGCAGGGAGAAAAGGACAGCTGAAAGCACCCCAGCCCCATCCTTAGCCCCTAACCAGCAATAGCTGGCATGAAATGAACACCTGCTCTGCTCTGCAGCTGATGCTAAGTACTTGACATGAAACCTACAGGAACCCTATCAGATGAGCACTATGACACTCCCCACTTCAGAGACGAGGGATTAAGACTGAAGTTAAGTGTTTTGTTCACACAACTAGAAAATCATGGAGTTCAGACATGAACTCATATGTATCTGATACCAAAGCAGGACCTTTATTTGTTTTGATGGCATTGGGGATTGAATCCAGTGCTTTGCACATACCACCCAAGCACTCTCCCATTGAGCTATATTTCCAACTCTCTCTCTCTCTCTCTCTTTTTTAATGTTACTTTGAAGCAAAGTCTTGCTATGCTGAGGGACAAAAGGAGAGGGGAAAAATCTGTCACCTTGACAAGATATGTATGTGCACAAAATCCTCAACTTCATTGTAAAGCTTAAATTTTGCACTAATACATATCAATAAAACGGGGGGTGGGGGAGTCTTGCTATATTATCCAGGCTGGCCTCAAAACTTGCAATCTTCCTACATCGGACTCCAAAGTATGTGGGATAACAGGTATGCACCACTGCACCCAGCTTGGACTTTTAATGGATGTGCTACAGTTTGCTCCCCAAATTAAAGACGGTTTTACTAGCTGTTAAGCTAACAGCTGGAGAAGTCGGCCACTTCTGCCATGTGCAGCTGGGTGAACTTCAGGTAACCCAGGCCTTATGATCACCAGTTTTCTTATCTGTGAAATGACAAATGTTGCTGAAATTAAATGAGAATGTTGGCTAAGCACCGAGAATGGTACAGAGTGAACTCTCAGGACAGATGCTCTTCCACCTTGATTACTGTCTAATAGCCTAGAAAAGTTACGACCAGTAGAGGAGGGAACACAGAGATCTGGAGGCTACTGAATCTTCCTCAGATCCTATAGAGGAAAACAGCCTCCCTGAGTTTTAGTGTTCTCATAGGTAAAATAGGATAACATCCCTCACAAAAGCTATGGTGAGAATGTGAAAATTTAATGAAATAATGCATGTAAAGCCCCCACAACAAGTAGTCCTGAGCACACAGGAGGTGCTTAATAAATGAGAGCTTCCATTAACAATCATGTAAACTGTGCACAAGGAATTGGCTACTTTAGTAATGCAATTCAACAAATGATAGACCTGCCAGGGGCAAAGCACTGCTCCAAGCAAAAGAAGGAAGATATGGTCCTGTCCTCAATGAACATTGGCAATTCTGGCCAGACTCAGAGGACAATAAGGAGGTACAAGGGTCCTGGCACAGACTTGAATGTCAAGTGCAGGAGAGGCCATTAATTCTGTGCACACTGAGATGCTGTTGAGGTCTCAGCAAGCAAATTACATCATCCAACCTATGCTTTGGAAGAATTCCACCCTCTTTGGAGAATGGAATACAGCCAGGAAAACCAGTGTCAGAGGAATTGTTAGGAGGCTACTGCAAAGGTCCAAGCAAAAGGCCATTAGAGGAAAGGCCTGACAGTAGGACTGAACAGCAGACATGGTTGCAAGTGCCATCAGAAGTAAATCTTGGATGATGTGGCATTTGATGGGATGGCAAAGGAGGCAGAAAAGGAATATAAAGATAACTGTTTTCTGACCTAGAAGGGAGAGGAAAGTGATGGTTTCTCAAACAAAATGAGAAAGGACAGGAAGAAGCAGGAGCTAAAAGTTGGGGGACTGAATAAGATCAAACAGAACAGACGAGGGATCAGTGTGTATATTCCAAAGGCCCAAAAGACAGAAACCACAAAGAGTGAGAGTGGCAGTCAAAGGGGCAGGAGGAAAACTAAGTACTCATAATGCAGAAGAGAGCAAAACAGAGAGCTGTCCAGAAGAAATGTGGTAATTAACGGTACCACGTGGAGAGGTGAAAATCACCACAGTTGGTGATGGAGTGTAATCAGGGGCTTCTAAGATAGTCATTTTAGTAGCATTGCAGGGGAGGTAAAAGAAGCAGTAAGTGTAGATCATTCTCTCAAGAAGGCTATCAGAGAGATCCAGAGATAAAAAGCAAGTAAAGCTGAGAGAATTGAGAGGAATTCACTTAGGCAAAGGAAGGGTTGCCAACCTGGCGCAGAGCTTGGGAACACGTAGCACCATTTAGCCAATAACTGTCTCCTTTAGGGAACCGAGGCAACCATGTAAATTAGCATGTGCAGGCCAGCAAAACACACACTTGACAGATCTTTTGGGGCCTCGTCTTTAGGACTGGGATAGGACTGTTTGGATTCTAGTTCCTAAAGGTATCTTTAAGACAAGTGAGAAGGCGTTAGAATGGTCCTGCCAGGGATGCAAGGCGGCACGCACAGTTTAAATAGAGAACAAAATAAGGCAAGTAGGAGAACAAGATGTGCTTGACTAGGAGAAAGAAGAAACTGAATGAGAGAGGAGAAAACCCAATAAAACACACAGAACAAGTGTTAAACATTTGAGCCAGGTAACAGTGGAAAAGAAACAACACGCAGCACTTGAGGGCAGTAACCATGGACAGGAGCTTAGTCAGCCAGTTAGCTGTATTTGGGAAATATGGCAGCTGTGTGCCAGAGAGGACACTGTCATTGCCACCAACTATCCAAAAAAATGAAAACACAGATGAAAGTCTTTGTGGCAGGAATCTAGATAGTGAGGACAATGTCAAAGATCCTTTGGCTGGAGTTAGAAGAAAAACAATTTTTAAGCAAAAATCATTCAACTTCCTAATATTTCAATAAAAAGGAAGTGGAAGTGCTTGGAGAACCCAGGTCATCTTCAACTGGACAAGCCATCACAACTGACAGACAACTGGAAGCATGAAATGATGATTCAAGGAGACACAGAACTTAGAGCCATCAAGAACTTGAGATCTGCATGCATAAATCAATTATTTGGATCAGTTCACCAAATGCTAACTGAGCAGCTTATGGATGAACAGCCTCAAGATACAGTAGAAAATAAGACCAATGTGATTTTTTCTTTTCCCTGAACTTCCACTCCAGCAAATAAAAGGACACATGCTGGTGTTCCCATATGCACACATGTGCATACACACGTAACAGTCTCTAAATGAGAAAAGGAAAACAAATCAGAGAAATCCAAGAGCTATATAATCCACCAACTCAATAAACCTACTACCGAGACTGAAAACAATACCCGGCATCTAGAGCTGCCTATAAGCTCTTATCCTACCCTGCTCCACCCTCATGGTTCTTCACTCCCCACAGTGGCCTCCACTTCTAAAAACCGTGTCAACCTAAATGAACTCGCTATTTTTCTCCCACCTCTGGCTTTATATTTAATGGCATAGCACAGACAAACAGATTCTGGAGCCACAGTGCCTAGCCCCGGCTAAATCACTTAGAACTTATGACATTGGGCACATTACTCAATCTTCCATGCTTCAATTTCCTCACACATAAAATGAGAACAATGACGGTATCTTTCTCTTGGGCCATTACATACTTTAAATGAGTTGCTTTGGGTGAAGTACTTAGTACAGAGCCTGGTATAGAATTGGTACATTGGAAAGACAGGCTATTATCAGTCTGCTCCCCTGAAATTTTCTCCACCTTCCTCTCCACTAATCTAAATCCACTGTCGTTTAAAGGGTCAACCCAAATATTTTACCTTCCTCTACAATAATGATAAGATCAGTGCCAGAATGTATATTTACCAAGAATCTACAATGTGTTATGCTCTAGGAAAACCAGGATGAATAAGACCCAGCACTGTGCTGGAGATATCAGTCCATGTAGGAGGATGAGCAGATATTCTAAGAAACATCATCACTCTTCTTTAGTAGAAACTATAAACTGGCATGTCCCATAAAATGCCCTTATTAGATTTTGCCTTATTATCTCGACTTTCCTAAATCAGCTGGTTTTCCAATTTGTACTGTGCTATTCTACCACAGTGGTGGCTGTTTCGTGTTCTCTGAGTAGTTTCCACAAATCTGCTTCAATAAACTCAACTCGATGGTATCCATCCTAGGACTGATCTTGTAATTCTGTCCCCCAATCTACTCTTCCAATGTCTACCTTTTACCTACAAGTGTTTGGCAAGTGCATATTAACTATTGTAGTTGGTCTGGACATCTGAGCACTTTCAGGAGTAAATCCAGAAGGCCTGGGAAAGTTGGTTTCAAGTGTGACATAACTAAGAATTACTGCTGAGTCTTTTCCATACTCTCATGACATGTACGGAAGAACAGTATACTAACACAGACCAATGTATCAATAATCACAAAAAATAGTAACAGTGAAAATTTACTGAGGCTTTTCCATGTGCCAGGTATTACAGATAGTGTTTTAGAGACCTCATGTAATCCTCCTGATGTCCCTATAGAAAGCTATCACTGTTACCCCGTTTTATAGTTGAAGAAACTGACAAGCAACAAATCCCAACAGAGCAAGGAAGAGGAACCAAAAGCTGGTTCTCCTAAAATGTGGAAAGGCAGTATTGGCAGCCAGTCCTTATTCGTCCACCATATCGGAATGTCTAGCTCTATCACTACATTTCAGATCCACCCAAAAGGAAGAGGAAAAGCCAGGGGGCAAAAGGAAGACAGAGCCCCCTTCCCAAAATAGCCTATTAGGTCCCATCACCCCTGGAATCCAGTCTCATCAAGATCCCATTGCTTCTCAAAGTCTTTCAACTTCCTCCCAAGTAGAAAACCAGCAGGTGCCAAACTAACACAGAATATAGAACCAATTTGTTTTCACCTTCTAGAGTTTATTATGAAGGCTTGCAGAAACGCACTTTGTTAGCAAAAGCTTAATTGAGGCAGTGTCTCAATCTAAGAGGAAGGACCTAAAGAAATGTACCCCATGCTGACAGGGGAGGGAAGAGCACTGGGGTTCATTTTATTTTTAAACTTCTAACACAGATTTCTGTCGCTACCCTACTAATGTAAAGTTCACGCAAACAGAGGCTCAGAGGAACACTAAGACATTCAGAGCTAGAGGATCTGGGTTAGGTTAATGTTGCACAAAAAGAAAAAAGGGCAGAAGATAGACATTCTCCAAAACTAACTTTACCGAAGTCCCATCTCAAAGGCAGGCAAAGCTGGTTCTCAACAACCTCTTCTGTTGCCACCGATGTAAGCAGCAAGGAACTCTACTGTGCCTCACCCATTGAAATATGGAGCTCAAGATTCTTATTCAACTTAAAATAATAGGGTACTCAGTGGCTGTCTTAAAACTAGTCTGGGGGCCCCCTTCCCGCCTCCACCAGAAAAAAAAAATACAAAAACAACCACATCAATCAAAATCGTTCTCACAGCTATAGTCTCTGTGCAGATTCCTGGCTCATTCAACTCCACTTGTGAATGCTCCCTTCAATTCACAAGTAACAAGTCTAAGGTCAATTTACCTAGCACAGCATACAGGCATCTGTAGTTTCCCCAGTGGTGTGAAGTGTGAGTAACAGCACAGTTAAACAAGAACCTGTGATGCTGAACACTGGGGTAGGAACTTAGGAAGAAAGGTGAGGTCGCTGGGCGGCAACGATAACATCCCCAGGAAATGGTGTCCCCCGCAATTAATTTTTGTAACTGTGGACCAATGAAACTGCAGGAGTTACTAAGCAATTTTATCCTTGTCTCTCACTTATTGGATTCCTAATTCATCAAAATCCAACACGTTCAGGGTCACCTACATCCAACAGGTGGAAAGAATTTCCAAAAGGATGCTGTAGGTTGTACCCACAGAGCTGCCTTCAACAGAGTAGTCAAGTTCAATGGCAACATCACATCACGAGCTACAACATGAAAATCTCTCTGATGCCAACCCCAAACTGCCACTGAAAATGCATTAAGCTTCCCTAAAGATAGGAATATTCCAATTTCAGACAACAAATGTATTATTTTGTTTGTATGGATTTTTTAAAAAATGAGAATTCTATTACACATTCTATTGGGGCATAAAGAGAAGCTCCTCTGATGCCCCCAGGGAGATATTTCTAACTACCAAAGGTAAAGCAGCAAATCTGCAAATACAGTAAGCAATATAAACACATTCTAGAGGAAAAGAATCATGAGTAAATTAAATCAACAAATATTTATCCAGTGCCTCGGCCTCAATACTGACATGACCCTGACAGAGAGCTCCCTTAACTGAGCTTTCTCTAAGCAGCAGAAAGATACAATTAGAGTCTTCCTGAAAAATAAGCAATTAATCACACACAGCTTCAGATTAATCGTATTGCCTGAGATGTTCCATATCATTCTCCTTTTGCCCCTGAAATCTGAGTCCCCCATTTCCTCCTGGTTTTTCAGATCAGTAATGAACACCCAAAGTGAGCTTTCATTCTGACCAAGCCGGTCTACCCCTACCAACCAGAACTACAAGTCCCCACACATCTCTTTTAGTCTGACTGTGACCTTCAGTGTGCTGTGTGTGTCAAGGTTACACTGCCCACTAAGCACTTATCCTTTTACCATCGGGGCCCAACTCCTTGTCCTGTTATTCAATACCAAAGCGAAACCTCCCAGCCCTGCTGGGTCATTTCAAAACCATCTGACAGCACATTCAACAGCTAGTTAGATTGCTACCTCTCCTACCACAGTCAAGATTGCTTTGGGTGGTAAAACAGATGAGACAGAAAGGTACATCCAACGCTACCAAAATCCACCTGAATTTTAAGCTCAGACCTCAGGTGAGGGAATAAAGGCCACTTCAACATCTTTCAACACGAACACTTCTCTTGAACTTAATCACAGCCCACAACCCTATCTCATATCAAAAGCCCAATTCCCCCCATAATAATCTAAAATCTTTTCAGGAATCTTACTGTCCAAAGAGCACTCATAGGGAGACACCATCCAGGAGCCAATATGACATCCCTTCAAATCAATATCTAAGCTACAAACACAATAAATAGGAAATGAATTCTGCCAAGGAGAAAATCAAATTTTCCTTGACTCCTAAATGGGCAGCAACTAATTACCCAACATTACCCCACAAGAGCCTCAAAGTGAGGGAACAAGAGTGTCTGGGGAATAACACAGCCAATCCACAATCTTCCTAGGGAACTTGCTCCCCTGAAAATAGACTGTCATCAAGCTACTGCATTTTACAGAAATTCTAGGAAGCTCAGACGACCCTCAAGCTAAGCATCATGCTAATGCATGCTGCACCAGCTTTTCTAAGAATGGAGAAAGACCTGCTAGGTCAAGAGGTGTACAGTGATATTCATTTTTCCATTTTCTAGCCTCCTGGTTTGTTTGGTTTTCTTTTTCTTTTTCTTCCCATGAAGCCCAGTTTCTGTGAATCGGTGACTCGGCTGTGTCACACTCCCTCCCGGTGGCTCACAGGAACGGGGCTTTCTCTGGTTGTTCATGCTCAACCAGCTCCAAGAGGCTCAGCTGCCAGACCTCTGATCTTGCAGCATACTTGGAGAGGGGCCGAGCATCATCTCTCTCTGTTAGAGCCCTGGTTCAGCCACTTGCAGCTCAGCTAAACCCATCAGGAAACCTTTAGCTTATGAGACACGGTTTTTAGGATTCTTCCAATACAGCCAAGACAGCAAGCATCCACCCACTTGAGACAGGCAGATACACAGACGGACAGATAACCGGTCAGCTGGTCTTAACTCCTGCATGGTTCCCTTTTGACCAAGGATCCGCACTGCTAGAAATCTCCCACTCTCTCCTCCCCACTAGAAAGGACCAAAGACTGAATAAAACTAACCCAAAGTAGCAAATGGACAAGGGGGACGACATGCACAGGAGCAGGTGCACCTTACACACAGGCGAACACAAATATTAACCGGGTAGCCCACCACAGCCCAAACAGGTTAGAGTGCTCTCCAAATGCGGGCGGATCGGCGGCTTCCCTCGCCGCACTCCCCCCCACCTCCCACCTTCGCATCCATGCAGCTCCCCCAGAAAGTCAGATTTTTCACTTACTCAGATCTACCAAGAATCCCCAGTGCTTTGCTGTACGAAAACCCCACAAACGGCAGTTCTTCGCCCGAGAAACCTGAGGGGCTCAGCTGGCACGGAGAGGATGAAACCCACGAATTCTTCTCTGGTTCATCAAAATTGGAGGTGTCATCGTCAGACTTGAGGGTGGGAACGAAGGGGGGAGGAGCTGGTTAAAGGAAAACAAGAAGAGGGGGAAGAGAGAAAAATTCAGATGGATTCCACACTGTTGGAGAGAAAAGCGTCTTACTCCTTCAGCGTTGGCGACGGCACTGCAGCGCCTGCTTTCAATCTAGCTCCTCCACCGGCAGACCCAGCCTCAGCTCCTACAGCAACAAGAGATTAACCCCTTCCCTGCCAACATGGCCACCAACCCGCAGACAGGCTGCTTGCCCGGCAGGGGGAAAGTAAAGGATAAACTCAAACAGGTCACTTGGTCCCAGAAAAACCCTGGGGCAACTCACTGGGGCAAGCCCCTCCTTCCTGCTATTTCCTGAAGACTTCCAGGGCGCATCAGCTGGCTGGTGCCAGGATGTGAGACGACCTAAGCCTGTTCAGTCCCTCGTCCGGGTCTAAATTATTAATATTTAGTGCCAAGCACTATGAAAGACGAGCCGCCTGGGTCTTGTGGATTAACCAGAACAGAGGAATGGGGAGGAGGGGGACGACACGACCAGGATTTGGGAGACTGTGGAACTCCCATTAGGGTACCACTGCAGTCTGTTTCACTGATATCCAATGAGTCTACTCAGAGGTCTTAGTAACCACTTTTCTTCAGTTCCTTCCTTAACCCTCCTCCCCAAGCGCAACCATGCCCATGGAAACCACCGCAGTTTAATCAGCATAATGAAACGCCAGCCAAATAAAGTTCCTCCTGGTGATTTACAGCACCCCGCGCGCTGAGGTGGGACGCCCGGGGGACATCTGCAGCGCAGTTCCTACCTCGCTATGGCATGCCTCCTGGCTCGGGGAGCATCACATCCTCCCCGTCTCCTGCCCACCTACTCGGCTCTCTCCGTCAGCGAGGTGGACACCTGTCCCTCAGTCACTAGGAGGCTGCCCATCCTCTGGGGGCCCCAGGAGTGTCTCCGACCAGAAGTGTTACCGTGGCTGCGGACCGAGGCATCTGTGGTGCGCCGGCCGGGAGCGGGGGGCGAGCGGCATCACCCCCCACCCCCCGCAGTGCAGGCTGCTCCCCACTCGGGTGCGGGTGCGCGCTCTGGCTGGAACCTCACCTGGCCGCCTGCGTGGCGGGGGCCAATGCTGATCTGAGTGACAGAGCAGCATGAGTCACTGCCCGCCAGGGCCCGCTAGAGCTCCCCCTAGGACAGCTGTCACAGCCCTTCACGGCCCAGACTTCAGTTTTAACTCCTGGTTTTCTGGACCAGGCGATGCGCCAGAGAGGGGCAACCGTCTGTTTTCTGCTCACAAACGCGAAAGAATCTGACTGTTTCTAAAACTCCCCCAGTGAGAACAACATCTGAAGCAGTACTGAGAAGCGAAGAAGGGCTGTGCAGAGAGAGGTTTGGATGCCCTGGGGACGTGCACAAGCAAGAACATTCTCAGGGCTTCAGGTACCCTGAACCGAGGTGGGAGAGGAAGGAAGATAAAAAAATAAAATATGCACTATAGAAGATTACTTAACACCTCCAAGCTCCCTCAAGAGACTTTAAATCTTCCCCGTTAGTGTCAGAATCTACTTGCTTGATACTTTAAAAATTAGCTGGCGGAAAGAAAATTTAGATTGAACGCTTCAGCTCACATCCCCCAAATACTCCATCAATATAAGCTCAAACCTATCTGATTTCAATTACCCAATACCTTTTTTTTAAATGGAATATATAATTCATAAGGATCAAAAAGAAGTTTTCCATCAGAAAATTAAAACCTCAGATTGAAAGGAACTTCACGGAGATTTGCAGGTGACATGAATAGGGAAGCGCAGGGGCTGGAATCTGACAGTTCGAATCCCAGCTCCTCCACCTACAGTGGCTTATCTGGGAAAGTAAGTCCCTTCGCCTCTCTACGCCTGAGCTACAATAGGAAATAGCTCAAAGGCTGTGAAGAGGTTTAAAGAAGCCAGTCTACACATGAAGCACTTAGCACAGCTTTTAGCCTCCAGTCAACACACCATAACGATTATTTGCCATTATTATTATTGCTCACAAGAGGTGCATGTTTATCACAGACGCTGCAGTTCCTACACGATGGGAGATACAGCAGAATCTTTTAAAACGAGTCTTCCTGCTCAAGGCACAGGCGCAGGCGCATCAAGGTGAATGTTTATGTTAATCCTGTCACTTCATTTAATTCCTCGCAGAAGTTTAATTCCTTTTCCACTATATATTAATTTATCTTTAGGACACTAAAATAGAACTCCATTTCTGAGTGAGAAGTATGATTAATAGAGGGGTAGAAGCCACCCTCAGTGAAATAATTATGATTTCTGAATTTCTGTACCATAAATTAAGATTCATCTATAAAACTCCGTCATGCTCAAAGCTAGACTAATGTAGTCAAGATTAGAAAGAGGGCTAGATAATTTTCAAATTAAAAGGAAGGCATCAACATGAAATACACCAGCTGATAACAGGCAAGATATTCACAAAACAGATTAAAGGCTAGGGATGTAGACCTCTAGACAGGCTGTCAGTCAAGTACAACAGAAAATTCTGACAAGGGCTTCTTGGGACCATGTTTATGCAGGAGGAAAAGCCACAGCCTCGAGCCAAAGAGAAGATGAGGAAGTGGAGATAATCCCAGACAGTGATAAAGATAATCACTCTTGTCCAAGGCCCTTTAATAGGAAAGAAATAAGGCAGTTAGTAAGAAACTATGACCCCAGGTAGGGTGCCTATGTTTATAGGATCCCGTATGGTGTGGGAACCACGATGCAGGAAATGAACTTGAACAGTGACCCAGGAGCACTGAGCCCTTAAAACACTAGCAGGAACAAGTACAGAATGAGTGGGAAGGGCACATAAGAAGTCTTTTTCTCTCTCTCTTTAGAAAAGATACAATAAATGGGACAGTCTTAAAAAAACCTCAGATAAAAACTGATTTTTGGTTTTTGGTTTTTCTGAGACAGGGTCTCACTCTGCAGTCCAGGCTGGTCCTGAACTCATTACGGAGCCCTGGCTGACCTGAAACAGCAATTCTCCTGCCTCAGCCAAAAATTTTACTTAAAAGAACAATGTAAGATGGATCCTATAAATAAAATTCAATTTTTTAACAAGGTAAGTAAGTAGACATATTAATAAAAGAATAAAACACCTAGAAAAAGAACCAAGTACATCTGAAAAGAATTGAGCAGAACTTCCAGAAATAAAAACTATTGTCATTGAATTTAAAGTTTAAAACTCACTACATGTGTTAAATGGTACATTAGATACCACTAAAGAGAAACTTAGTAAACCAGTAGTTAGACCTGAGGAAATCAGAGAGAGCCATGGATCGCAAAAGTAAGGTCTGCAGATAAAAAGAATTGGGGGTTGGGGTCGGGAAGCAATTGTATGGCAAGCAACACACAGAGAAAAAGAGTTAGAAAACACAAGACCTTACGAGAAAAGAATGAGAAAGTCTAATGTACTTCCAACAGGGGCACCAGAACAAGAGAGCTAAGAACTAGCTTAAAGTCTGCGTGCCACCTTTTAAAAGGCTTCTCTAAAATCTTGCCAAATTTAAATCCTACTGTGGCCATGCAAGAAATTCTGTCAACCTGTTGCAACTGGGGAAGGTCCATGTAATAGCTTTCAGTCTGTGTTGTTTACATGAGGGCCAGAAAATGGGGGAAGGCGCATTACTGGCAACTTGAACTGAGGAAAGGAGGGAGGGAGATACATCACTGCAGCCTCTTGCTAAAGAAAGCGCTGGCCTTGCCTTGAGGGGAAGAGACTAGGTTTTGCTACCGGCTCACTCGGTTCTTCACTTTACAGATTTCTATGGTAGACTCACATCACTCTCCAGTCTTCACCTTATTTTCTTGGACAAACATCCACTGCAGGCTTGTACCAACTGTCTTGCAGTATCCGATTAGTGTCTTTCTGGCACAAGCCTGAGTGGCTACCGGACCCTCCAATTCTCCCAAGCCTGCGCATAAAGCTGATTTGGACTGTCTCTTCAACTTGTAAGCCCTCCAAATAAATTCCCTTTATCCTATAAATTCTATTAACTCTGCCTCTCTCAGAACCTAACCAATACACCTACCAAGTATGAAACCACATCTAGCACGAGGTGGTTAACTTTCCTATTTCTTGCGCCTTGTGGGAATCTTTCTTTCTTCATCCTCATAAAATGGTTTTATTTTATTTTCAGGTTTTGTTTTGTTGTGCTTCACTTTGCTTTTAAAAAGATATAAGGCTTGGGATATAGCTCAGTGGTATAGCTTCTGCCTAGCATGCACAAGGCCCTACGTTCAATCCTCAGCATTTCACATGCGTACACACACAAACACAAAGGTAATAATAAATCATTAAAGTCACATTGATTGTCCTTGAGTCTGTGTTGATGGAGGTACAAATATCACTCCGGCACACCACATAGTGCCAGGCACACAGTAGGTACACAATCAATACTTGCTGAATAAATATATAATTAAATGATTTGAACATGAGTCTTGTAAAGGAAACTGAATAGTGTATATAGGCCAAAAGAAGGTACTTGACGTTTGAATTAAATGAAAAGGCCTTAAAAGTTGACACTGTTCTGTCTGAAAAATATGTTAATGAGTGCCTATGTTAATATTTTCTGATACAGTTTTATGAAATCATCGCTCCTCTTGTGGGCACACACCCACCACATTCCCTACTGACAAATAAGAAGCCATATATTAAGCTTTACTGTTCATTGGTAAAAAGCCACTATGACAAAAAGAAAAAAATAACTTTCCCCATATATATTTTAAACGAATCAACCTGTTTGAGGTGACGTCAGGACAGTCTCCTTAGTGGCAGAAGCTATAAAGTAACTTTTAGAGGGTTTTTCTTTTTCTTTTCCTTTTTTCACTTTTAAGAGATGGAAGAACAAGGCTTTCAGAAACAAAGAGCTATTTTAAGAGCTGTAGTTAATTTCTATTCTATAAATTCTCTCTTGCTCCCTTTTTTAAAAAAAATCTTGACATTCATTAAAAGCTTTGTGGAAAAATTTATCATCTTCAAAAATATTTTTAAAAACACAATGAAAGCACAGCTGCATGGATTTGTCCTCTGGGCTCTGGTTCCGACATGTTCCGCCCAGTCTC
This sequence comes from Ctenodactylus gundi, assembly GCA_004027205.1. Lineage (NCBI taxonomy): Eukaryota > Metazoa > Chordata > Mammalia > Rodentia > Ctenodactylidae > Ctenodactylus > Ctenodactylus gundi. The sequence goes on from PVKB01002794.1 coordinate 92,563, forward strand.
AGTCACCACATTCCCATCATTTGTCTTTCAGCCCACCACACAAACATTATTCTTAAAAACATATACGATTTCTAATTTTGGTCCAGTGCTGGTTGCTTGCTTGATACACTGAAAAACAATTTCCATGACAAGAAAGATGTTATTAGCTCAGATACATCTAAGGCCTACATCAGTACTTGACTGTCCTTATTTAATATTCAATATCTATTTTCTTAAAAAGAATGATGAATAACAAAAACCTTCCTTAGATGTGGGATCATTTTCTAGACCTACTACACTATTTCATGCAACTACCACTTTAAGAAACTCAATTACTGATGTACCTTAAAGTACCCAATTACTCATGAATAATCAACATATTTTTAAAAAACAAAGAGAACTTAGCAATACCTGTTGAACTTTTTTCCTTCTACTATGGGGGATTGAACCTGAGGCCTCATGCATACTAGGCAAGTACTCTACCACCGAGGTATGTGCACAGACCTTTTTCAAATTTTATTTTGAAACAAGGTCTCACTTAATTGCCCAGGCTGGCTTCAAACCTGTGATCCTCCCACATCAAGCTCACAAGGAGCTGGGATTACAGGTGTGCACGGCCATGCCTGGCTCACTCTCAAAGTTTTAATCATCAATATGGATTATAGACACTAGTGCCAAGTTATATGTGACAGGAGTAGATGATGAATGACAGCCAGCACTGTACCATAAAAAGAGGAGGGCACATTAGTAAATACTGTGTGATGATACAATAAATCATAACTGTGCCCGTAACACAGCAGGAATTCAATAATATGAAATCAAAGACGCTTTGAACTTCATTCCACCTATCATGATGTCCCAACTCTAACTGACAAATTAGATCCTATGTTCAAATGTGAAGGAAGGCTACCTAAAAACTGGCTATTTTATGAAGATGCCCATCTGTTATGAAGACAGTTGTAAAATAAGTGAAGAAGAAGACAACTGCGTCATCTACAGGTCAGGATGTGGGTGTGAGAAGCAGAGAATATGTAAACACAGCAATGGCCAGTTTGGATGACAGGGAGGCAGAGTTCGTGTGTTCCTAAAGTAAAGTGTTATGGAGTTGATTGAACCACAAGAGCTGGTTAAAGGGTATCTTCATGAGCTCAAGTGGGGAAGAGTGATACTTTAGAAAAGCCACAGTAGCTGGAGCCGTAGGCCAGGAGAGCTGTGGGTAATGAAGCTGGGGACTAAGTAAAAATGAATTATTGGCTGGACCTTGAAAGGGGAGCACTGTATTGGATCAACACAATATAATACCAGTGTCTCAGAGTGCTGGACTCATATGATTATTTCAGCACTGACAGTCGGAAGAGGTCAGGGTTAGAAACCTTTAACAAACAGGTTCCTAATGGTCAGCACAACAAATTCTACACTAAGGATGTGATGACAGAAACAAAAGACATGACTGAATAAGGAGAAAGACTACAAAAACAAGCGGCACATGTTGACAACCTATAGAAGAGCACGGATTTTGAGCAAGCAATTGTTATCACAGGAACAATCCAGGGTGGGGGAAAGGTTGCAATGGGAATAAAAGCAAGATATCCAATAACTGGTATCTTATGGAAATGAACCACAAGAATAAGGTAGCATGTAGCTGGTTACTAAGCACACATAAGGAACTTGGCCTATTACAACAGATCACATTGCCTAGAGCCTTGGGCCCACCCCCTGCTTCGTCCCCTCCCAGCAGGAAGTGGCCAGGTATGACTAATCCACACAATACATTCTCTAAGAAATTCAAAAGACAAAGCAGATCCAGTTTGCAAGAGCCTTAAGTAAATAAAAAATTATCCCATCTATTTGATGCCCCAAAGAGTTACCAAAGGCTTTCTGGGTAGAGATCAATTTTCACCATGCTGCCTTCAAAGTAAATGAAATGAAAGTTAGCATTATGAAAGTATGTTTCCATCAATCAGCCTAAAGCATGTTAAGGTCTGGCTGCCAACAGCTAAGCAGATGTCCTCCTCTCTGGTGGCTGTTCTCCACGGCATTGACCTCACCATAACCAAAAGCCATGTTTCTCCTCTGAGACCAAGTTTTTGGTAATTTTCTCACAAATTTAAAAGTTTCAAAGATGCTTTCTCTCACTTCTGGGTTGCACTTTAACCAGATTCTTGTCTTAGTAGCTCTGCTCTGTTGTTTTTGAGTTTCTTTCCCCCATCTCTCTCTGGTTGATAGACTCAGCAACCTTTGGAAACATCTACATAAGCCAGAAATACTCAAAACAGGAATTTCTCTAATTGTCACTAGTCATGACTGTGTTTCTCTGCAAAGCTGGGTTTGAATATACTCCATGTTTCATCCAGGTGGAGCTTTAGCATACTTTTCTCCAACACTTAAATTTTTGTCCTTAAATTTTTATGAAAATTTTCACACACCCCAAAGTAATAAAGGAGTATAAAGAACTCCCACATACCTATTAGTCAGCATCAGTAATGAGTAATTCCTGCCTGTCCCCATCACACCTGACTTGCATATTTGTTCACACTTAAAAGCAAACCCCAGACATCATATCATTTTCACCTATAATTACTGCAATGGTTACCTATAACATGCAGTTTTTCATCCATAGCACTAAAGACACTGAGGACTGGAACATTCCTGGGGAAAAAGGGATTTGTGCATACTATAGGATGATTAGCAGTATTCCTGGTCTCTACTCACTGAAGTCCATAGCACCCACATGATACAACAATCAAAAATGTTTCCAAACCCTGCCATATGTCCCTTGGGATGTTAAATAACCCCCAGTTGAGAATCACTAAGAGATAATAACTTTAAAAAAGAAATAAAACCATAATGCCCACATCATATTCAACAAAATTAATACTGGGTTTGTTAGAATCAGTATCCAATGAGGGTACACAAATTGATTATATTAGTGGGTCTCTTTCAATCCATAACACTGCATTTTTATATTCGGGGACAGGGACGGAGCGGTTCTGCAGGCCTTCACAATGAGCTATATTCTTAGACCTTTTCTTTCTTTTGATGTTTCTTTCTTTCTTTGAGACAAGTTCTCACTAGTAACTAACTTGCCCAGGACGGGGTGAAAACTGTTCCTCTTGACTATTTATTGGCTTAAAAATCTGGATAATGCATCCTCACCGAATTTGTCTCATTCTGACCTTGTAGCATTATTTAACACATTTCTCAATCCCCCATGTTTCTTACAAGTGGCCAGCACCTTCTGGACATAAATATGAATGAAATTCCCTCAGCATGAACACTGTTCAGGATGTGTCGTCTACTTACTATCACACGGCATTAGGGCATATACAATGTCTGCCTATCTAACTTCCTGTGATTTTAAGAATGAGCCATGGTTCCAATGACATCGGCTTAATCCCTCTAACATAAAGTTTCCTCCAAATTTCACCTAATGGTGTCACTAGCCATGATGATTATAGCCGGAAGCCACTATTTCACCAAGGGCTTAGAAACAGTGTCTTTTTTTAAAATCCTCTTTTCTATGTTTATTAGGACATCGACAGTTTGGTCACCCTGGCACACAATTCAAATAGCAAGGCAGAATTAATGTTTAGTTCTATGTTCAGTAACACTCAGAGAAATAAGTTGGGGGTGGGGGGCCTTAGCAATCTCTATGATTAGAGATAATACTCCTAATCTATAAGAGTATTATGAAGTCATAAACTTTTATGCATTTGAAGTTTTAGGCCACTGTAGCCTTTTTGATTTTTAAGTTGTCCCATCTTAGATCACTGGATGCCCTCCTCTACCAGACATTCTTCCTGGGAAAAGTCAAATCAGAATCTGTTTTAGCTTTTGGTGTTACTATTCCAGTCTACATAGACTAAAAGAATAAATAGCAAATCACATCACTGCCTTCTGAAAACACAAAGACCAATCCAGAATGTAAAAATATTCTAAAGGGAAATGACCTGGCTTGTCAGGTCAATAGTATTCAAATCTACATGAATTTTCAGATTTTTGAGGCAAAGTCTTATTGTGATACCCAGGCATCTCAAAGTCCTGGACTCAGATGATCCTCCTGCCTTGACCTCCCAAATGATATTATAGACAAAAGACCATGCCCAGTTCTCAGAAATTTTTTAATTTGGAAAAAAAGTCAGCCTATCTCCATAGTTGACTACAATCCAAGACACAAGTGCCTTTGAATCCAACTGTTGTGATGTCGGCAAGGATATGGAAGAAGAGCTCTCACGTGCTATTGATGGGAACGTGCAATGGTGCAACCACTTTGGGAAAGCTTGGCAGTTTGCTAATAAATTGAACACATGCTTCCAATGTAACCTAGCCATTCTACTTCCACCTATTTACTCAAGAGAAATTAACACAATGTATAGACCTGAACATACATCTATACACCTAATAAAAGCAACTTTATTTCAAGTAGCCAGAAACTGGAAACCCAAATGACCATCAACAGGTGACTAAACAAATTGTAATACATCCGTATGTTGTGGTTTGGATCTGATGTGCCCTCCCAAAAAACATGTGCCTTTGGATACTGTGTCCTGTTCGAAAGTGGGACCTTGCTAGAAGGGGCAGATGCCATTATAGAAGGGGCTTGACCCGGAGGGGTGTGTACTGCTTTCTCCGTTCCTCCCAAACTCGTCTCTATTCTGCCATGCCATGACGATCTCTGCCTCTGGAGCTCTGGTTCCAGAGCTGCACCCTTGCCATGTGATTCTACCATTTCCTAGCTGCCCACCCATGAACGGACTGGGGACTGAGACCTTCTGAAACTGTGAGCCAAAATAAATCTTTCCCCTTACATCATGGATGTCAGGTATTTTGTCCAAACAATGAAAAAGTAACTAAGACACCATATAATCCATACTTCAACTCAGCAAAAGAAAAAAAAAAAGAAAGAAAGAAAGAACGAAAGAAAGAAACTATGAAACATGCTACAATGTGGATAAACCCCAGGATAATGTTCAATGAAAGAAGTCAGGCAAAGTATGTATATATTTTATAATTCTATAAAAGTTTTGAAAATACAAGCTGGCCAGGCATCACAGTGACACATACTGCATTTACTGAGGAGGCTGAAATGGGAGAATCACTGAAGCCTAGGAGTTTCAGACAAGCCTGGGCAACAGAGCAAGAACCTGGAAAGAAAAAAGAAAAAGCTAAGCCAAGCTCAAATACAGTGACAGCCAGCAGATGAGCTGTGGCCTAGGAGACAAGGGAAGGAATAGGGAAGAGCAGAGGGAGAGTTACAAGGAGGTATGAGAACACTTTGGGGGTTAATGGACATGTTCAGCACCTTGAGTCTGGTGAAGGCTTCACAGTTAAATACACATGTGACAGTTTACCAAAGTACACTGAAAATATATTTGGCTTACTGAATGTCTGTTACTCCTCAATAAAGTTTTTCCAACTACTAGGAAGTAAACCTTTTGTGTTCAGTCATTTCCCGGTATAAGAAGCTTTTCTACAGACTCCTTTATCCCATAAGATAGAAGTGCTGAACGAACACATATAGTTTCACCTTTTCACTCCCTCCTCCCACACGGAAGGAAGAACACACTGGACTCATCAGGGCCAGGCCCTCACTAGCCACATCTAACAAGACGGCTGGACAATTGTGCTTCACAGTTAAGACTCTTCTCCTCTTTATTCCCAGCAGCCCTGTGGCAGGGCCTTCCTGTCCATAAGGAAGGCCCACTGTTCCTGCCTGTCCAATACAGTGGGCAAAGTTCCCAGAGTCTTCCAGCAAAGGTTACTGAGCACTTGCCTTGCCCAGAACAAAGCGAATCTTTTGGTCGCTGTCTGGCTAACAACTCTTTGCATCTGTCAGAATTTCGAAGGACAGGAAGGGTGGTCTTATATCTCAAATTGCCAACACTGGAGCTGAATGTTCCATCATGATTTATTTTTTCTGAAGTGAGAAGCTGAAAATCAATTCCAAACCCTCAGTCATGAACCACCTGGGCCTCCTACTGTTTGTCCCGACGCTTTCATCTCCTGTGACACCCGCCAACCACTCTCTTTGGTTCTATCCAACCTTCGCCCCAGAAAATGAGTATAAATACAATCACCACACTTCATAGAACTGATTAGAAAGTTGGCTGGTGAACAGAGTCCCAGATGTTTAATATTATTCTGAATCTTTAGCCAAATCATTTCTGTGTTTGCACGCTTGTGAAAGGTTTCTCAACAAATGAAAATTTAAGGGTGAAGGACCCCAATTTTTAGGCTCTCTAACAAACCTACTTCCAATTTCTCCCTGTCCTCCAAAAAGGCATTATTTTATCTCATTTAGAATTGATTTGCCTAACTGGAATTGGGCAGTACACCCTTTGCTTGTGCTGAGAGTTTGTTTTTGTTTCCAAATAACTTAAGAAGCAGCCATATAGAAATCACCAGGGCATATATTGGACGGATGAGGGTAATCATGTCACAGGGGGCTTCATTTCTGGGAAATTCAAGGAAGAAGTACCACAAAGCTCAGTATTCAGAAAATATAGGCCTTTCCAAACTAACCATCTGGGCTTTTCTCTAAAGCACAGAGGCTCTAGAAACTCTGTATTTTTCTTTTTGCTTTGGCCACCAGGAAGCTGAGAATTCCCAATTATTCTTCCTCTGGCAATATAACAGGCACTTCTTTCTTTTTACTTTTAATCCTGATTTTGTTTTTCCCTACACAGATACACCCTTCATCCAGATTTCTATCTTCTTAATTTTGCAGATTTTTACCTTCCAAATACTACAATTATCTATAGAACACCCGTCTCAATTTATCTTGGAATAAAGTGAAACATAATATATTTTAACATCTCTGGACATAGCCGCTAAATTCAGACTAGAGGAGAAAAACACCCATAGTCCTAATTCATAAACATTTAGTTCTTTTTAGTCTATTTCTCCTCTAATAACTTACTCTCTTAACACAGAATAGCCCTCAAGAGACACATAAATATTCCCCTGCAAATCCCATAAGAGACTATAAGAGCTACTGACTATATCTCTTCATCATTCCTTTTTTATGTTCTAACGGGTGGTACCCACATGTTCTTGGTCCAGAAGGCTAAATTTCTGCCATCACTACCATAGCATCCCTGTTTTTCCATCCTGTTCCTCCCCCGTGTTGATAACTAAACAATGTCACTGGCTCACTCACTCTTGCTTGTGAACTGACTAGGAGTCTGATACAGAGATATATTTCATGGTCAACCAAGCCCAACAATGAAATGCACCCTCTCAGAACTGCTTAGCCAACAAACATGGCCAGATATCTCTTTAAAAACCCCTAAACAAGCAGGCCTTAAAAAGGCCCCCCAAAATGAATAAGCATACCCACAGATTTTGTACAAGCCACTGACATAATGCTATTCTATAAGCAGAATGCTAAAAATAAAGAGAATATTAAAACCATAAGGAATCTTCATTTGGGTAGTAGAGAAAACTGTCGTCAGAAATCAATGCCACCTGGTCCTGGAGGTGAAGACCTGTAATCCCAGCACTCTGACAGGCTGAGGCAGGAGGATCACAGGTTCAAGCCCAGCCGGAGGAACTTACTGAGACCCTGTCTCAAAATCAAAAATTAAAAATGGGCTGAGGATATAGCTCAAGGTGAAAGCTCTGAGCTCGCCCCAGCATCATGAAAAAGACAGACAGGATGATGACCACCACCACGAGGAGGAGGAGGAAAAGGAAAGGGGCAGGGAGCAGCGTCAGGGAAATAGCAGGCGGCCTGCCTCAGACTGGCAAATCCACAGGATAAACATGGTAGGGTCTTATCATTTTCTTTCAGTATTTTTTCAAAGATACAGGAAAACAACCTCCCAATAAAAGCTCCCAAAATCTTGGAAAGCAAGATGTCAGGAGTAGAGGCTATGGTTGGTACTTAAATTAGCACAGAATATTTTGGGAAATTGTACAGACGTTGACAATAAGGGGTCACTTTAGAAGGAACAACTGGGCATGGGGTAAAAGACACTTTTCACTGTGTAACCTTCTGTGTCATTCAAAGGGGAAAAAAAGGTTTTTACAATGGACTGTACTGTTTTGCTTTTTGTTTTTGTTTCCAAATAACTAAAGCAAAGAAAACTTAAGAGTCAGGGAGATCTGGGTTTGTTCCATGACCTTCCCTAAGTGGCCCATCTCATCAGGCTTTAGTGCCTCCTTGTGTATTGTGGGACACATCATGGAGGTGTGGGGAGGATCAAAAAAGGCAGTCGCACGCACTATGAGCTTTTCAGAGCCCTGTCACACAGGAGGTTCTCAATAAATGGCATGGAACATAATATATGCATAAGAAGTATTAATAAAGGACATCAAACATATCCTTAATAAAAGTGAAAGTCTTTTTGCTATCAAAAGATAAAGGTTAGATTAAACTATCATCTTGTGGGAGCTGACAGATGGAAAGTCTATCTGAAAGAAAAGCTTTAAATTCCTCAAAAGCAACAGCATAAAATCCAACAACTCTAAGCAGTTGTTCTACCTACCCAAGGAAGTCCTAGCTAAAAAGCAGCCTCTCTATCCCTGAGCTCAGGACACAAAGCCATGAAGCTTCACAAAGATGAACAAGAAACTCTACGGCTGACAGATCTAATTTTCTCCTCCTGCATGGATTGGTAGGCTCCAGTGTGCACAGGATCACCTGGGGATCTTATTAAAATGCAGGCTTCTCACTTAGCAGGACTGAAGCCGTACATTTCTAACCAGCTCCCATGTGATGCTATGCTGCCTTCCCATAGGCCACTCTGGAGGAGGAAGGTCCTACCAACTTCAGGCAACAAGTCTGCTGCTTGTTACTAATGGCAGTCTTAAGAGACTGAGATGACTGGAATGTTATCTCTCCTGTTAAGGGAACAGCCAATTCTTCTAAATCAGTGTTTCTCAAATGGGGCAACCCCTTTCCCCCACACACACATACACACTCCCAAGGCACACTGAGCAATGTCTAGAGACATTTTTGGTTGTTACAGCTGCAGGAGGAAAAAGTGCTAACACCCATGGGTAAAGGCATGGATGCAGCTAAATATCTTGAAATTTATACAACAGCCCCCACGATAAAGATTTTTCTCACCCTGATGTCAGCAGTGTCAAAGTTGAGAGACCTTGTCCTCAATAAACAGAAAACAGCACATCCCCTGTGTTTTTTCGATTCATCTATAATCCTTACAGAAGTAGCCCAATCCAACATTGTTTCTTCCAAGGCTAGTTGTGAGACATGGGAAGAATAAGAATTTGGCAGGATGCTGCATGTGGAGAAAAAAATCGCTGGGTCACCACCACCTTGGGTTGTCTAGCCAAAGGGATTCCCAAGTCGCCCCAGCTGCAGGCTGGTACTAGTCCATGGCCTTGGAAGGACCAGGCCAATGAGACAGACAAGAGAGAAGCAGCAGGTAAGAGGCAAGTAAAGCTCCGCCTTGGGTCACTGCACCTCTCTTACATTCTAACACGGCTTATAGACTGACAGGAGGCAAAGCTTCAGTCCCTGTTCTCTTCCTGCTGCTGTGGGTCATTTCAAATAACCTACTGCAACAACCTACTGCACAACAAGTTCCCCCTGGGAGAATGATACTAGGAACTCTACTGGTTCCTAGTATCAAAAATATTGGGGACTACTGGTGTACGTTTTGCTTAAAATCAAGTATATGTAATTCAGAAACCCAGTGGGGAATCTACAAGCCTCCTAACACTCTGAGATATAGAATTTAACAAGACCCCACCTCTATTCAATCAAAAGACTAGTTAAGATTTCAGACTCTAAGTTCCATGAAGGCAGGACCACATCCAAATTTGTTCAGCAAAAAAGCTACGACACTTGGTTGCTCAAATACTCAAATGAATCTTGCAGATTCAGAAGTTACTGCAATTCCAAATGTTCTTAAATAGATCTAGAGATTAACCCACTCTCTAGTGTGACATGGTTTTTACTTGCCAGCACCACAAACATTATTCCTAATATCAGTTACTTATGCTAAAGTACACATGGTATTGTAGAAAAAACACAGGTTTTGAACCACACAAACTCTGACCCAAACCCAGACTTTCCCACTCACTTGCTATAAAATCTTGGGCAGGATCAGACAAATGCAAATCAAAACAACACTGAGAATTCAGCTACCTCCAGTAAGAGCAGCTGGTACTAAGAACTCAAAAAAGCAACAAATGCTGGCATGACTGTGGGGGGAAAGGAAACTTCCTACATTGCTGGTAGGACTGTAAATTGGTACAACCACTATGGAAAGCAGTATGGAGATTCCTCAAAACATTGAAAATAGATATTCCATTTGTCCTAGGTATACTTCTTCTGGGTATTATCCCAAGGGAGTTAAAGTCATCATACAAGAATGATACATGCATATCCAAGTTTACAGCAGCACAATCTATAATAGACAAATATTGCAAGAAGCCAATATGTCCATCAATAAATGAATGGATAAAGACTATGTGGTATATATTTATACACACCCACCCACCCACACACACACACACACACACACACACACACACACAAAGGAGTACTACTCTGGCAAAAAGATAAATGTAAGGGAAAATGGTTGCACCTTGAGACCATTATGCTTAGCAAAATGAATCAGACACTGAAGGTTATATGTAATGTGGTTTCTTAATATGAAAAAGTCAAACCCTTAAAAAAAGTAAGAGAGAGATGGAAGGAAGAAAAAAGACTTTATGGAGAGGGAAAGCAGCCATGGGGAGAGGGATTTGAAAGGATGGGAAGGAGAAAGGAATGTGATATGTAAATAATAAAAATAAATATTACATAATTTTAAAAAGTTCTTGGGCAGTTTACCACAGTACCCACATCTATACAATAAGTATAATAATCTTTATATTTGACAGAATTGTTCAGAAATAATATAGTATGATATATCTGACTGCCTACTGGTTGGCAAAGAACAGGTACTCCCTAAATAATATTTCTTATCACATTAGAAAACTAGAATATAGGAGCTAGAGGAATAGCACAGTGGTGAGAGTGCTTGCTAAAAAAGCAGGAGGGCCCTGGATTCAATTCCCCAGCACCACATGAGCCAGGTGATGTAGTACACATCTGTAACCCTAGCACCTGGGAAGCTGAAGCAAGAGGACTGCTGTGAATTTGAGGCCAGCCTGGGCTACACCATGAGTTCAGGGCCAGCCTGGGCTACAGAGCAAGATCATGGAGGAGGAGGAGATGGAGAATATAAAACCCAGTGTTTTATATGGTGCTTATTTTTACACACAACAATTTTTAAGAATGTCATCAGGGCTAGGTAAATCCCTCCCTTAAGCAATGGGCCATCATCCATGATCCCTCAAGTTTATCAAGCAACCACCAGGTACTACATTGAAGATTTCACCATGGTCATTCAGGGACAGGTAGCAAACACAAACATGACACTTATCTGAGAGAAGAATATCTCAGCGTGTCACCAGCATAGAATCACTGATGAGTCACTATCAGATCAAAACGAAATGTACTCTCTGCTAGCAAATGTTGATAACCTGAAAACTCAGAGTAATTTGGCAAAAGCTAAGTCTTTCTGAAAATAATAAAAGGAGAACAACTCAAGAAGAAAAGCCCCTATCATTGGTCAGATCTGAGTCAGATCTTGCATGGCTACACCAGGAGCCAGGTCTGGCAGGGGCTACAATTCAAGGAGTCAAGTTCAGATGCAACAAGCCTGGAGAAAAAAAGCAAGGCAGTGTAGGAAGTTAGGTTATACTTTATTTGGTTCCAGCAAAGTAAAAGGTGGAGAAGTAAAAATCATTCCTTATTTCTGCCTCTCTGGTCCCAGGTCTGGTCTCTCTGCTTGGCACTCTTCATCTCTCCTTATTTACTCACTTCTTTCCTTCCCCTTGTTCCTCCTCCCTAACCAATTACGCTTCTCAGTTCAGTTACTAGGAAGTTTCACACAAAAGTGGCTTAATGCCACCCAATCTAAAAGCAATGACATTATGGATTATTACATCAATTATATTAAGTAACCAGGATGACCCTTACAAGGTAGAAGTGCTGAGTTGGTCAGCAGGCTAGAACTGTCATGTCGGACTATAGATGTTATTATCAGGAACTGCTGGGAACAGTTCAGACAAGGTAGCTAATACATGCAGAGCCATGGTCACCCTCTATTCAGGCTGTTTACACATTGTTTTTCTTTTAGACAGCATGTTCTTTCTGTCCTCACAATTAGTAAGAGACAATACAAGTTCTCTAGAGCATTGGTCCCAACATTTTTGACACTAGGGATGACAATTTAGTTGAAGAGCATTCCCTCAGGGATGAAGGAGGAGGGGAATACCTGTTGTGGATGACTGTTTAGAAATGGTGAGCAGTAGCTGGAGGGGAGTGGGAAGCGAAGTTTCACTGTCAGACTAGCAGTCGCATTAGAACCTAACAGAAGCACACACGAGGCAGAGCTTCACTCACCACTCACCCCCTGCTTGCAGTCCAGTCCTTCCAGTCCTTCCAAAGCCACAGGTGGGAACCAGTCCATGGCCTGGGGTTTGGAGACCCCTGCTCTACAGCACTGCATTGTGACAGTTGAAGAGATTAGTCAACTTGAAGCAATTAGGACATACACCCAGAGCACAGCTTATAGGTGTGTGTGAGTGATCTATGGGCCAGTGAATGAGGGAAGAACACCCACCCCCGGATGTGGGAGACCCAACTGGGAACTCAAACTGTACACAAGGAAGGAAGAACAAAGATTGTTAGACCTTTTTCTTCTAGAAAAGCCCTTGCCTTCTCAAAAATCTGCAGACACCAACTTGCTTAGTACATGCCACAGATCTTCAGCAGATTCACTCCAGTCTCGACTTGCACCTATCTACCCACCACTGATCTTCAAACTCCAGTCTTCACTACCGTTCTTCAAACAACCAAGAGCCACAGCAGGCCCTCACCTGCTGTCCTGTAGTCCCAGACAGGTGTTCCATCTCACGGCTGAGCAGCCACCAGACCCTCCAGCTCTCACACATGTAGTCCGCCATCTTGGACTATCTCTGTCCTCAGATTTGTTAGCCTTCCAAACAGATCCCTTTTTCTTAATCACTGCCAGTTCTGCCTTTTGTAGAACCCAAACTAATACAGCCATAAATGTCCAAGGAAAAAATCCATAATAATCACTTCTTGTATTATATCTTTCTCGATGCTGACACAGGGTAGTCTTAGATGAAACGTGCTGGTGTGCCAGTTCCATTAACATCATTATGCTTTTAAAGAAAGACATTTTTTAAAATGTGGTTTAAAAAAAAAAAGCACCAGGTAGAAAAGGCTTCCTTCCCATTGACAGGATCAGATATAAGATGTCAGGAAAAATGAACATAACTCCAAAAGCATTAACAAGGAACTAGGACTGGCCTCAGCTTTCCAGAAGCCCAGAAAAATCAAGCTGATTGCAACCAGAATTCTGCCCAGCCTCTGAAATATAACTGAAACAGCACAGGCCAGGGCAGCTGGTGTGGTTTAAAAAACCCCTACTGAAACTTGGAGAGAAGCCTTGAAATAATGATAATAATAAGCAGCTGAAATCACAACCTTGTGTGAGGCTGGGAACGAAACATCAGAGAAATGGGTGCCTGGTGACCCATGAGTGTAACAGTAACCCGTCACAGATCTTTTAACTTGCTGGGAGAATAAGTATCCCAAAGTGGGTCAGATTGCTGGTTCACATGGTGCTTCCCATAGCAGCCCCAAGGGGTGAGACCCAGCAGGACACAGATGCTCTGCTGACCTCAGAGGCAAAGCCAAGGCACCTCTCAGTTTCTCTAGGTCTCCATTCTCTGTTCTGTCATTCAAAAATCTGCCCAGACTCTTCTTAAACTGCATTTATATATCCAGCCAGGACCACCTCTTGAGATAATGAGTTTCAGAAGATTATTACCTGCTGTGTTAAGCAGTACCTCCTTTCATTGGTTACAACAAGAAAAAGAAGAATTAGGGATGGAGCAGCAGAGAGGCTAATGTTGCTTTTATCAAAGAACAATACCATGAGGTGGTAAGCAGAAACCTTCAACAGCTTGGAACCACAAGGTATTGAAGCAGCAACTGTGAACTTGGGAAACTTGATGACTTCAAGTGTTTTGATTGATGAAAGTCACTCTACATGCATTTATGAAAAATAGGACTGGACCAAGGCATAATTTCTGTTAGTTACCTACTTAGAAAATGTTTAAAGAACGTGGAGTTCAGCACTGTTCTCTGTCACAAAACCCTGAGCTAACTGCAAATAAGCAGGACAAAACAGAAAAACTGTCTAGAAGACACTGAAATTAATTCCATGTCTCACTGCATAGTTAGAGATGTGACATATCGGTACTATCAATCCTCAGTGGCATGGAAAATACCAGCCCTTGGCTGAGCTCCACTAAGTGTCCAAGCTAAAATTCGTCCCCAGTCCCACAGCAATAAATGCCCTGGTTGCAATATGGTAACCTGGACGGTTTCTTAGAATAGAAAAGAGACCTAAGTTGGAAAACTGCTAATCATAGTTTTGACAAATGTGACACCCTTATATAAGAACTTAACATGAAGACTAGAAAACATCATCCTAAAATGTATATAGAACCAGATGACACCCATAATAGCAAAAGCAATCCTAAGCAACAAACCAAAAGCAGGAAGCATCACAATGCTGGCCATCAGGATATATTACCAAGAACAGTGATTTAAAAAAAAAAAAAAAAACATGGTATTGACACACAAAAACACAGGTGGACCAATGGAACAGAAATGAGGATGCATCATCCAACTGATCTTTGATGAAAAGGGCCAAAAACATCTGCAGGAAAAAGCAGCTTTTTTAACAAATGCCTCTGGGAAAACTGGTTATCCACATTCAGAAGAATAAATCTAGACCTACATCTTTCACCCTGTATTAAAATTCAAATCAAAATGGAACAAAGACCTAGATATTAAAACAGAAACACAAAATAGTTTAAATAGGCCAAACTCTTGAAGACACGTTTTTCAACAGAAAAACTACTACAGAAGACATAAAACCATGAATCAACAAATGGGATTATATCAAATTAATAAGCTTCTGCACAGCAAAGGAAATAAATAATCTACAGAGTGAAGAGAGAACAGACAATACAAGAAAAAATAAATCTAACTACTCCTTGGACAGAGGGCTAACATCTAGAGTATGCAAACACCTAGAAAAAAATGATGCCTCAAAATTACAGACCCAATCAAAAACTGGGTAATTGAAATAAACAGATAGTTTTCAAAAGAAGTACAGATGACTAATAATAACATGAAAAAATGTTCAGTATCTTTAGCCTGTAGAGAAATGTAAACTCAAAAGACACTGAGATTCTATCTCCAGTAAGAAAAGCTATTTCTAAGAATTCAAAAAGTAACAAATGCTGACAAAGTTGTGAGGAAAAGGAACTCTTCTACATTGGTGGTGGGACTGTTCAACAGTACAACCACTATGGAAATCAGTATGCAGATTTCTCAAAAAACTGAAAACAAATATACCATTTGACCCAGCTACATCATTCCCAAAAGAGTTAAAGACATCATGTAACAGTGACACATGTACATGACACTTTTACAGCAGCATAATTCATAACAGCTAAATCCTGGAAGCAGCAATACATCCATCAAGGGTGAATGGATAAAGAAAATGTAGCAAATATACCCAAAGAAGTACTATTCTGCCATAAAGAAAAGATAAATTTGAGTCATCTGTGGGAAAATGGAGGCACCTTGAGATCATTATGAGTAGTGAAATGAATCAGACACAGAAGGTTGAATAGCACATGGTTTCTCTAAAATGAGAAACATAGAGTATAAGTAACTAAAAGAGCAAAGCGAAAGTGATGGTAGGGAACAACAGAGAGATTTTGTAGAGAGTGAAAGGGGCTGCTGGAGGGTTGAAGGTGGGAAGGACAGAAGAGAAGAATTACGAAGATACAATATATATGTATATATATACCAATTCCTCAAGTTGAATGTTATCATTATGTATTGCAAATACAAACAAATAGTTTGGGTGGAAAATAAAAAATAATATTGTAGTAAAAAAGTTACCATTAGAAACAGCTAGACAAAATCCATGTGAAGGCTTTTGTACTACATGTGAAGCTCTTCTATATATCCAATATCCCAAAATAAAAGGTTTATTCAAATTTTTAAATTTTTTAAACAAATATATTTTCTTAGTCTTTAGAGCCATTACATTGGGAGTTGGCAATCAATAAAAAACAAAATTCTCAAAAATCAAGATTCATCTGGGTGAGAATTCCCAATGCAAAAGGGAAGAGGGGCTTGCTAAGAATAAAATTAAAAATAGATTTTTTTAGGATAAGGAAAAATTAAGTAGATATCTATCATAAATCAAATATGAAAAATAATTGTGAATAAAAGTATGTCTATTGTGATCCATCACAATGTTACCTCATCCCCAAAATAATGATATGAACTTGTGTTGGAGGTGTAGCTCAGAGGTAGTACACACACTTAGCACAGGCTGAGCCCCTGGGTTCAATCCTCAACAGCTGTGCCTCATCATGAACATGAACTACATTCAACTCAAGACAAACTTCTTCTCTAGGTATCACATAATGCACAAAAAGAAAGCAGTTATAAACTAAAGAAGCCTAAAGCCTATAATTAGCCTAAAAGGAAAAAAACAACTAAATATAGGAATTCTGATATACAGTTAGCTCTCCATATCCATGAGTTCTACAACATCACATTCAATCAACAGAGCATCAAAAATACTCAAAAACAGCTGAACATTAATTTGGACTGAACATTAATACTTTACTGAACATTAATATGGACTTTTTATTGAACATTAGTATGGAGTTTTTATTGTCATTTCCTAAAACAGTAAAGTATAAATGGTACTTATACAGCATTTATATCCTATCAGCATTATAAGTAATCTACAGACTATTTAACATATATAAGAGAATGTGCATCAGTCACACACAAATACTACATCATTTCATAGAGATAAGGACTTGGGCATCCTCAAGTTTTTATATCCATGGAGGAGTTCTCTAATCAATCTCCTTCAAATACCAAGGGGAAATACTAATTACCAGAAATAAAATTGAAGTTTATCAAAACACAAAAAGAGTTGCTCCCATAAATACTCACTATTTACTGACTTACCTAAAAGGAGAATCATCAGCAAATTCAGCCACTAAAAATATTAAGTGCTCATTCAAGAAGATAGAGATTAGAAGGCAAGACAACAAAAGATTAAGTATTTAAACAGCATCTAAGAGAAATTCCGTCAATCTTTCTAAAAGTGTAAAATGAAGAATGTACTTAAAGTATATTATTGATTAAAAAGTTTCAACCTTGGAGATTTGGGGGAGTTATTGACTAAAGACTAGAAAAATCAGCGTGGCCACCAGAATGCCATGGTTTGGATCTTAGATGTCCCCAAAGGCCACATACTGAAAGCTTGGTCATCAGTCTGAGGCGCTACTGGGAGGTGGAAGAGCCTTTAAGAGGTGGAGCCTCACTGAGGAAGCTGGATCATGAGGGATATTGAGACCCAGTCTCTTCCTATCTCTCTTTTCGCTTCCTGGCCACCATGAGGTAAACAAGCCTCCTGCCACATGTTCCTGTCTTGATATACTGTACTTTCACAGACCCAAAGCAATGGGGCCAACTGACCATGGACTGAAACCTCTGAAACCATAAGCAAAAATAAACTTTTCCTCTGTGTAAGTTGATTTTCTCGGGTATTTTGCCATAGCAACAGACAACTAACACAGAAGAAAAAGCTTTCCCAAGATAGATTCAGAGAAGCCATTAAAATGACCTGCAACTGGACAAAACTGGATTCTATCCAATCTCATGTCCCAGACAAAGTAGCAACGGGTTACTAAGGATGATTTTCCTTCATCCAAATGCTTGGAAACAGAAGTGCTTTGAATTTTAGATTTTTTTTCAGATTGTGGGATATCTGTATCTGTGTAACGAGATATCTTGGGGATGAAACCCAACTCAAAACACAAAATTCACTTATATTTTGTATACATCTCATATACATAGCCCAATGATAATTTTTTAACAATATTTTTAGGATGTTCTGAGTGTGACCCTGCACAAGGTCAGATGTGGAATTTTCCACTTGTGCACCATGACAACACTCAAAAAATTTCAGATTTTGAAACATTTTGGATTTTTGGGTTAGGGATCCTCAACCTGTAATTTCAGCACAGCTCGAATTAGAAGCCTGGTGTTGACAACTGAAAACATTCCATTTCCTTACTTCCCCTCATCACCAAAAATAAAACAAACTCAAATAGGACACCTATTTGCCTGCTAGCTATAATCTCTACTGATCTTTGGGTCAAGCTATTAGGTCATATTCAATCAGTAATATATCTACGGTGGGAGAAAAATATCTTTTTAAAAGAAGTCACCAATTTGTAAAAACTGAAGCTTTCTTGTTTTGCTGACAATATACCAGGACTTTGTGTTTAATGAGTTAATTCCCTTTGTACCTATTATAAAGTCATATATGAATGAATGTACTGTGCATATACACTATAGATTTTACACAATTGTGAGCAAAGGCAAATATTACAGAGGAAAACAAACAAACTCAGCAAGGTGTTTATGGCTTCACTGCAGACTAGACCATTAGCAAAGCAGCCTGGGCATGTTGCCTAATCTCAAAATCTTCTCCCTAATCTGTGAATAAGATAATGAAGGCCATGTTTCCTCTAGATAGAAATTGTCAAACCAGGGAAACCTTTGAACTCCATCTGCATGTGTTTCCAAGTTACTGCAAAATAATATTCCAAAGGCCACACAAACACAGAGTTTGATAGATGACCCAGTTCCAGCAAACAATTTGAGAGCAGAATTATTACTCAAAGACAGCTACATCATTAGCCTCTTCTACTCCTGTTCATATTTAAAGCCCTTATATAATTTATACTTCCTTCTTTGGGCAAGAGTAATTTCAGATCACTTTTAAAATATTTCTCAATCCCAACACCCAAAATGAAGGAACACGCTCTACTTACAGTTATGAATGTCATTCCAGTTGATTTTAGAGAAGAATGGATGGCAGCAAAGACCCTCAAACTTTAATCTCTCTTTCTGGCCACATAACAAACTTTGAATCAGATCGAGGAATTCACTGCTAACTTTTGGGTCATCTGGAAACTTCAAAAATCGCTGTTCCAAAAAAATACAGTAATTATTTTGCCAGCAGTGATTCAGTTTCCCATGTCCCAAACTGATGAAAGTATTTCTCATATATGCAAGCTTCTTTCCTTCTTTTCTGAAAGAGGAAAGTTTCATTTAACTTTGGACCAAAGGCATGTTCCCAAAATAAGTGGCCTGTTCACATCAATAGGCGTGTGGCTCCTTTGTAAGGTTTCAATATCTTTCGTGGCTTGACCTCCGCTCCCCTCTTCCAGCTTGTTTTGCACACTCCTCCTCTCTCTCTTTGCTGTCCAACAATGAGGAGCTATTTAAAGCTGCCTGATCATTCCACACTGTTCCCTCAGCCTAGAACTCCTTTCCCACCCACAGCCTTCCCTGGCTACCTTTGCTGCCCTGTTACTCCACTGCACCCTATTTTTGCACTGACACAATGAACTGTGGTTTCTGAGTGAAGGTGGGGAAAGAAGGCAGACAGGGCCTCCCTGCTTCTCATCCCTCCTAACATGGTACCTAATAGAACCTGCTGCAATTCTCTCATGATTGAATTATTCAATGAGTGAACTGAAATGAAGGAAATAAATCAGCCCCAAGAGTCATCTAAGGAGAAACTTCAACTCAAGAGGAAACTCAAGAATAACAATGTATGTTGCATAAAAAATATGTATTAACCATTCCAGGAAGATGAAAATTGGATGAGATGCAGAAACCTAGGAAATGAGCTCTCTTTTTCCTTTTGAAAACTAATAAATATAAATATATATATATATATGTATATATATATATATTTATTTATTTATCAAACCCTTAAGTAATAAGCCTAACAAAGTAAAAAGTTAACAGAAAATAGTTGGGTTTGGTTTTTTCCAAAACTAGGGATGGAACCCAGGACCTCTTAGCTATGCCAGACAAGCATTCTACCACTGAGCTTCACCAATGGCTCAGATAATACGTTGAATTTTATTTTACATATTAATACTAATATTATTTCTTTATTCACTTTTGCTACCATATTTGATAGTACTAGGAAGCAGTGTAGAAGAAAATCAAGAGCATAGACTTGAAAGCTGCACTGCCTTAGTTATTTTGGGCAAGATACTTAATCTCTCTGTGCTTTGGTTTCTTCATTTGTAAATGAAAATAATAAAAATAATCATACCACCTACCTCATTGGGTTCTTTAAAGATAAACTACAACTCATCAATTCTAGTAAATAAACTATAACTCATCAATTCTAAGACTCACACCTATAAACATTTATCAGCAGAAAAATCTCAATGCATTTTACCATCAAAAATGTCCCAGATTAACTGACAGCAATTCTTCTCTCTCAGTGGTACATAAAACACTGACGCAATTTCACAATTACAGGCAGCTGAGATCCAATGAGCTCTAATTAGCAAAGTGTTTAGGACAGCTTTTGGCACAGAATGGGCACATTGCTGATTTATATGTACACATTCATTCACATGATTTTTAAACGGCATTTCTCAGTATTACCTCAAAAATCAAAAGGCCTTTTACCTGGAAATTCATGATGTTATTGAAGGTCCTGGCCGAGGTTCCCTCCGTGAATGGGGTTCTCCCATAAACCATCTCATAAGCAATAACTCCCACTGACCACCAGTCGCATTCTAGGCCATAGGTGCCTCTTCCATCTCCATTCATCACAGTCAACACTTCAGGGGCCATGTAATCTGGAGTTCCAATTGGGAGTTTGGCATTCACCTAGAAAGCCATAAATAAAACGAATACAGCAAACTTTCAATTATCCTCCGGTAGATTGCTATCGGCTGCACCAGACGCAAACTGATCTGCCACTGATAACTATTCTCACAGGCACTTAAGCTTTCTGTCAAGTGGTGCACTATCCGGAAATGGAAATGCTCTACTGATTGTTTTTTAAAGTGCAAAATATAATCCAAAAGCCAAGGGGCAAAATTTGTGATGACACTTACCTTTGGTTATTATATAAATACAAGTGGGGTATATAACTGGAATGGAAGATGAGTTTTCTGACACCAGTTATTGATATGGTTCCTTAATAGCAAAACGGTAACAAACCCTACAGGTCAATTTGTAAGATCAAGCTAAGGACTGCTGGGAGAACAATGGCTAACAGGCAATACAATGTCATCAACACATGTTATATGTCAAGTTTTATTTATTTGTTTATTTTGAGACAGGGTCTCGCTCTGTAGTGCTGACTGATCCTAAACTCCCTATGCAGCTCAAGCTGACCTTGAACTCACAGCAGTCCTCCTGACGCAACTTCCTGAGTACTGGGATTACAGTTGTGCACCGCCACACTTGACTTACGTGATGCTGAGAAATTGAAGCCAAGGCCTTGCATTTATCAGGCAAGTGCTCTAACTGCCGTGCTATTCCCACAGCCCCTGTCAAGTTTTTAAAAACTGGAAAACTGTTTTTGAAAACCAGACCCCCCTTCAGTGCACCCACAGGGCATGATGTGGCATATTCCACCCAGGGCCAAGTGTTAATGAGCTAATTTTCTTTATCCTCAACTTTCACTACTGTGATCCCTTCCTACTGTTCAGAAACGCAAAGCCATCTAAACAATGACACCCAAGGACTGATTTTGGCAAAGGAAGGTTAAGACAACACAGGAGGTCTTTTAACAAACTTAAATGAATCCCATGGAAAGGACTGTCCCTTTTTTCCTGAAAATTTATCCTTCTCTTCTAGTATTTAAAAAAACTTTTGTTTCTTGAAATGCTAATCAAAGAGCTTGGTTATCTGCCCCTTACTCGGTTACCTTACTAGAGAACCCAGTAAATGGCCACCCCTTTGGTCATTAAAATGTTTGCTTATTCTGCAGTACTGTAATCAAAATCAAAGTTTCTCACATGCTAGCCAAGGACTCTATCACTGAGCTACATCCTCCTCCTATTTTCTTCTTCTGAGACAAGGGTCTTGTCAAGTTGCCCAAGCTGGCCTCAAACTCGAGATCATTCTGTTTCAGCATCCTAACTAGGATTATAGGTATGTACCACCTCACCTCAGCTTCAAAATTCTTTTGAAGCTTTATTAATCAATGAACTCCAAAGTGTTAAGGATTGCCTATTTCTGTAGTTTGGGTCTGGAGTGTCTCCCAAAGCCTTATGTGTTTGGATGTTGTGGGATACTTATGGAGCCATGTGCTGTTGGGAGGAGGCATGGTTGAAAGAGTGGGATGCTTGGGGCTTGACTTAGGTGAGTAGTGGTTCCACCACTTCTCTCAGACTTGGCTCTGTTCTGTCATGCCACGCGGAGCTCTCTCTGTGGTTCTGGCCCCATTCCACCAATTCCAACCACTTGCCTACGAATGGACTATGACCTTCCGAAAGCGTGAACTAAAATAAATCTTTCCTCCCTAAAGTTGTGGGTGTCAGGTATTCTGTCCCAGCAATAAAAAAGTAAGTTAACAGTCTAACCTACCTCCCCCTGAAAACAGGCCTCAACTTCAGTCATATATTGTGTTGACCAATTTTCCCATAACCCCTCAACATAAGTGGGCTTCTCTCAGATTAGCAGCTAAATGGTACAAAGCAACCTTCTCCTCATTAAAGAATCTTAAATGTCCCACTGAGCTCAGAGATTTGAGGGGTCAGGCCATGCACCTTGAAGGTAGTACTTTATATCAAGAAAGTAAATTTGCTTTAATTTCATTTAATTGGGTATTGAGAGAGAGAGAGAGAAGGGAGTGTTTAGAGAGGACACGGTAAGATCTCCTTTCAGGAAGCCGATAAAACTCTTCTAGCATTTGGCTTTAAGCTTGTCCATTCTTCTGCCCAAGATCTTCTCATTACAGGAAATGAGATTTCCTATAATTTTCTTATTCTCTCTCTCTCTCTCTCTCTCTCTCTCTCTCTCATGTGTGCATGTGTGTGTGTGTTTATAATATAGGAATATATAAATATTCCTAAAATTCTCCCATTCCCTCTCTTTCTATTTCTTTCCTCAAGTCCACAATCTTGTGTATATTTTCCCATCCCTAAGCCCAGAAAGCAGTGTGATATATTTTTCCTGACACTGATTACCTATTGCTTTGGGTAAGAGGATTTCCACAAGTCCCTACTCAGGAAAGCGAGATAGTCACATCACCCAAGAAACATACAGACAGGCCTATGTTAAAGAACAAAAGTAATGGCAAAGGAGAAAACAGTTGATCTAGACAGAACCACAGATACCTTAAGGTTTAGAAATTGAAAGTAACTAAAGACAAGGGAAAGTCTTGATAACAGGAAGCCCAAGTCAGGACCTCTGTCTTTTAATGTACATGCAAATGTTAATGAGCTCATCAAAGATTAGGATTAAAATGTAAGATTTTGTTACAAAACCACTGTATTGATCATGAACAACAGATACCCTTTAAATAGGGGAAAAAGAAAAACTAATATCTTGGCTTGTCCAAGTAACAATGTCATTGTATTTTTGACTAAGTGCCTAATTTACCTTACAGAACCCAAGCTACATAACTGTGAAACATGCACCATTTACACTGGCTGGGTTTTATTTTACTGCTACCAGACTATTCAGGAATATCTGATTCCCATTGTTTGCACCTGACCAAGTCACTTGCTCCCATCCCAAAAGTTGAACTTGACTGAGTCACTTTTATCAGGGTGGCACAGCCAAAGAATATGCTGCCAATCCTTCATTTTCAAACTAATGATTAGGCTTATTAGGAACAGGTAAGTCTTCTATTATTGTCCCATCCTAGGTATGTGATTATGTCCAACAGATTTATAAATTTCATTATTTATTTGTACAAAAGGAAAAATACCCCTGGTTTCTCTCCACACAACTCCTACTATGGTGCTTATTAACAATTAACAAGAGCTCTTAATGACTACCAAGTTTCCCTCAGCCACTGACCTCCAAGCAAACAAAACCTGTTCAGTGTGTAATCTTACATGTTCTGATAAGGACTTTACAACATGCTCTTACTCTTCTCTGGTGGCAACTGTGCCAGCTACTCCAGGTAAGATGATAAAACAAGCATATAACAGGAGTCCCACAAGCACTGTATCTGACATGACCCCAAGGTAACTACACAGTGGTTACTTTTCCCTGTATTGGTGGGGAAAATAAACCAGTTCAGCAGGAGACAGGAAGAAGATGAGTAGGTAGCAGGGAAATCTGCCATTGGCGAAACAGAAGGGAAAAGGGGGTGGGGGGGGGGGATTAACTTAGCAGATTCAGTTACAAGCAAAAAGTAAATATGGACAAATGTACAAAAACTATTATTTTCTCCCTCCCAACCCCTTTCCATGAATAATTAAACATAAAAGTATTAGAACCTAGTTTTCCCCATGTAATTGCCCAGGGCATAAACACACATGTGCGAAAGCAGACAAAAACGGAATTCTTACTATGTCGTTCCTCTTGTGGAAAAGAAATCAAATCTTTTTACTCCTACGTAAATCTGAAAAGGGCCATTGGCCTATGAGTTTCCAACTGCTGAAGGGACCTGGTTATCACCTATGTGCTATAATGCACTTTGCTTACAAGGTGCCTACAGTTGGTTTCTACACAGCCAAAAGAGATAAGTTGGAACTCCTAGCTTATTGCCATTCTTTGAGATGCTGATAAGGTAAACTGGATGACCCAAGCCACACAGCAGGTCCTGTAGTCTGAGTTCCCTGTTCTTACTGACTAAAGTAAAATATTCAAAAGCTACATTCTTAATAACATGAGATAAAGATAATGGGGGATAAAGAAACAAAGTACATATAAGTTTCACAAATATCCAAAATTAAAAGATAATGTTTGGGAGTAGAAGAGAACCAATGAGTATTTGTACAACATACAGTAGTTTCAGTAAATATGTATAATATTTTTGTAGTATATCTTGAAGTGAGAAAACATGCACTGAGTACTGTAGGCCTAGAAAAAAAAACTAGTCAAAATAAACAGCATATTTAACCCTCTATCACTGATTTTTTAAAAAAAGCTGGAGCATGCCTGTAATTCCACATACTCAGGAGAATGAAACAGGAGGAACGCAAGTTCAACCCCAGCCTAGGAAAGTGAGTCAGAGCTGGCTCAAGATAAAAGACCAAAAGTGTCTAAGGAAGTGGCTCAGTGGTAGTGTGCTTGCCTAACATGCAAGAGATCCTGGGTTCAGTCCCCATCATTGAAAAAAAAAAAATCTATATCCACACTTGAGTTGACCTACATTTCAAATTATCGCTCTTTTATAATAAAAGGGCCTTTACATTTAAAACAAGGCCCAAAATTCCATATCAGCTTGTCCCTTCTGGTCCTAGAAGTACAGGAAGCAAAATGGAGGAAAGAGGTTCAATACTCTGAAGCGTATGTACTAATGCCATACCATCCTGACCAAAGCAATCAGAGGCTGGGCCTTGAGCTCCAAATAAAACTGAGTGACTTCTGGAGGCTCCTACCCAAAGCAAAGCATGCTGCAATAAGACAAACCAAAAAAGGAAGTGAGGAGCACTGAAAGACAGAAACCTGAAAAGAACATGAGCCCTAACTCACTCCTGAAGATTCTGAAAACAATGACTCCACATGCAAAAATGAGGCCTTAGGACAAATTGCCATTTATTTACCAAGCAGTGGCTGTGGACCGCAAATCTAATTTCCTGAGTAGGTTTTCTTAGTATAAAACACATATTAATGGCTCTAATTAAGTAGCTTTGTGATACTTCTCAGTCTACTGCAGGCATTCTCTACCCAGGGTGACTCTATTCCCATAACCAAGAAGATATTTGACAATGCCTGGCAACGTTTTGGTTCCCATAAATGTTGGCAGGTGAGGGAAAGGATCTAACGGGAAAGACTGCGATCAAGGATACAGGTGAACACCTCTAACACAGAGCTACCCACAACAAAGAATGATCCAGACCCAAAGAAAGAAAGTGCTGAGGTTATACTGCCAGATGATACACCTATGCTGTGATGACTTTCTAAGCATATGAGCTTATCAACAATTTCTCATGCAATGCATGTTTTTTAATCCTAGAGGATAAATTTTGTGATTTTTAATCCTCGAGGACAGTTTGTATTTTATTCCCTAAATATAATGTCTACGTTTTCACACTTATTGCTGAATTGTACATCATCTGGAGGAAGAGGGGAGGCACTGGAGCTGGATATCATCCAGGCTTTACCTGGGTCAACCACTGAGTGCTCTACCACTGAGTTAGACCCCCAGGTCCTGTGCACAACTTTTAATACATAAAATGCTTTGATTCGGTCATTAATTCTTAACATGACACTTAAGAGAATATATTATAAGTACATAATAACCTGAAAAAAAATAATAGTGCTGAAGTTGAGAAATCCTGACTGTGAATGGAACAGGGAGCCTGCTTTTCCAAGGGTCTGACCACTAAGCAACTTATCTCAGGAAGGTCTCAGGCCTGCAAACACAGAAGCCAGATGAGGGAATGCAAAAAGTTAATGTAACTCTGAGCCTGTTCCTAATATCAATCTAATAACATCCACCTTTCCTCTAAGGACTATGAGGGTAAAAGGCAATTTTACATATTGTCCTTTATATAAAGGATTTAACTCTCAAACCCAGGGGACATTTTCAAGAGCAGCTGCTCTAACCTCTTAATTTGTGCATTTTAACTAGAATTAGTATTTTCTAGAGAAAGAATAAAAGGCCAAGTTCCCAAGGATTTGTCTAGGTCACCAAGTGGCTCAGCTATAAAAGTAGTCTTTAAAAACTAAGTCGATTTTCTCTTAGATCTATCCTTTTTGGCATAGTTGACCTCAAAATTCACATTTTAGCATGAACCAATTTTATTAGAGGATTTTCTAACTCTAATTTTTTTACTTTGTCGTCTTTTTCCTGAAGTACTCTCACTCTTCATCTCAACAGAGCCTTTCCTGCCTTTGTAATTAGCATGTGGAATACAGTTTAATTTTTATCCAAAGTCCAGGACTTATAAACGATATCATGATCACTAGTTCTTAATGCTTAAGGATATTTAGTTCAAATGCTCCAGTGATTAATTTCCAATTTTACTGCACAAGAAATAGAAAATTTGAGGGAAAAAAGAGGTCATATTTCATCAAAATATTTTAAAGTAAAAAAGAATGTAAAAGAAGACTATTTGTAATAGACAAGAAAAGTGAAGAAAAAACAAAATAAACATTTGTCATTCTTTTAACAAAACTAAGAATGTTCCTAACGAAGTTTGTTGAGTATCAGCAGGTATGTACCTAAAAGCCTGCTATGTTCTGGGATGAAGTTCTGTTTCCCTCCTCCCAACCTTATCATTCAAAGAGACATACACGGGTAGATGAAGCCTTCAAAATGCTGCTCACGACTGCATCCTACACATTTCCAATAAGGAGCACCAAAGAAATGCTTTTTAGTAAAACTTCTATTAATCCATCTTACTAGATTTTGTTACCGTTTTATTTGCACTCATTTGAGCAGCTGATCCAAAATCCACCAGCTTGACGTGTCCCATTCTGTCCAGGAGAATATTCTCGGGCTTGATGTCTCTGTAAGAAAAATCAGGATGTTGATTTAGTCAATCAGCAAGCAATTGCTCTCCTAAGGTCTTGAGCTGCCAGGAATCTTGGGTTATATATATGGGCTTTTACCTATCAGTACATGTAAACAATTAGCACATTTCACAAAACAAATTTTAAAAAGGAAGGAAGGAGGAAACAAAAAGAAAGGAAGCAAATAGATGTAACTAGATGGATTACTTTTACTAGAGACCCATGTCTCACATTACATAAACTAAGTCTTCTCAGAGGAGGCTTAGGAAACTGCCCAAGATCGGGTGGCTAACCATCACCACATTCCCCCTTTTTTTAGAAATATTTAAAACATCAGATGAGTGAGAATGTGAATAAACATTGACTTTGTCGAACACTTGTGTAAATTATTAACAGATACATTTAGAAGTCTGCTTGAGTGTTCCCCCAAAGGGCCCCACATGTTGCTTGGACCCCCACAAAGAATACTGGGAAGCAGAGGAACCTTTAAGAGGTAGAGCTCAGCGGGTGATCTACTGGTGATTAGGGGCATGTCCTCCAAGGGACTGGACTGGGAGACCCTCATCACTTCCTCTCTCTTTCTTGCTTCCTGGCCATGAAGTAAGCAGTCTTCCTCCACCATGTGCTAATCACCATAGGCCCAAAGTAAAGGAACAAATTATTCATAGGCTGACACCTCCAAAACGGTGAGCCAAAATAAAACTTTTCTTTTACGACATGATTACCTCAAGAATTCTATATAGAGAAAGAAAACTGGCTAACCCAAAGTAAAAGTCTCTGACCTTCTTATCACGTATGTTGTTAGAGAGTAATAGATCCTTCTAGCAAACTTGAGAACATTAGAATTCTAGATCTACAGGGTGTTCCAAAGGCCACCATACAGATAAGAAATACTAAAAATAGAAAATGTAACATAAAAAGGTGTTTCTGAGGATTCATTTGTCATAATATTTGAAGTAAATCTCGTACAATGAGACAAATTATGCAAAGACTAAATTCAATGTAATAAGGTGTCCCACAAGTTGCCATACACAAAAAAATCACCAAATTTGGGGGGTACTTTCTATTTCACTGTTCAACAGCAAGCTGAAACGTCTGCCACACTGGAAAGTTTATTTTTAGCTAGTTACAAAAGAGACTGAAAAATTAGGCAGCACATTATTTTGATCCTGAAATCATTCATCCACTCATTCCACAGGGGAGCTCTTTGATGATACAGGAAAATTCTCAGAGTGCCACTAAGAAGTCTCACTTACCGATGTACGTATCCCATCTGATGAACACTGTTAACAGCCAAAATCAGCTCAGCGAGGTAAAACTGTATCATATTTTCATCTAATTGGTCCTCATATCTATTCAAAAGTGACAGTAAATCCCCTCCAGGCTGATATTCCATGACCTGTATAGAATGCCAAAGTTATTAATTTTCACACACCCAAAAAAGGGGATGCCTCAATTAGATCCTCAAATACCACCTGACATGTTATAATTACAATGTCTCCACAAACCCAAGGAAGCTGTGTGAGACATATTGTGAGACATGGGATGAGGTCCTTGCCTTACAAAAATTACATCCGTTACCCAAGAGAATCAATGTCACGACAGAGTAGTCCCAGGCACTGTGCACAATGTTTGCAAGGCAAGTCTGAGAAGTTGAATTAAATCCACCCACTTCCCCGCCTACCCACAATGACGCCCCAGATGCTCCCTAGGATTAGGTAGCCAGCATAGATGGATATTCCTGGAGGGCAACAAACTCTTACATCCTATTTGCATTTCCCTCAGCACCTTGAAGAATACAGGAGGTGCACCATAAATGTGATGCAACCTGTACCTTTTACAGTGTCTGTAGAAGGCACCTGAGAGTCTCTACTAAAAAATTAAATGTGGATATATACACTTTGACCTAGTAATTCCACTTCTAATGATTTATAGGTACTTATAATAGTTTGCCAATAAATAAAGAGAGCATTGTTTGTAACAAAAAAAAAAAAAAGAAACATGGATATCACCCAAATATCTACCCATAGGAGACTGGCTAAAGTGTGATACAGTTAAACAATAGGATATAATGCAGATGCTAAAAACAAATGAATTCCATCTATTCATCCTACCATGGGAAACTGCCCATGATAATATAAAGTATCATCTTGTCCAGGATGTAGCACATATATCCCTGTTTAGGAGAAAAATAATTATTATAGTTGCTATGTGTAGAAAAAAATCTGGATATAAAAGTATAAAGCCTCAGGGAAAATGTTGGATTAGCAAAAACATTTTCTCTACCCCAAAGAACAGAAATCGTTCCTCTTTTTTATGATAACCAGGTGTGATACTCCTGAGACAACATACAGCCTTGAGGCCAGTTAAGGGTAGCTTCAGACTCCACCTGGAGACTTGACTTCTCTGCCTTTCAGTTTTTTCCTCTGTAAAATTGGGATAAAACTAATCCCTTTGCAGCATTGTGTGAGTATTAAGCATGACAAGGTCCTCAGAGGTCCTGGCACAGCGCCTGGCACCAACGTTAGGTCTTCACCTACCATTCAGTACCTGTCTTTCTCTTCCCTGTACTGTGCAGTCTTTTTCTGGCTGGAGAGAACCTGAGACCCATTCTGACCACTGCTGCAACCACCTTCACTTCTATGGAGTTCTCCTGTTTTTTTGCTTTGATTTCCCATTTTATTGGCCAGGCTACTGACTTTTAAGTTGTAACCAATCTTTTCTGAAAAGGGGGAGACTCAAATATAGCTTCTTAAAAAACAAAAAATAATAAAAAAATAAAAAAAAACACTAAATCTCCCAAACGTTGCAACCCAAAAGCCAACTCTGGAAAGTGTCATCCCTACTATCTTCCAAACTTTTTTTCCCTTAAAGCAGAATTAGTAGAACGCTCCAGACAAAATCCCTAATGACTCCAGGCTGGTACAGTAAAGATCCAGGAAGTCTGCCTGGTGCCAGGTCAAACACAAACTAGACACTCCAGAGGAAGCCAGAGACTTGCACGTCCTCCCAAAGGGCTCCGTCAACCTGGGAATCTGGCCCCCTTGTGTGGCTTCTTATGGATAACAGATAGTTAATCAGCATTGGATGAGCACTTGTAGAGTAAGCATTGAAGAGTAAGACTCCACTTGAACCACACTGCTAATACAAATTAATATATGGACTAGAACTAGAAGAGAAACACTTAAGTGGGTTGCACATAACGTGCACACTTTATTTTCTCCAAGTTCATAGCTGACGTAAGCTACTCACTCCAGCCCTACAGGAGTGCAGAGGAGACACCTGGCTGCCTGCAGCGCACCCACTCATCCCAACCTGGTTCCCCACAGGCCCTGGATATGTGGGTGAATGCTAATTTGTACATCTGTTTTAAATATATATTGCCATTAAAAAGGTCTGAAACATCAAAAAATTCACAGATAATAACTAAGTACTTATACTTTTACAACTTAAATGTCTCAAGAACAATGCATATTTATGATGACATGCCACCATTAAAAATTTCCTATGGTTCTACTAAAGACATGAAAAGCAGAAGAGCATGTAAGTTTAAGGCTGAAAAAGTCAAACGTATAGCAGCCTCAGGCAGCTTCCAAGAAATTATAAACTGACGACTACCTGGTACTTCATGTCTGCTTCTGTAGATGCTATTTGTTATGATCAGCAGAATAGTTCAGAACATAAGAAGCTACATATTCTTCACTTCCCTTCAGAAGATTCCCCACTCAAACAAAATTGTTTCTTTTCTACAGGTTAAACAACTTCCCATATCTTCAAAGACCAGGATGAGTTGGGGCAGGGGGTGGGGGGGAACAAAAAAAAATGAAAACAGCTGCTAGCCAACAACCTCTACAACGTGGGGCCATAAGAGACATACTGAACGACAAATGTTTACATAAATCGAGTCCTTATTACAGAAACTAATCAACTTGACCTACCAACACAACTCCAGGTGACCGCACTATAAATGCCAACTGTGCGCCACCAGGAAAACTTAGTTTGGACATTTACTGAATTAATTTGGCTGCCCCAAGATGTCATCCATATTCCAAATCTACACTAGGGTGCATAGTTGCTCATTCTGTGACACATGAGCTCATGGGCAAAATGGTTTGCGTGGAGCCAACTGCTTCATTAATCATCATGCTGTTGAGCTTGATTCAATTAAGAACCAGGACTTGGGGCTTCCAGAAGCACTTTTGAATTTTAAAAATGGTATCAATCAAGAGGCTCCAACAACATCATCTAAATTCATAAGCTGAGATATCTTCAAGCCTTCTTACCAAATGACTACCTATGAATCAAAAACTGAGGTCAGCAAGACACTATACAAATTAAAGACAAAGTCACCACCCAGATTGTGCCAGAATCCACACATACATCTACCTTTGTCCACAAACCTGACTTTATCTCCAACTGTCACTCTTCAGAGACACCCAGTGAGGTTTTATCTCCTCTCCGCCAAAAAAGTGACTTATGGAATACTACACAGCCATAAAGAAAGACAGATATGAAATATCTGAACAAAAATGGAGCCACTTTGAGTCAATAATGCTCAGTGAACCAAAGCAAACACAAAAATGACTACAGACAGGTGTCTCTCTTATGAAATTCACAATAATAATGGCATATAAAGGCCTCAACACAGGTGACAGGGTAGAAAGAGGGGCAATGGACTCCTAGAAGAGAGATGAATATCTGAAAAATGGGGCATGGATGGGCACTGATTCCTCAAACCCCACATCTTTAATATGTTACAGAATTTGGAATTAACGTATGTGTGTAAAAAAAAAAAAATTTAAAAAATTTAAAAAAAAAAACCTCCAGATCCTGTTTTTTAAAAATGTGGCTTGAAAACCAGGAGACAGTAAGCAGGACTTCTCAGGCTTCCCTATTCATCGGAATCACCAGGAGAAACACATCCATTCACACACATCCATCGAAGTGATTATCTAAAAGCCTACTATGTGCCAGATACTATTCTAGACATCTAGAAAACAACGGTGACTGAATGAAACAGACAAAGATCCCTGCCTTTGCAATTTAACACTCCAGTGGGATTAAAAGAATTTTTTTAAAATAGGCCTTGTAAAAGTCAAGTACATCTCCTTCCCATCTCAATCATTTGAAAATATGAATCCTAGGGACTGACTCCAGACTTCGTGGATGGGGACCGGCTCCATCAGTAAAGTTCAAGAAACTTGTAGGGAGCTACTGAGGCAATTCTGATATAGTCAGTCCAGCACCGACCGCAATGGAGCTTGCTGCTGCTGAGGTTGCGGAACCAATGTGACTCCCTATTCCAATCAATTAAAAGTCTGTACTGCAGAGGTGCCCTTGAGTAGACATTGGATTTCATAAAGCCATCACTTCTGCTTAATTTTTTTCTGTGACTATCCGAGCCCTTTCTGAATATCAAGACAAGATCATTGACAAAAAGAAAAAAGCAGCTGGGAAATAACCAGTCCATCAGCACTGAAGCAGCAATCTTCCAAGCTTGCAAGCGCTAGAGATGTCTCCAGCACACAACGAACACCAGCAGATCACCCAAATGGGGATCACCAAGGCACAGTAATCAAAAGCTGGGGAGACAAGTGGAGGAAAGAGACCTCCAGAGCAACAGCCTTAAACAATGTGGCAACCCTGGCGATGGCAGAAAAAGCACAGCAGCTGACAGCCAAGCCTGGCTTGGAGCTATAACGGACTTGCTTTTTTAAAGCAAAGACTTCCAGGCCAACAGAGACAGACCCTTCTGATGGCAACAGCTGCAGATGCTAATTAAAGGGCAAATCTTACATGTGTTAGGTTTGGAAGAAGCGGATGCTTCTCAGTTGGTGTTTGTATCGATACTCCAAGTACGGCAACAGCAATTTCCATCCATTGTCTTGAATTTCAAATGAAGGACAAACGTGTGTGTGCATGCACCCACATGCACACTTGTGTGCATGTGCATACATGTGGGGGAAATGTGAATATGTAATAGTTCTTTAGTACTGCCACGGTTTGAATGTATCCCCCAAAAGTTGATGCATTAGATATTTAATCCCCAGGTTACTACGGCAATGATTCTACAGTCACCTTTGGGAAGTAACCGGGACCTAATCAACTCAAGCTCTCGGATTCCTCTACCTCCAGAACCATCACATAAAGTCAAATAAAGTCTTATTCTTTATAAATTACCCTTATATAATGCATGGTTTCTGTAATATGGGAAATCCAAAGTATAAAAAAGAGAACCAAACAATTAAGATAGTTGAAGCAGAAAGACGGATTTGTAAAAAGGAAGAGGGGACATGGGGAAGGGGAGAAATTGAGAGAGGAAGATGTCTTAGTTACCTTTTCATTGCTGTGACTCAATGCCCGATATCCACAAATTTAGGGGAAGAAAGGTTTATTTTAGCTCACAGTCTCAGAAGGTAACAGTCCATTCAGGGATGGCCAGGAACAGTGGAAGTACATGGCAGAGACAGAGGTGGAGGTGGAGGCAGCTCCTCAAGACATTAGAAACAGGAGTCCAATCTTCTTGTAGAAGAAGGTAGCAGTATATATATATATATTTTTTTTTTTTTTTTTTTTGAGGTCTAGTCCCAGTGACTTGCCCATTTTGGGTCCAGCCCCAGTGTTCCACTCCTTCCAGGTATGGAAAGTGTGTAAGGTGTGGTAAGTCCCCATTACTCACCTGTAATGCAATCTACATACCTTTAATCTACCACTCCAGACCAGGCCCCAATCTCCCAAGAGCACATGGTTCCATAGACAATCAATAATATCCAAATAAATGAGACTTTAGGGAGATATTCCAGATCCAAACCACAACAGAGAAGAAAAGAATGTGAAGTTGATATAATATGTATGTGCATAAATTCCCCAAATTCAATATAACTATTTTATATTACCAATACATACAGATAAAAATAATCCTTGGGAAAAAATGTTACCCAGTCAAAGGTATTTTATTATAGCACCAGAAAACAGACTGAGACAAGTACTCTGCTCCAACTTGCATACAGCATCATTAGAGACACACAGTCCAGTCGCCTCTTAGAATAATCACATTGAAATGGTCGAACATTCAGTATGACTAAAGTGCCAGGACAAAACATAGTGATGCCCTCAGCATCTGTATCCAGTCTGTCCAGTGTTCCTGATACTTTGGCATAAGGAAGAAGCAAATTGATAGGGAATGTAGCCTTTGAGGGGAAAAAGAAAATATTCTAAATGGCAAGGAGACTTAGAGGAAAAGAGAGAAGTCTTTTATCTCAAAAAATATGAACCCCAGCCTGATTCATCCATCTAATCAAAAAATCTTTACTGAGTATTGAATCATCCAGAGTCTTGGCAAGAAACAGATGACACATACAAACCAAGTAATTGAGGACATTAATTAATGAAGAGGCTA
Organism: Ctenodactylus gundi; assembly: GCA_004027205.1. Taxonomy (NCBI): domain Eukaryota; kingdom Metazoa; phylum Chordata; class Mammalia; order Rodentia; family Ctenodactylidae; genus Ctenodactylus; species Ctenodactylus gundi. The sequence continues at coordinate 127,581 of PVKB01002794.1, forward strand.
TTTACAAAGGTGCAGGTTAGTTTAACAAAAGTAAGGATGGGATGATGGAGCACCCAGGACTGGCAACAGCATGGGAACAGGTAACCACGCTGGGCCTAGAAGAACAAACAAAAGGATTTTCACATGTGTATCTTATGACTAGTAGAACAAAAGGAAGAAGTAAGAATCAGAAAATAGAGTTACAATAATGATTCTCAAAGTGAGGTCGCTTGACCAGCAACAGAATCACCTGGTAACCTGATGGAAATGTAAATTTGGACCCACTGAATCAGAAACTCTGTGTGTCGAGGCAGACAAACCAAGACAGCATGATTAAATTGTGGCTTCTAAATGGCAAAACTCTAAATGCACTCACTTGAAACATGCATCAAAACACAGAAATGCAAAACAATGAATTCAAAGGCACAGAAAACTCAAAGAATCCCCAAAGGCAATAACACACTCAGCAATCAAATTGGGGTCAAGAAGAAGAATTAATAACTTGTTCACCGATGAGAAAATTGAAGCTGAAAAGGCCAATGACTCCAGAGAGACCACACAAGGAACAGCCATAAAACTAGAACTAATATTCTATGTAACAGCCTCTTTCTGATGGGACACTGGCTTCCAAATCCTGGCTTCTGCAGCAGCTGCACGTGAACACATGCCTAGTGAATTTTGCAACATGCCTGAAAATTCAGATAATCTTAGCCAAAAGATCAAAACAGCACATGTCTTGTTGTCAAAACTATCACAAGCTGCCACATTTCTGTAGAGTAAACAAAAGAACTGGCTTGTTAACTGTCTCCTGACTCCTGGTGATGCAGGCTAGTGTTTACAAAGGTTCTGGGGTCATAACCTAAAAACAGCCCATTTTCAAACTCTTCCTCTATAGGAGAAAAACACGGCCCACAAATTTGCACAGGTGTAGGACTGCCGCCACTACCCACACAAAAAAATCAAAGCCATCACACCATGATCTTATTAGCAGCCATTTTGGATGTAGACATATAATGCAATGAGGAAGGCTATAGAAGGTAGAGTTAGGAAGTCTGGCTTCAAACTCCACCTCTATCTCTCTGGAAGACTATTAATTGTCCCTCTTCCCCCAAGTCCATCCCTCCCCTCTTCCATAGTAGTAAGAATTTTGCTTGGATATGGGCCACTCAGCTACATAGTACATGCCTCCCTATAAGATGGATGAGCACCATGTGACTAAGATCTAACCAAGAGAATGTGGGAGAAAAATGGTAAGTCCAACTTGAGCATCATTCTGCGTGAAAGGAATGTGCTCGCTCTGAATTCCCGCTCTTTTCTCTTAACCAGCCAGCTGAAGCAAAGGCATGAATGACCTAATAACTTTAACCATACAAAGAAGACAACATTCTAAGATATGCAGGAGCCACAAGATGAAAAGAACCTGGGTCCATGAATCATCACATACAATACAGCTGCTCCACCAGCCTAGCATCTGAGCCTATACTGAAACTAATACCTCTTTCTATGCAACTGGTGGAAAATATTTGGAATGAACAATGTGGAAGAAGAAGATGTAAGGTAACAGGAGGGAAAGGAAGCTGATGGTCAATTACAACTGAGGGCCAAGGCAGCCTGAAGAGCCCCTCAGCAGGAAATAATTCCAATACAAAGAATCTCAGCAAAGACTGGATGCAACATATTGCAGGTGATGAGTTGTAAAACAATGTTTTCTTTGTGAAGAGTTCCTTTCCAGAGGACATTGATAAAGACATCTGTTATAAAGAATTGAACAGATTTCTTCATGAACTAGACCAACAAAGCACTGCTTCATGGGCCACCTGCCAGAATACCAGACTAGCCTTGTTATATAGAACAGATGCTACAATGGAGTTTGCTACCAGAAAATGGTATGCTGCATTCATCGGTATGTTACTGAACATAAGATATTTTTAACTATCAAGATTCAAGAGGATCCAGGTTCAATTTCCTTTCACTGCACTCTGATTTTTGAAAGTCTCACTGAGACCCTCTTGCATTTCATACTTTGGAGAGGAAAACTCACACCGATAAAACAATATTATTTCTATAACACAATAACTGAATCTGAATAAAAATCAGATTTCCATGAAATTAATCATGCACTCATCCAATAAATACAACTTGAGCATTTACTTGGTAAAACTCTACTGAGAACAAGAGGGACATAATTGCTCCTCTCATGTAAGAAGTAGCCTGCTGGACTAAACCAGCAGCCACTCATGAGGAGGAAGTAGAGGATAAACATACAGCAGAAAGGCACCCATTCCAGAAGTAGAGGATCCAGGTGGGGTTTCTAGAAGCAACATCATATGCAAGCCTAAAAGGAGAAACAAGAGCTAGCCAGATCAACAGAGGAGGAGTGAGCAGCAAGAAAGAAAGAAAGACAGAGAGAGAGGTCAAAGGCAAGGACAAAAGACAAAAGGAAGTTCAGTATGAAAGTAAAATGAAAAGAGAGAAATAGTATTTGACAAGAATACTTGGAGGCCCAAATGAGAAAGGCCCACAAGGCCACATGGAAGAGCCTGAACTTCATCCACAGGACAGAAGGGAGTCTTAAAAGTTTTCACAATCAGATGACTTGACTAGGATATGTGGAAGACCTGAGGCGGGTAAGGGGACAGATGGCAGGGTTTTTGCACTAATGCAGATAAGAGAAAATGAAGAGTGGGACTTACACAGCAGAGGTAGAACTGGAAAGATGATGAGACAGTCAGGAAAGATTTATAGGATGAAGAGTGTTTTTTTTTTTCATTGATTTAAACTGTACCTTCAATTAAATTGCATTAGCATTACAAATCAGTTTTTATCTGGCAGCAGAGTTTACCATAATATGCAAATTTCCCCAAACTTCAAAGGTTTAATGAACTATAGGTAGTCCACAGACAGGACAGAATGGAATTTCAATCCTTTATAATACTAACGCAGACACAGGGCCCCCTTATTTTGCAGAAGAAAGTGTTTCTAAGTTCAGAATTTTCAGATTTCAGAAAGTAGTGTGCTTTTCATACTATGTAGCAGAGTCTGAGATATGATCTCATAATCAAATACATTCACAATTTTTTCAGCAAAATGTGTGAACAGTCACACTAAAGAAAATGGGTAAAGATTATAAAGAATCCTAGGAGAGCTTGGGTCAGGTTTTGCTATAACCGAGTTCAAATCAAAGCTTTGCTGCCAAACATGTAACATAAAAACTTGAGGTTATTCAGACTGCTGGGTATTTCATGATTACAAATAACAGATGGTAGATCTATGCTCGTATCTCAATTCCTATGCTGAATTTGGCTTTTTCTATCAAAACTGTAGTATTGGGAAGCATTTTACTCCCAAGTACCAAAGTAGTTGAGAAGAAAATACAGGAAAGGAAACCACTGTCAGATCCCATCAGCAATACCTAAATAAGCTACTAGAGAAGGGTATAAATTGAATCCAAGTTCCAATGCTGAGGTAATCAGAATGCCAGAAAACAGTTCTTTTTAATATACTTTCCATCTTATAAGACGGCAAGTGGAAAAACTGAGAAGAAGCTACAAGGATGTTGATGCCATTAGCAAGATCAAGAAAGCAGCCCCACTGCCAATTTGCCCAAAAGAAAAAGAGCCCTGTAGCTGGGACCCTATACTGATAAAGGAACCAGAAGATATTCCCATTCTACGAGCACTATCTCCAAGCAGAGGTCCACAGCAGCACAATTAAGAAAAAAAGGGGGAAGGGATTCTTTCTACTGTAAATAAGTTAGTTGGTGGCAATAAGAATAATGACACCCAAAAGGGAAATTGTAAAAAAAAAAAAAAAAAAAAAACAGAAGCTACCTCCTTAATGTGATCTGAGAACTGTTGATTCGTTAACATAAAACACTACAGTGAATACATAAGAAAACTACAGCTTAGTGCCACTCCTGGGAACACCTCTGTTCATCATCACAGCCACCAGGGCAGTAAGCAGGTGTCATGGTTTGGATCTGGAGTATCCCTGAAAAGCCCGTGTGTAGGGTAGATAGCCTGTACATACTGTGTAGTGTTGGGAGATAGGGCCTGGCTGGAAGGGGCAGGCACTTGGGGCTTGACATGGAGGGGTGTATGCTGGTTCTGCCCTTCCTCCCAGTCTTGTCTCTGTTCCACCAGGCAGTGAGGACCTCAGTCTCCAGAGAACTGGCTCCAGCTCTGGCTCTAGCTGCAGCCCCACCATGTGATGCCACCATTTTCCAGCTGTTCACCTGTGAATAGACTGTGACTTAATAGCTCAGAAGTTAAAACGCTTGCCTAGCAAGCACAAGCCCTGGGTTTGATTCCCCAGCACCACATAAGCTGAGCATGGTGATACATACCTATAATCCCCATATTTAGGGGGCTGAGGATTGCTGTGAGTTTGAGGCCAGCTTAGAACCATCCAGGAATACAGAGTGAGAAATGTGCCTCAAAAAAAAAAAAAAAAAACAAATAAAATAAATTTCTTCCCTACAGCTGTGGATGTCGGGTATTGAGTCACAGTGACAAAAATTAAGTAACACAGCAGGAGTCCCTGAAGAAACCGAGCAGTGCTTACCACATGCAACTGGACCAGTGTCCTCATCTGTATTCCTTTATAGCACTCAAAATTTGTCATGACCTTTACCTACATTAATGTTGATGTTGTAAAATTTTAAAGCATCTCAACAATGTTTACTTTTAAGAATCAGTGACCTCACAAGATAAGACATCAAGGTGAGGAACTCTGTAATATAGATGAAGGGAAATGTGAGTTTTAGAAGCAGTGCAGGCACTGAACTCAACTTTTGCCAAAACTGTAGACTCAACTTGTGCCAAAAAACCAGAGCCTTTCCTGAAGCTGAGACTGCCTATATTCTTAAAAAAAGAAGAAGAAGAAAAAGGTTTTATCCTCACAAGCTGGTGTTCAAAACCTCTTCGAGCGCTCTAATTAAAATATCCAAAACAGTAACAAATAAATAAAGAACAAACAAAACAGAAGCCCTGCTGTTGTGAGGAAGCTTTATTTCTGAGGGCTAATGAGGAAGCCTCAGCATACATCCAAACAGCATATATTACACAAAACAAGAAAAGAACAAATACAAGGAAAATGTTGCCTATGCAGTAAATGTCCTAGAATGTAAGCGACCCTAGAAACACAAAACACACCAAAGACACTGAGGAGGGTGAGTGCTCACACCCATGGACTCAAGGAAGAAAAGCGTCTAAGACAAGAGTCAAGGAAAGAAAATCTTAGGCCATCAACACAACAGGCATGTTGTTGGTTATGAAACAGCATGTGGTTTGTACAAGGTTGCTCCTAATGCCCTCATTCAAAGACTGTGTGAGAATGGAAAAACTTCTTTATACACACTGGGTTTTCAACTAATATCAAACAAAAGTATTGTGGTTTGGATCTGCAATGTTCCCCAAAAGTCTCATGTATTTGGATGTTATGAATTATCTGTGGAAACATGTGCTGTTAGGAGAGGGGGGCCTGGTCTGGAGGGGTGAATCATGGGTGTGTGTTGGAAGAAAGGCATGTGGTAGATTATAAATTACAACTGTGTGGTGCATTAGAGGTTTAAACCTGGGAGGGGTGTGGAACACTGAGGCTGGACCTGGAGGGCACAGATCACTGGGACAAGACCTAGAAGGATATATGCTACTTCCTTCCTTCTGGGGACTTACCTACTGTTTACAATGCCATGAGGAGCTGCCTCCACTTCCACCTCTGCCATGTGCTTCCATTGTTGCTGGGTGCCCAAGAACAGACTGTCAGGCTTCTGAAACTGTGAGCTAAAATAAACTTTTCCTCCCCTAATTTGTCACAGCAATGAGAAAATAAGAAACAAGGCAAATAAACTATTCCATATGAGAAATAAAGTCACCGAAGCCCCCCGAAACTGGCCCCAGGTGTTCAAGACCAATAGCAGTCCATCTCTTTTTTACCCTTTTCTATTGTCTGAGCCTCCATAAAAATTTTATCCCAATTCAAGTTAACATGTTAGCCTTGTTTCAAGGGCTGGAAATGAAAATTGTTTTGAAGATAAATGCCTTTTAAATTTAGGACTCACATCTCCCTGCTCAAGAACATAAGCAAGGTTACCATGTGAATTTTAGCATCCTATTGGTTGTACTACATGAGTATCAGGGAAAACTATGCCACTATCCAAACAAACCAAATAGCAGCTCCTTGGTAAAGGGAGTGCTTACCATACACAAGGACCTGGGTTCAATCACTGGCACCAAAAGAAAAAAGTACACTTGCATGTACTAACAAGCAAAGATGTCTGGGATAAACTGTTAAAAGGCAAAGAAGCAACATGAAAAGCCAAAAGAAAAGTGACATCAGTTTTACAAAATAAACTATATACATGAATATATTCAATCGATTCTCTATAGAAGATGGTTCGAGGTTGGTCAAAAAGAACACATATCATCATCACCATTCAATTCCCTAAAATGAGGGATAAGGAAAAAAATTAAAGGACTTTCCCTTCTATTTCATACACATCTGCATGTATGACACATAATTACACATATTCGTGGGGTACAGTGTGATATTTCAACACATGCATACAATGTACCATGATCAAATAAGGATAATTAACACATCCATAGTCTTATACATCATACGAGTGCATCAGCAACTCCCAAAATCCTCTCGTCTAGTTATTTTTAGATATATAATAAGTTGTTAGCTATTGCTATGATTTAGCCTTGAAATGTCCCCCAAAAGTCTCCTGTGTTGAGAAGGGGATTAGATCCCGGGGGAACTGTGTTCACTGTTTTAATCCACTCAGAACTTCTTGTGCTATTAGGGGGTGGGGCCTAGTTACCAGGTTAGACCACTGGGGGAATAACTTGAAAGAATATATTCTTATTCTAGCTCCTTCTCTTTCTGCTTCCTGGCTGCCAGAGATTAAACAGCTTTCCTCCATCTGGCCCCCTGCCATAGACTCACACCACTGCTGCTTTACTTTCAAGGCAGCCAACCATGTATGAACTGAGACCTCTGAAACTGTGAGCTAAAATAAATCTCTCCTCATTTAATAAAGTTGTGGGTGCCAGATATTTTGTCCAGCAATCAGTGACTGCAGACAGCTGCAATCATCCTACTGTGATATAACAAAACTGAATCCAATCTAATTGTGTTTCATACCCATTAACCAGCTTTCTCTACCCTTCCCTCTTCCCATTCCTCCAGCCACTTGTAAATACTCTTCTACTTTCTATGAGATCAACTCTTTTAGCTTGCACATACATATAAGTGAGAAGATGCTGCATCCATTTTCTCTCAATTTTCAAAAATTAAAGCAAGATTCTATTGAAGGTAGTTACAGATCACTCCCAAATAAATGATGTCTCATTATTGCCCTATAAGTCATAGCTACAGTATCCAGTAATCAGTGAAGCATTTCTTAATGGGCTGGCCCTTAATCTTTAGGACAAGGAGAACAGGGAGACACCTGGAAGTCAAAAAAAAGCAACTGAATGAATGAGAGGTGTCATGGTCGATGGGGACAGAAACCACAGTCAATTTTGCAACTGTAGTATCTGAGTATCGGAGAGCTCAGCTCATTCCAGGAAGATGGATGGAAAGACTCACCAGGTAAAGGTTATTTTTGTCCTGAAAGGCATACTGCAATTGGGGAATCCAAGGGCTCGTGCTCCGAGATAATATGTTCCGTTCTTCCTCAAAAAATGAAACCTAGGGGGAAAAGAAATCTTTTAAACAATTATAATACAAAGAACTAAGTATGGGGGGGAAATGCTCTGTCTTTAAGCTTAAATTTGATATTGTCAAGTTTAAATTTTTTAAAAAATCATTTAACCTGGCATTCTACAAGTCTGTTATTCACCAACTTCGTTTACAATTTTTGCCAGGTCCATGTATTAACTGTCCAATTTTTCACTTAATGTCTTTCTTCAAAGGCAATTTACTTCCTCTGAACCTGAATATCTTTTTCTTCTCCTTTCCCTTCCCTTCCTGAACAGTTCAGTCTGAAAGCCATTAGGTGGAACACAAAAAGGAAGCATCCATGCCAGGTGATAGGGACAGAGAACCAGAGTACCCACAACAGGCTGTCAAGCCCAAGCAGAGTCAGGAGGATCCCAAGCATGTGCAGCCCCATGTAGGACATCAAGGTTGACCAAAAGTCACCAAGGTGCAGGGTGACCAAGACATCCACATATAGGGATGGCTGAAGCAGGTTATCTGGATCCACCATAGGGTCAGGGGTAGCAGGGCAGACAATACATAGGATGCATGCAGATACGGGAAAAAATAAGTCAAACCTTAAAGTTATAATTTCAGAATAGAAGACTACTGCTATAGTTTGGATAAATATCCCCCAAAGAACTCTGTGTTAAAGCCTTGGTCCTCAGCCATGATCTTCCGGGGTTGAAGGTGGGACTTCTGAGAGGTAGAGACTAGAGGGAGGTAGTCAGGTCACTGGGAGTGTCTTAGTTACTTATTCATTGCTGGGACAAAAATATCCAACATCCACAACTTAAGGGAGGAAAGACTCATTTTTAACTCACAGTTTCAGAAAGTCTTACATAGTCCATTCACAGGACAGCCAGCAAGGGTGAAGATACATAGCAGAGGCTGGAGAGCTGCTTATAGCATTGCAGACAGAAACCAAGTGAACAGAAACAAAATGAGGAGATGAGCAAGCTGACAGCTGGAGACTCAGGCAAGACCAGGGCTTTCCCAGGAAGAAGCTGTAATGATGTTTCCTCTTCTTTCCTTTACATCGTTCAAGTCTCCAGCTGGGTCCCTCAACACCCAGGAAGGTGCCCCTCCCTCACTTCTTGGCACACAAGTCAGTAACAAACCCCTAAAAGCTCTGCCTTGAGCAACTCCTCAATCTCAACAAACTGGCACAATTTTTCTAGATTAAACCTCAAGCATCCACCCATTTCAACCAAACCCTACCTCCCAACAGGACACAGTTTGAAATATATGAGGCTTTTGGAGGACACTCAAGATCCAGACCACAGCAGAGGGCATGCTCCTGAAGAGGACATTGGGATTCTGGCCCCTTTGTCTTTCTTTATCCTATCCAAGTGGTAAGGTAAACAGTTCTCCATGTCCTGTAGCCATGATATGCAGGCAGCAATGGAAACCTTGATATACTAAAAGCCATGGAACCAATCAACCATGAATTGAATTCTTTAAGCTATGAACCAAAATAAATTTTTCACTTTATTATATGTTTATCCCAGGTATTTGCTATGATAATGGAAAGCTAACAGTTATAAACATGAAAAGAATGAAACTAAAATGAATCCTGTGATGTTGGATTGTAAATAGAAATATTGGTATAAACTTACGGTTTTCAACATATAGGCATATGGAAACAAATACAGGCTGGGGGAATGGCAAAGCTGTTAAAGCGCTTGCCTAGAAAGCACAAGGCCCTAGGTTTAATTTCCCAGTATCACATAAGCTGGGCACGGTGGCAGATACCTGTAATCCCAGCACTCAGGAAGCTGAGTCAGGAGGACTGCTATGAGTCCAAGGCTAGCTTGGCTCCATAGTGAACTCATGACCAGCCTGGGTTACAGAGCAAGACCCTGTCTCAAAAAAGAAAATGAAAAGAAAAGAAAAAGAAACAAATATAGAGGCAAATGTGTACATGCTTATGTGTCTGTGTGTGTGTGTGTGCATTTATGTGTTTATATGGGGGTACACATAGATATACTGTATCCATGTGCATGCATTCCTTAGCACTGTCCCAGAAAGGAGTCTAAGAACAGCAGTACCCAATAAAGGCTATACCTAATGTGCAGATCTTGGCCTCTAAACACCATTTCCTGCCAAACACAGCTCCTTGGAGAATGACTGATGGCAGGGCTAGGAAAGAGAAATATATGTGCAAAAAAAGCCTGAGCATCTTGCAGCGCCAGGAAACAAGAAAACACTCAAGACTGATGGATATTTGTCAAAAGGACACAGAAGCCAACATGAAGAAACAACCTGCAGAAAATTTGATTTTAAAAATAAATTACTATAGCAGCCAATCCCAGGGATACACAGCTGTAACTCCAAAGTTCTGAGAGGCTGAACCTGGAGGATCACAATTCTGAGCTCAGCCTGGGCAACTTAGTGACTTAACAAGATCCTGTCTCCAAATCAAACATAAAAAATGGGTGGGGGATGTAGCACAGTGCAAGGGCCCTGGGTTCAATTCTCAGAACCATCAAAAATTAGGCAAATAAACAGCAATAAATAAAGATAGTAACGGGTTGCAATCCACTGATTGAAATGGAAAATACTGATGCACAAAGATATAAATAAATAAGGGAATGAATGCATTGAAAGTTTTGTGAAGAATGGATATATGCATTAGGTGGTACATGTATACCACCTAAATGGCTTTCAGACTGAACCTCCCATAAAATATTTGAGTGCCAGAGGGAAAGGAGCAGCTCCACAGTGGAAAATCATGACAGGTACCCCCTTAATTGAGGAACCACAGTGATCATCATACTGTGATAAATTCAAACTGAGAGTCCCTTGTTGAAGTGAATCAGAACAGAGCTTCTTCTCTTTGATACTTCTGCCAAAGATCCCTAATCCGGATCTAAGCATGAGCAACTTCACACTAATCTAAATTGTAGAAAGTAATCGCCTGTAACTACACATCAAAACTATCAAGGTCATAAGAGTAGAGAAAAAAAAAAAATAAGGAACTGACCTCAACTGAAGACAGGCCAGAAAAAGTAAATGCCAGGTACGATCCTGCACTGAGCTGTTTCATCCTAAAAGACATTTCTGGAACAACTGGTGAAATTGGAAAGGGGTCTGAGGATTAGAAGCTGTAATATATCACTGCTAATTTCCTGATTTTAATGGTTACATTGCAGTTCATGAGAGAATGTCCCTGTTACAAGGCATATGGACTAAAGTGCTCAAAAGTAATGGGCCACCAGGCTGCCAACTTGCTATCAAATGGTTCAGGAAAAAAAAAATTATTTTTTTACTTTTTACATTACTTTCTGATAACTAATTTTACATGTCTCCATCACTAGTTTATAGCACCCAGTTATTCAATCACAACAAATCGAAGTGTTGCTATGAAGGTATTCTGTGGATGCAGTTATTTTAGTAACCATGATCAGTTGACTTTAAGGAGATTATCTTCAATAAAGTGGGTGGGCCTCAGTAACAAAACTACAGTTTCTCTGAGGAAGAAGAAACTCTGCCTCATACCTGCATCATCAGCTGTTGTGGTTTGGGTTTGGAGTGTCCCCCCAAAGCCTCATGGTTTGGATGTGGTAAGAAACCTATGGAGTTGGGAGGTGGGGTCTGGCTGGAAGGGGCAAATGCCTGGGATTTAACTGGAAGAGACAGAACATTAAGACTTGACCCGAAAGGGACAGATCACTTGTACAAGACCTCAAAGAACACATGCTAGCTCTACCCTTTCTCCCTGACGTGGCTTCCTGTTTGCCAGGCTGGGAGGAGCTGCCTTCACTTTCACCTCCACCATGTGCTTCCACCACTGCCAGCTACCAATGAATTGACTAAGTGACCTACTAAAACTGCGAGCTAAAATAAATCTTTTCTCCCTTAAGTTGTGGTTGTTGGGTCTTCTGTTCCAGCAATGGAACAGTAACTAAGACAAGCTCCTACCCAAGAATTTCTGGCCTACTAGCCTGCACTACACATTTTATACTTTCCTGTTTTCATAGGCATGTGAATCAACTGTTGTAAATTCTGTACATATGTATACATATACACACATGGTCTATGTGTGTGTACATTGATACCTACATGTAGATATATTCTGTGTGATCTATGTGTGTTTATAGTCTACGGGTACCTATATTATGTGTGTTTATATCCTGTGTGTTTGTGCATGCACATGTGTGTATTCATATACACAGTCAGCCTTTGATATCCATGGGGTTTGTGTCCCTGCAAATATTAAATCCACAAATGTTCAGGTTCCTTATATAAAAATAGCCAGTATATGTGCAGAATCTATCCACATCTTCCTATATACTTTTTTGAGACTAGGTCTCGCTCTGTAGTCCATGTAACTCGGGCTCGCCTTGGTCGCACAGCAATTCTCCTGCCTCAGCTTCCTAAGTGCTGGGATTACAGGCCTGCACCACCATGCCTAGCTACATTTGGTGCTGAGGAATCAAACTCTGGGCCTTGCGCTTGCAAGACAAGTGCTTTAACCACTGTGCCATTCCTGTAGCCCCTTCCTATATATTTTAAATCATCTCTAGGTTATAATGCTTAATATAAGGATGATCAAAACATACACTGATTATTTACATTTCTTAATTTACAATATCAAAACATGCATTTCCATTAATCCGCCTTCAAAATATTCCCTCTCGCCGAAGAAAACACACTAATCTCATAATTCTTGTAACCGTATGAAGTAGTTCCAGAAGTTCTCTTTTGTCTTTACAAGGTATGATCAAAAACAAAGTGAATGCTGTTGCCAAATGTCACTCAATGGAAAAGCAGGCTTGTAAAACAACATGGCAGTGTGTTCTCATCCACTTATTCCCTGAATCTGGAACCATGCTTTTGGCTCTTCTACAAATTAAAAATAAACATGAAAGATAAACATTTTTAATTGGTTCAGAACATCAAGGCAGCCACAACAACTGTCTCAAAAAGTGACAAGAACTGAGAGATAAATATGTTCATAGCAAAGGAGAGTATTTAGAAGGAATGTGTCTTTGAGTGTAATAATCTTTTAATTGAAACATTAACTGCATTTTTGACCACACTTCATGCAATATAAAATGCCATGTAAATAGTTACACTCTATCTTTTAGGAAATGATGACAAGAAAAAAATCTGTACATATTCAATACAAACACATTTTTCAAATTAACCGAATCTACAGAGGTGGAATCCACAGATACAGAAGACAAATTTTACATACATATATATATATATATATATCAAATGATTCATGAAAAAGTTATTTAAACTGCATGTGATGGTTAGCTTTATGCATCAATTTACATATGTAGGATATATATCAAATATGCAGACACATAGCCTGCTGGTTCCATTCATATGAACCCTGACTAGTATATAGTACTTGCAAATTTTCTATAAAGTTGTGATTTCTTCAAAACTCTAAACAAATTTAATTTTAAATATATCTTCTCCTGTTTAGTTCTATCAATTACACTGTGAAATCTTCAGGCTTAGCTATACCGACCAATATTAAGCAGTTAATGGGCTGGAGGAATAACAGAGTTGTTAGGACACTTGCTTAGCAAGCCCTGAGTTCATTTCTCCAGCACCATGTTGGCTGGCTGTGGTGACAAACACCTGCAATCCCAGCACTCGGGAGAGGGAGGCAGGAGGATTGCTGTGAATTTGAGGCTAGCCGCGGCTACATAGTAAGTTCAGGAAAAGCCAGGACTACAGAGAAAGACCCTGCCTCAAAAAAATATATAAAACAATTAAATATTTTTTAAAATTTGCTCGTGTAATACCTAAAATCACCTTGCTCAGCCCATGCCTAATGCCATGTGAGAACCAGCAACTCAACTGCATCCAGGCAAAGAAAAGGTGTCCACTGGTTTCACTGACATACAGTTGTTCGGTAGAAGTAGAATGAACTGAATAGTCTCCACCTTTACTTGTTTACCCCTCACTATGTTTGACCTCTGAAGCTTCCATTAAAGCAAAGGGTCTCTCTGGGACCTAATTCAGTTGTCACAACACTGCAAGCAAGTGTGTTGCCCTCTCAAACGACGGGCTTTGTTTGCAGGACACTAGTTTCCTTTAACTCCCTCTCTCACATTTCCCTTCAGTCTCTCCCTTTGCTAGCTTCCCTCTTCTCATGCCCTTAAATTCCAAATCCTAACCATGATTCTACTAAGAACCTTATTATTTCTTTAATAATCAACTTCTTATGGAATGAATGGATCATTTTCATCAGCTCCTCTACATGTATGATTTTTAAAAGCCCCAGCCCACTTCTCATACATGGTTATCTCAGGCCATTCGCCTGAGGAAGGCAAGTCTACTTGAAAAATTCTATTACCTGCCCACAGTGCGGTACATTGGATTACGTTCCTCTTACATGCACTATTTCCCATCTAAAGTGTAAGCACTTCAAGGTCAAGCGACAGCTAATGCCTCTTACCCAAGGACCTACACACATGTAAATCCAACAAATATTCAGTCAGGGTATACTGATGATAGATCATTCTTACTTAGATGTAGAAGGCTGAGTGAGCATCTTCCGGATTATTTGCAACATCCTGTCCTTGTTTCTTTCCATAATACTGCTCACAATATACTCCAAAATACAGACACCACATCATATCTGCAACAAGCAGCTTCCTGCCCTCTGCTGCTTTTCTGACTGGAGGCCAAAGTCAGCAAAGTCCAAAAGGAACCAGACTCTGACCCCAACCTTCTCCTTCCAAAATCCCCAACAACCTCACAAAGTGAAATACATAAACGGTTACTGGGAGGAGCTGGAGGAATAGCTCAGTGGTTAAAACTCTTGCCTAGTAAACGCTACATCAAGTGCTAAGTACCCGAGTTCGATTCCCCAGCACCACATAAACCAGCATGGTGGCATGTGTCTGTAATCCCAGCATTTGGGAGGCTGACACCAGAGGATTGCTGTGAGTCCAAGGCCAGCCTGGGCTCCATAGTGATTTCAGGACCAGACTAGCCTGCAGAGTAAGACCCTGTCTCAAAAAAAAAAAAAAAAAAAAAATGGTTATTGGGAAAGCAGAAAGTATCATGATCACTCAACTCTTGAGCATTCTCTCTTCCCAGGTCTTAATTTTTTGTTACTGTGACAAAATACCAAAGGTGCACAAAAAAGGAAGGAAAAGTTTATTTCAGCTCATAGTTTCAGAAGGTCACAGTCCATTCATAGGCAGCTGGCAACAGTGGTAGGGCATGGCAGATGCAGAGGTAGGAGCAGCCCCTCACGACATTGCCAACAGGAAGCCAAGTCTCATCAAGTCAAGCTCAGTCAAAAGGGAGGTAGGAGCATTTATATACATCCAGGTCCTGTCCCAATGAACTGTCCTTTAGGATCTAGCCTCAGTGCTCTGCCTCTTCCATATGTGGTTCTAATCTATCACATGCCTATAATCCAGTCCAAACACCTATAATCCAATCCACATGCCTGCAATCCACCTCTCCAGATCAGGCCCCAATCTCCCAACAACACATGGTTCCACAGACAATCCATAACATCCAAAAACATGAAACTTGGGGGACATTCCAGATCCAAACCACCACATTAACCCCCTCCTTCCATCTTTTCCCTCTCTCCCTCCCTCCCACCTATCTCTGACCCACCATAGGGTGAACATCATATACTACTCCCTGCCATGTGCCTTACTACAGGCACAGACATAATAAAACCAAGTAACCATGGATGAAACCTTTGAAGTCTTGAGCCAAAAAATCTTCCTTCTTTTAACCTGATTTCCTCAGGTATTTTGTCATAGCAACAGAAAGCTGACCAGCACAGGGAGATATCGTATAATGGGTAAAGAATTGCTGTTTGAGATGAGAAAGTTCTAAAAATAGCTATATGTTATTATTGTTCTTAATATCACCAGATAACATGCTACAAAATGGTTAAAACAACAAATATTATGTTGTGTATATTTCACCACAATCAGAAACTATTGTTGAGATTTCCTCCCAATTGCCCCCTTCCCTCATTTTCCCCCATTTACTCAGTCTATTTGTTCTACACCACTAAACATAACACAGATACACAGACCCACAGATCTACACACACATCCCACTACATAGCATCCTAGTCCTCGACCACCAGAATGTCATCCATGCCCACCCTGCTGCCTGGCACATCCTCCCCCCTTCTCTTTGCTCAGCACCAACAGTCCCTCTCAACAGTGAGGACTTTCCCTGACTGCCTCTAACTCACTCATGACCCCTCCCCTCACATCACTGTCAATGAATTTGCTAATCGTTCTTCCCCTCTGTGATGCTTTAGTTGGTAAGCACCTGCTTTATAGATTTGCATTTTTCTACCACTTTGCAAGGTTGTTATTAAACCCTGAAAATAACAGCCACTGAACTTCAATTCCTTTTGCAGGCATCCCAGGGAGCTGGGCACATTATTGGACACACGACATGCACTAGAATGTCTGCAACTAATAAATTACTCTCTAAACTGCAAGTCTGATGGCCGTCTCCGAAACACAGCACATGAATCAATGTGTCTATAGACAAAGGCTTTCTGAAGAGAATGAAAAATACCACAACCAAAAAAGATAACTTCTTAACCTGCTCTCAAACAAGCAACTGCCTAGCTACATAACAATTTTATTTAATGTCTTCAAAGGCTTGTTTTAAAATCACATACACATGCCCACAACACAAGTGTCTAAAGGCTGTTCAAAAGCACATGCAATCTGATTTACTCTATAGTATTCATATTCCTGAATTCCTGGCTGTTAGTCTTGAAAGATCATCTTTAATTCTTTAGTTAAAAGGCCATCTTGGTTCTGAAATAAAATCTAACTATACAGACTTAATGAAATAAATGAAGAGAATTTTGTGAGCCTTCTAATTTAACCACTATCCGCTTCAGAAGAGTTAAGAACACAAAGAGAGCTTCTGCCCATTCAATCGCAATTAACTACAGAGTCAGAGGAGAGCTTGCAGGATCCTAGATGCCAATTCAACAGCTTATTGTCTCTGCAAAAAATATTCCAGCATAGAAAAGGGTGGGCCTGATGTTGAAATACTCCTACCTGCTCTTGGGCCAACAAAGCCGCCTTCTTCATGATTTTCATGGCATAGATGTCCCCGGTTGCTCTCTCTTTTACCACCTGTACTTCAGCAAAGTGACCACAACCTACAAGACTTCTGACTTCAAAGTCCTTTGTTGAAGGCTGGAGCTCTTGTAACTCAGCTATCGTGTCGGAATCTGTGGAGATGGAAGTTACGCCCAACTAAATAAAGCGTTTCACATATGTGCATCTTCATGAGCAAGGAGAAAGGAAAAAAAAAAGACTGAAAAAAAAAGGTATTCTTAAGTCTTCCCTCACTGTCAGAAGACATTTAGTCACTTTCTCATCCATCATGAATAATTATAAAATCAGCACAAAAGTGTTTTTTATATATTAAAATTAAGGGCTCCAGAAATTCCAAAGTACTGTTTCCATGGTAGCTACAATTTGAATGCTGTAGACTTAGAAAATAGGGAGGGAGGATACAAAGCACGCTTTCTCCTTCCTCTGAAGGCTGTAGGGCAGTTGCTGGACAAATACACTCATCAGCATTTAGACTGGTTTATAATGTGACATCAGCAACATGATTCCCCTTTCAGTCAACTTTGGAGCTGGCTTCCAGATCATTCCAGTCTAACCACATGTGCCCTGCTCGGTTTTACCCCACCAGCCCACATTTTACATCCTTTATATTGCACCAGTCATAGTAATGCTTTCTTACCTTATGTCATGATTTGGATCTGAAATGTTTCCCCAAAAGTTAACCTGTGAAAGGTTTGATCCCCATGCAGCAGTATGCAGAAGAGGGGCTTCAGGAAGTGATGGGCTCATAGGACTTTAGACTCATTGGTGGATCCATCTTAATACAGAATCTAATGGGGCTCGGAGGTGGGACTTTGCCATAAAGGGCAATTCTCTCTGCTTTCTGGCCACTATGAGGTGAGAGGCCTGGCTCTGCCACACATTCTCTGCCAGGATGCTGTGCCTCCTCAGAGGCCAAACCAATGGAGTCAGGCAATCTTAGACGGAAACCTCTGAAACCATGAGCCAAAATCACTTTCCTGCTTCAAGAATATTTTCTTTAATATTTTGTCAGAGCAATGGAAAGCTGGCGCATCTAAGCATGGAGTAGTACTTCAAAAAGGGGGAAAGTTTTAGCCTAAAGGACCAAATAGAGCCTTGACATTTGCTCTGCAAGGCTCTTATGCCACATGTCTGGAAAAGTTGATAACTATCTTTTGCTTAACATAGGCTTATTCCTTTTCCAAGTACAATATCTCAGTCAGAGATCATTAATGAGCAAGCATACGCTAAGTGGGGGAGGGGGCAGGTTTAGAATATTACAATTATTTATTAACACTATGTTATGGTTTGGATCTGAAACATCCCCCAAGAGCCTCAAGTATTGGCATGTAGTGAGATACCTATGGAACCGTGTGCTATTGGGAAATGGGACCCTGCCCAGAGATGCTTGACCTACAGGGACTGTTCAGCTTCTTGAGACTGGGAAATTCTTAGAGAAGACCTTTCAGTATGTGTGACTGGCATGTAGGACAAGAAATGAATGAAGAGCACCCAACTTACGTATGGGCACGCCAACTGGCAGCTTCAACTAAATAAATGTAAGAAGAAACATTGCTACAGCTTGTTCTTGGAAAGCTCTGGCCTTTACCTTAGTCTCAAGACATCAATTGACTTCTCCCTCCCTTGGCTTTCTGTCTGCCATGTAGTGAAGAGCTTTCCGCCAAACATCGGACTAGATCTCCACTGTGCATTTTTACCATCCATACTGCCCATGAACAGACTGTGTAAGACCTTCTGAAACTAAAATAAAATAAATTCTCTCCCTTTAACTTATGGATGTAGGGTATTACTGTCACAGCAAAGCACACTAAAAATATTAAGCTGAGACACTGCTGGATAAATAGACTCTCTTGACCTGCAAGAATAAAAGGAAAGAGAATGACTGACCCAAAAATTAAATCATGCATGTTACAGGGGAAACTGTAACATATACTAGGATTATATACCAAAGGATGGCATAGACATCTTTAATCAAAATTATTCTGGGCTAGGGTCATATCTTGATGATACAGTATGTGCATAAAGCCCTAGGTTTCATCACTGGGCCATCATATATATATATATATATATAGTGCAGATTCCACAGAAGGTATCATGTTGAATAACAAGAGACCATCTTGAAACCCCCTCAGACACTAGAATCCACAAGATACTGGAAGGAATGGCCAGCGTAATGGCTGGGAACTAGATAAAGTTAGGAGCAGTCAGCCAGGTTCCACAGTCACAGATTCTACTAATCATAGATTAAAAATATTTGGAAAATCCAGGTATGGTGGTGCACACCTGTAATCCTAGCATTCAGGACTAAAGCGGGAGGGATTGCCATGAGTTCAAGATCAGCACAGTCTACACAGTGAATTTAGGACCAGCCTAGACTACAGAACAAACCTCTATCTCAAAAAATAGGAAAGAAAAATCCAGAAAGTTCAAAAAACAAAACCAAACCTGAATTTGATGTCCATTAAGTACTATATTAAATCCATACAAATGAAGTGATGTGTAGGTGTTTTCTAGTACCAGAAGTATGCTAGAGATGATTTTCAAGAATATGCATAGGATATATACAAATAATGTGCTGTTCTATATAAAGATCTTCAGTATCTATGGATTTAAGTATCTGCAGGAGGTCCTGGAATCAACTGTCCATGGATATGACATTCTAGAATTACAATCGGCTCCACAACTTATACACGTAATGAGAAAAACAATGAAGGGAAAGGCCATTTCACCCCATGGTCACTGCATAGAATTTTAATAAAGTAGCCAATATAATGGTAATCCTTCTTTCCTACCCTGTCTTTTTTGCAAGAGTGGAGGTGAATATTCTCGGATATAAGGCACATGTGATGAACTACACAGTATGGAGAGTCTTCCTACCCACAAACCACATTCTAACTTCAGTTGGTCATCCTAAAGACACCTGCCTTTACCCCTTGGGTTACCAGGCAAGAGTAGTAGGTGAATCATCAGGAGCTGATTGTGCCCACTGTAAAAAAAAAAAAAAAAATAAGTAAATAAGTCAATCTAAAGCACCTGCTTGGAGAATAAAACGTGTAAGCAAAATTCAAAGCTGCATAGTATTTTCTTTTTGCCCTAACAATACTGTACCAAGCTCTGTCTTCCTTCCCTTTCTTCTTCCAACTTCCTTTCACATCAAGTATTTGAGACTTGAATTATAATTCACTAAATGCACTGGCCTGCAGCTTCCTAGGTTGAACCGGATTTCATCATTGCTTGTACACAAGGCCAATCTCTTTCAATTTCCCATCAGGCCTTGGGCTCCAAAGTTGCTTATCACATTTGTCCAACTTAATAACTCTGGTCTGTCACTGGAGACTACCAGGCATCTCAATCACACAAGTAGACAAACTGCTCTGTAGGCAAAACCACCAAGGTATTCTCTTAGAATTTTAAGAAAGCATTCCAAATCTTCACTTTTTGATCCAAAGTCTTTTGGATTATTGAGGTGAATAGGTGAGATACAAAATCAAACCAATAACTATTAAAAAAGAAAAACAAATCCTACAGGACCTTCTGCGGATACTAAAATCCATAGAAACTGAAGATTTTTACATAAAATACCAGCGTTCGCATGTAACCTATGCATATTCTTGAAAATCATCTCTAGAGTACTTCTGGTACTAGAAAACACCTACACATCACTTCATTTGTATGGATTTAATGTAGTATTTACTGCATATCAAATATGGCTTCTCTCCACACCAGCTGTCTCTATGACCTCAAGATCATCAACCCCTTATCCCTACACACTTGTAGTTTCAGAACCTACAGGCTCAACGAGTACTGATTATAAAGATGCAATGCAATATAATAAAAATACAAAGAATGGTTTTGTTAGATACACATTTGGACCCACTCACAGGGCAAAATCCAATATAGCTAAGTCTACTGCTTACTGTGTTAAAATTCAACTATTCAACATTTCAACTTCAAGAAATCCATCCTTCACACAAACTCTCACCCATATGCTTGGAAAAGATAATATATACTCAGCAGGGCATGGTAGTGCACATCAGTAATCTTAGCACTCTGGGAAGCTGAGGCAGAAGGATCATAAGCTCAATTCTACCCTGTTGAACTTAGCAACTTAGAAAGATCCTGTTTTAAAATTTAAAAATTTAAAAAGTTCTGGGGATGTAGCTCAGCAAGGGTTCAATGCCTAGTGGCAAAAAACAAAAACTCTCATGATGAGAATAATTGTTACAAAAATAATTAAAACAACAGTAAAGTGGAATACAAAAGCCTCTTCATATAAAAGAATATTAAGCACATGTTGAAAAGAATGACTGTGTTCAAGCTACAAGAGACTGTGTATTCCCACAGGGAGACATTTTTGTCTGTTTTGACCACTACTATAATCCAGCAACTAAACCAAAACCTGGCACATAGTTAAGTGCTTGATAAATATTTCCTGAATAAATACATTGTGACTAAAGCTATTGGTAAACATTACACACATATGATCTCTATTTCATATAAAATTAAGCAAGAGTAATGTTATAACATGTGTCGAAAAGGATTCACAGATGCTACAGGCAGTTAATTGGTATACAGATTCATTATACTATTCCTTTTGCCTTAGGGTACGCTTGCAAATTTTCATAATCAGTATTTTTAAAGCACACAAACAAAAAAATTGAAACTCCAAACTGCTGACAGGTAAACATTTCTGAGATTCTGAGAGATTTTTGCTCACTACTGTTTTCAGTCCTTGCTGAGGTCTGAATGTCTGTGTCCCCTCTCCCCAAATTTCTGTGTTGAAACTTAACCCTTATGCTATAGCATGGATAGGACTTTTGGGGGACAGATTCAGTCATAATGGGTCCAAGTTCATGAATAAGCACATATTCATGTATGACCCTTTTGCCAAGTGAGGACACAGCACCAAAGTACCACCTTTGAGGCAGAGAAAGTCCTCATTAGACACCAAATCCTCTGGCACCTTAATTTTAAACTTCCCAGTCTCCAGAATCGAAGATACTTGTCACAGGAGCCGGAAAGACTAAAACTTAATGTTTAACAATTTATATTTATGTTTCTAACTAGAAAAATAAAGCTCTCAAGTTACCATTTGCCATTGGTATTGAAGTCGTAAATACATAGGTTATTCCCATAGTGAATGCTGCAAAAAAAAAAGTATAGAATATCAGCTACTTTCAAACTATCAAGAACAGCTTAACTTTGATCATTAACAAATGCCACTACTTTTTACCCAAATCGTGCTATGCTTTGGATCTGCAGTGTACCCTAAAAGCCTCATGTATTTGGATGCTGCAGATGCCATGGATGCTGCTGGGAGGTGGGACCTGTCCAGAAGGGGCAGATGCTTGGGGCTTGACCTGGAGGGGTGTGTGCTGGTTCCATTCTCCCTCATCTTGGTTTCACGTCCCCATGCCATGAACTGCCTGTCTCCTGCTTTTCCTCCAGCTGCACATTTTCCCCACTGACAGCTGCCCACTGTGACCTTCTAAAACTGGATATTGGGTATCCTGTCCCAGCAACGAGAAAGTAACTAAGACATCATGGGACAAGGCACTTAACACTTGCTGCTTATTTTGTTTATTTAGAAATTTAGTCATTTAACAAGCTCTCACTGAGCATCTGAGGAACCTGGACACTGTTTTAGGTACTAAAGACCTAAGAGTACAATTGTGCACCACATACCACCTTGCTCAAACAGCATAAATGATGGTGGTCCAACAAGATAAGAATGAAGCTGAACAATTCCTATCTCCCAGTGACATCACAGCCTTCTAACTTTGCAGCACAAAGCACTACTCACATGCTTATGGTGATTCTGATACAAACAAACCTACTGTACTTCCAGGCATCTAAAAGTACAGCATATACAATTACATGCAGTGCCAAATACAATACTTGACAAAGGTAATGAATAACTACCCAACTGTCTTAATGGTGTATTCACTCTACTCCAGTTTTCACTACTATGTTAAACGATAATGCTCCTTATAAAAACAAAAAATAAAAGTACGGCATGTTACACCAGCAGCAGTCACATACATGTCATGTTGACACATCTCTTGATTGCATCAAGAGAACATGTGGGTAAGAGAGGATTCTGAATGTGCCCCCCCAAAAAAAGATAAATATTCAAAGTGATGGATGTTCCAATTACCGTGATCTAATCACCACACATTAAAAGTATATACTGAAATATTACACTGTATCTCAAATATGTACTTATACTTCAATTAAAATTAAAATTTTTTAAAGAGGGCACCACATAATAGCTGGGCATAGTGCACACACCTATAATCTCAGCATTTAGGAGCCTGAGGCAGGAGGATTGCCATGAGTTTTAGGCCAGCCTGAGCTACACAGTGAGTTCAGGACCAGCCTGGACTACAGAGCAAGACCCTGTCTCAAAAAATAAATGTAGATAGATAGACAGATGATAGATAAAAATCAAAGAATAATTTTTAAATATTAATTTTTATTTATTTTTATTTTTGAGATAAGGTCTTGCTCTGTAGCCCAGGCTGTTCCTGAACTTACTATGGAGCCCAGGATGGCCTTGGACTCAGGACAATCTGCCTGTCTCAGCTCCTGAGTGCTAGGATTACAGGCATGCACCACCATGCCCAGCTTATGTGGTATTGGAGAATCGAACTCGGGTACTTAACACTTAACTTAGTGCCTGCTAGGCAATCACTTTTACCCTGAGCCATTCCTCCAGTTCTTTTTTGTTTAATTTTAAAGAGAGGTTAGAGGCATAGCTCAGTGGTTAGCATGTTTACCTAGCAAGCACAGGCCCTGGGCTTGATTTCCCAGAACCAAATGAGCCAGGTATGGTGGCACATGCCTCAAATCTCAGCAATGCAGACACTGAAGCAGAAGGATTGCCATGAGTCCAAGGCCAGCCTGGGCTACACAGTGAATTCAGGACTAGCCTGGATGATACAGAGAGACCCTGTCTCAAAAATTAAATAATTTACTTAACTTAATTAAATAAGAAGGCCACGTGAGGTGATTGACCAACACCATTAGGCTTGTGTAACCACACTCTATGATGTCCACAGTGACAAAATCAAGTTATCCACATTTCTTTGAAAATACCACAGGTTAAGCAATGTACAACTGCAACTAAAGAAGACAATAATACCTTTCCAGGTTCTCAGGCACTCATTTCCTACCCTCTTTGGCCCAAGGTCAAGAGCATCTTTGCTGAAGGTACCACTACCGAGGCATAGTCTCGGTCTTATGTCCTCCAGCAGTCCCCAGAAAAGATCTCCATCCCCATGAGAACAATCAAGACACTTGGGCAGAAGCAGCTGATGGACCTTCCATGTGGAAAAGCAAAGCTCACATTCCAAAACGGAAACTCAAAAGAGGAAAAAAAAAATCATACTAATGTAATCACTCGATTTCAATCATGGCCTCTTCACAGTAGTCCCCAGGAAGCCTCTTCAAATATATGAAACAATTTCCCAGAAGAGAGTTCGACTAGAAAAAAACCTACATTCCAACGAATCCACTCCTAATGACTGAATGGTTCTTGATGACTGGCTGCTTTTAAGAAATCAGAGGGCCATCACAAGGCCTGGGAAGGGGTCTGGGAGACGGCTCACCTTGCCATGTAATTTTCTTCCCTTCTCATATTACAAGTTTAAATATTCTAGAAAAGAAGGTAGGAGCACATTCAAAAAATAAATAAAGGATAATGAATGAATACCTCAAGTGCATTTTAAAGACACACTATGTATTAAATATTATTGAGATTTATAGTTATCATTGTGGAGATCATTTATTACCTGTGATGTACCAGGCAACAGGACAAGCCTGGTCAGTGTATTAACTCATTCACAGCCTTATTAGATACATATTCCCCCATTTTGCAGATAAGGAATCTGAGAACAGATAAAGTGTAAAATACTAAAGGTCATGAGGGTGGGCATATATCAAATTTCCTTACTCAGCACCCCTAGCTCCTATATTTATTTATTTATTTTAGCTCCCTAGCTCCTTTGGGTAACTGCAAATTCCAGGAGATAATCACAGCACCTTGACCCTTTAGGAATTCAGACAAGGCAGATCACAAAACCTCACTTAATGGCAGCAAACGACTCAAAGCAGAACCAATCGGAATCCTCTTTGGGATCTTTTAATTCTATCTAATAAAATATAATCATTGGACAGAGTGTGGTAGCCAACATCCAAAAATAGTGCCCAGTCCACTAGGCAGTGGTGGGGAACATCAGGCCTGTAGGCAGTATGATCTTTGGCCAAGGCAATCATTCCATTAGGGATGAATTAATTAAATGCTTTATTAAATACAGTAGGCTAATTTTTAAGTTGATAATTCTGTATTGCCCACAAATGATTATCATAAATATCCAAAAGGCCCCTGGCAGAAAAAAAGATTCCCGACTCCTGAAGTAGATATTCACGTCCTTGTATAGTTTCCATGCATTCGGAATCTGGGCAGCCCTTCAATTTGCTCCAAGCAGTGGAACACAGCTAACAGAGTCTGAATGTGGAATGTCCCTCAAAGGCCCAGGTGGTAAAGGATTAGCCCCCAGCTTGGTGTTATCAGGAAGCAGGAGAACCACCCAGATTATAGTTCCCTGACCCCCTGATATGTACTCCACAAAATAGCCACATAGCAAAAGACCATCTCCTCTTTAAGAGATGGGGGCTTGAGGGGGGTTTTCCAAGGATTGGAATTATGTCCTTAAAAGGGATACATTCCAAGCCATGAGGTAAACAGTCCTCCTCCACTACACAATCCCACCATAATATCCTGCCTCATCATAAGCCCAAAAGCAACAAGACCAACTGATCATGGACCAAGACCTCCAAACCATAAGCCAAAATTAATCTTGCCTCTTTAGAAGGTTTTTTTTTTTTTTTTGAAAGCTGACTAACACAGCAGCCAAAGATATCCTATGCTCCTTCTAGGTCTAAGATATTTTGGGGGGAGTAGAGGGCAACACGATCTTGCTCTGCAATCCAGGCTGGTCCTAAATTCATTCGGGCTCTGACTAGCCCACAAGCTCACAGCAATCCTCCTGCTTCAGCCTTCCAAGTGCTGGATGCCAGGTGTGTGCCAATACATCCAGTTTACATGGTGCTGGGGAACTGAACTCAGGACCCTGAGTTTGCTAGGCAAGTACTACAATCGCTGAGCTATTCCTCCAACCCCTCTAGGGTTAAACTTGAAGACAGCAGAGCAGCTTCTACTTTTGTTCTCCTGAGAACCTTGAGCTACATGCACAAAGTCTGGCTATCCTGCTACAGACCTCACAGATTAGGGGTCAGCAGGCTTTCTTTAAGGGCTAAGTGGTAAATACTTTAAGCTTTGTAAGCCACATGATCTCTGTTCCAACCATTCAAATACTGTTGTAGTGTGACAGTCGTCACATACAATGAACAGGAATGGCCCTGTTCTGGCAGAGCTTTGTGTACAAAGGGGCATCAGAAGCTGTAGTTTCCTGCCTCCTACTGTAGGGAGCCCATGGACAAACCACATGGACAGCAAAAGGCTCTGAGATTTCATGAAGAGAGATACCGACTTCATCCCAAAGCCCAGACGAGCCCAGACACTATGTGAACCAACATGAACGTTCCAGCCCAGAAGAACCCCAAACAACTGCAGCCCTGATTAGCATCTCATGCAGCAGAGGAATCTCCTATTGAGTCTAGTCAGCCCACAAATTCACAAGACGTAATACAATGATTATTGTTTTAAGCCACTAAAGTTTGCATGCTTGGTTACAATGTTGGAAAAGGGCATGTTTGTTAAATATGGCATCGTAGACAATGTAGGCCAGATAGTTCGATATTGTAGGACAGGGGTCTCCACACCTTGGTCACAGACTGATACCTGTCAGTGCCCTTGGAAGGTTCAGGCTGCCTGGACAGATGAACTAGAAGCAGGAGAGAGCAGCCAGTGAAGCTCTGCCTCCGGTCTGCCCACTCCTATTAGGTTCTAATGCAGCTGCTGATCTGAGAGGAAGTAGAGCTTCCCTCCCTGGTCCCCTCCTCCTGATGTTGACCATTTAAAAGTTATCCTTTGATAACCTCCTGCTTAACAAGTACACCACTTCCCCTCCCTCTCCCCCCACATCCCTCTCCTTGGGAGCATGTCTTCAACTACACTGGTCCCTGGTATCAAAAAGGTCAAGGATCACTGTTGTAGACGACTATACCGTGCATTGTGAAATGTTTAGTAGCGGGTCTGGCTTGCCCATTATAACAGGAGCGCCTTGCTCACTCCTTAGGTGCAACAAACAAAAATGTTCCCAGATATTGCCAAAAGATGCCAGAGGGTATAATTCCTACTGGTTTAAAGTACTAGTATAAAGTTTAAGAATATGAAACCAGGGCACCAGCAGCCAATTGCTTCACCAAATGGAAGCCAAGGAAAGTCAGAAATGGTGAAGGCAGGGCTAACTTATATGGCTTTCATAGGCCCTAGGAACTTCTGTCTCAATCAACATTTTTCCCACATAGTTTTTTAAAAATATTACAAGTTACATTTTATGACTACATTGATATAAAAAAGGATATAATCCAGCCATCTGGAGGTGTAGCACATTGGCAGAGAATATGGCTAGCATGTGCAAGGCCCTAGGTTCAATCCCCAGCATTGAAAAAAAAAGAAACCATTTTTTAATTCAGGTTTTAAAAGTAAGCTAGTTAAAACAAATTACGTGTATAAAAATTAAATATCATGAGTCCTAAGCCTGTGCCAACTGGATATTAGCCCAGAGTAAGTGTAAGGATGGGAGCAAAGGACATCAACTTGGTTCTGGCAACCAGCATTGCCTGCAACTTGATTCATCCCTAGATGTCTCAGTTTTGTGAATCAGTAAAGTCACTCTTTGAATTTAGTTTCTGTCACTTGCAACCAAGAAGGTTGACATATCTAGTCTTGCAGCTATAAGAGATGTGTAAGAGATGTGATATGCCTCGAGGCCATCCCTCTATCAGGACAGCTTTCAAGAAAAAGTTCCCCAAACTTACACTTCCGGACAAAGTTGCTCACGTGCTTAATCTTCATGAGAGCAGGCTGACTGCATTCTTCAAAGAGAACAAACAGGGCATCTAATATCCCTTCTCTGGAAAGAGCAGACATCTGCTGTTGAGTCATAAAGGGTGGTTTCCCCTAAAAACAGCAAACAGCAGATGGAGACACTGTCAATAATGAAAAGCTTTGATCAATAACATCCACACAGAGTAAATTGCAAGCCACCAACTCAACTAACTGCTCACGACAGACTAACAGCACAATTTTGTAGCTTCCTTCCTTAAAGCAACATCAATTGACAGTCATTAGGTGATCACTTGTACCATTCCATTACTGTTTCTTTTGCCAGCACTCGGAAGAACACCGTCAGAAGCACACCATTAAAAAGAAAAGGTCTTTTATTCTAATAGTCTGTGCTCACAGGAGCATTTACTCTGGACCCTGTAAGTTCTGACATGTTTCTATGCCTCCACAAAAGGAAACAATAACTGTCACATCATTACTGTGTACACAGGCTTGTTAATATATCTTCAGTTCCTTCAATTCATTTGCAGCAGTGTGACTGCAGAGACTATGATAAATTTGAATTTATTCATGATCTAGAGGAATAGTTACAAACTGACAGACTGTGTATAGCCCACAGACATGTTTTGTTTGGCCTGCAGTGTTTGGAACGATTTGAAATATCTGCTAATATTGAAAAATCAGGGGATTTCACCAATAAAATGAAAATGGAATGTCTGGTTTCTTTTGAAACACTGATGGATCTAGCAATATGGCCTCACATTCCTGCCTGGTGACAGTGGGCTGGAGCTGAGCGATGCCGTCCTATAAGCCACAGAAGATATGTTACATGTGGGGTTCACTGCAGATCTGATCCCAAGTCTCGCAACTATCTCGCCTGACTCAGTTATACCCAGCACAGGCACCCCACAACATGTGTTTGCAACCCTGACCTAAAGTACTGATTCCCATGTGCCAGACCATGGATTGTGTGGCAGTCTCTCTGCAAAGGCAGAAACTAACAGTTCTTCCAGCTCCACAGGCACATGCCAGACCCCCCTTTCCAGAGTTGGAATCTGTCTCTCCTTCTCTCAAATCTGAGACTTGACTCAACTAGCAGAATATGACATAAATGACACTGTGCCAGCTCAGGGGAAAGGCCTTAAGAAGCCCAGCAGCTTCTACTTCGGCTTTTATGAAAAGGCAGTTCCTTCATACAAAAGCTTGGGCTAGACCATGGGTCATCAAACTACCGTCTCTTGGCCAAATCTGGCCCACCAACTATTTTTATAAACAGAGTTCTATTAGACACAGTCAGATGTATTCATTCATATATTGTCATGGCTGGTTTTGTGCTACAATGGCAAAGTTGTCTGCAAGAGACTGTATGACCCACAAAACAGAGAATATTTATTATTTACAGGGAGAATAAAAGGGACCCTGGGGTAGACACTGAGTAATAAAAGACCTGTTGGAGAAGAGAAGCCATTTAGAGGGACACTGAACTGCTCTGGACGACTACCAAGATCCAGATGTTCCAGCTCCGATTCCTAGTTGTCACAGGGTAAAGAAGAACCATCTAGCTAAACCTTAATAAAAAATAAGTCATTGTTGCTTTCAACTTTATGAAGTGTTAAGATCATCATATATCACTGGATAACATCAACAGGCTACCTACATTTAAATTATGAGGGAACTGAACAAATTATCAAGGCAAACAAATTGATTCTCTGATCCTATCCAAGTCCTGAATGAAAAATTGCATCTATCAATAGATTATACCTTAAAGGTTCCCCAGGAGATTCAGGTTTGGCAAGTGCTAGGTCACAAAGCCACTATATCTGTCAACTTTGGTTGCTACTAACTTGCCAAAATAAAGTGCCTTGTTTCATCTGTTCTTCAGTGAATTTAGACCAACTAGACAGGGGAGTTCCAAACATAAATAATGTTAACGAAGTTTTCAACACCCTGCAGCGAACTGAGAAAGAATGACCACCACATGCTACCTCCTTCATAAAGCTGTATTCAAATTTTTAAACGGCCCTTTATTCTGAGACTTTGTTCTTCTTCTCTTGGGGTTAAAATGCCCTTTCTTTAAAAAAAAAAATAAAAAGGCCAGAAGTTAATAGATTTTTCTCTTTATTTGTTTCTTACATCCTGACTTGGCAAAATAAAAAGCTGGCAAACCTGTGTCTGCCTAGCAATTTAAATTTCGCTGGCTCTGGAAGCCTGCCAACCGCTGACCTAGAACATGTTGGGAAGCAATACTGAGTAGGAGAAAACAAGACAAACTAAGGCCCAGGTTAAAGTACTTACCTGGATAGAAAACAAACTTGCTACTGTATCTAAACTGCAATAAAACAGTATAGTACAGAAAAAGAATAGCAATCCAGAAGACCCAGAACCCCAGCATTTTGGGAGCCAGAGGCAAGAGAATCACAAATTCAAGCTCAACCTGGGCAACTTGAAGAGACCCTATCTCTAAATTAAAATGGGCTGGAGATGTAGCCCAATGCAAAAAAAAAAAAAAAAAAAAAAAAAAACCTGTTTCTATTACATAAGGGAAATATTAGATGTATGCCATATTTGGAATAATAGCTTTCCTAGAAAACAGGAGGGTATTCATTGCTATGGTCTGAATGTGATTTGTCCCCCAGAGGTTCACGGACAGGATGCTTGGTCCCCAGTGTGACCGTGCAGAAGAGGTAGAGGTAAGGCATAATGGAAGGTGATTTGGCCTGTAAGAGGAATTAATGCTTTTCTCACCCTCAAGAGCTGTGCATGAATGCTATTATAAAAGAAGCAAGCCTGAGCAAGGCGTGGTGTTGCACACTTGTAATCCTAGCATTGTGGAAGGCTGAAGAGAGAGGATGTATGTTCAAGTCCAGCCTGGCCAATGTAGCAACTTAGCAAGATCCTGCTTAAAAAATAAATAAAGGAAGAGCTAGGGATGCAACTCACTGCAAAGGCCCTAGGTTCAATCATCAATACAAGGGGAAAAAAAAGATGCAAGTACAGCCCCTCTCTGGTCTCTTGCTTTCCGACTAACCAACATGATACCTTCCTCAATGTGCTCCCGCTAGTAATATCATCCACCATCAGGCCCTCACCAGAGATGAGCAGAAGCCAGTATCATGCTCTTGTATTTCTACAACCCCAAACCAAATAAACCTCTTTTCTTTATAAAGCATTCTGCCTTGACATTTTGTGATATACAGCAAAACAAAGCAAAGGCATTAAAAAGAGATGAACTGAAGGTTTACACACAATCTTGTAATATTTATAAAGACATTTAAATATGAGCTATACATTTAAAACCCTGACGCACACTAGTAATTGCATGAGCAGACCCACGCTGTAGGCTGACTCTCACTATTCACAAGCTGCATGATCTTGGGCAAGTCCTTACCTACCACTGAGTCTACTTCCTCATACGTAAAGTGCAAATAATGGTCTTCACTTCTAAGACTGAAGTGAGATCATAAGAAACAAGCTGGTTCTATGCCCATCATAGAGGAGGCCACAGCTGTTACATAATCAGCACATCATAAGCCTTTAATAAATTATTAGTTGATTAGTAATAAGTTGAGAATGTTTTGAGGTAAAATAGTAAACAAACTTAAAAATGAGCATGTTTCAACCATCTAAGATTAGAGACAGATCATTTATTTGTGAGAAATACCTCACATCTTAAAGTGTTAATAGAGATGATTCCATGGAACAACCTAAGCTTCTTCTCTGATCTGTACGAATGCTTCCCAATACTAATCTTTTTGTATGCAGCATTGGGAATCAAATCCAGGAATGCTGTACAACTGAACGATATCCCCAGTCCTATTTTATTTTTCATTTTGAGACAAGGTCTCGTTAAGTTGCCCAGATGAGACTGAAACTTGTGATCTTCCTTTCTCAGACTCCCAATTGCTAAGATTAAGGTGTATACCACTCCACCCAACACTAATATAATGAGGGAAAAATGTTAGCGAGGACATATTACTATTCATCATAATACAGATGCCCCATATATACCTTCCCAAGTATAATTACTATTAAGTAAACAAGTATTTATGCTGACTATGATGACACTATGCTATATTTGTAATTAATAATAGTTATCATTGATAAAGGTCTCGCCAAGAGCCAGGCAAGGTGTTAAATGCTTTAGATGAATTATTTCACTTAATCCTCTTAATGATCCTGTGAATTAGGTACTATAACCTTGATTCTAAAAAATGAATTCAGAGAACACATCTAACAAGTCATCTAGAGTAACAGAGCTAATAAGTGCTCAAAGCAAGATTAAAACCTAAATCTTCACCCTATCTATACTGTTTCCCCTAGATTACCAATACAAAAGTGAAAGATTCCTACTTAGTGTTTCATATACATCAGAGAAAAAACTAAAAATCTACTTAAAAACCAGGCCCAATGACACAAGCCTATAAACCCAGTGCTCTGGGAGGCACAGGTAGAAGAATTTCAAGTTCAAGCCAAATCTGGGGAACGTGGTGAGACCTTGGTGAGGCCCAGTCTTGAAATAAAAAATAAAAAATAGGCCAGGGATGTAAATACGTAGCTCTGCAATGCTCAATCCCTAGTACCACCAAAAACAAAAACCGATTTAGAAATAATTTCATGACATTAAATTTTAACACTTTTGAGACGAAACACACATTACACACCTTCAGAAAGACCTGAGTTACACAGCTGTAGTATTTACCAAACATTTTGCAAAAAAAAGAAAAAACATTCCCTGAATGAAATAAAATCACAGAAATTATGATTTTTTTAAAGTGCCTGTGTTCATTTCTATTCCTTTCCTTAACAAAAGGACAAAGTTCAGAACAGTGTAAAATGTGAGAAATGATAATAAGCTCTTTCAAAGTCAAGTTCAGCAATCTAACCTCTGCACACTGGTATCTTTTTCCAATCAATCAGTACATACAAAATATCCAATATAGACTTTCTCCTAGAATATTAGCCTCATTTCTATATAAAAACAAAGACGAATAATAAGGAAGGTCCAAGAAAATAAACACAGGTGATTCTCATGATTGGTAGCTTATTACCTGGAAGAAGAGATTCAACCTGGAGGCCCGGCTGGCAATGGGCTCAATAGCATTCGCCTCCATCGGATTCCGTCCTCCATATTTGAACTTTAGCATCTCCCCCCTGGTGCTGAAGGAATACCAGAAAATGTCAGTGGGATAGGGAGATGAAAATCAAACACTCCTCTGGCTTTTTAGAAGCTTAGTTTGGCCACGGAAATAAAAAATCAGATTTGACTCCCAGTAACAGGAGGTTATAAGATTTCCCTGACACACGCTCTCGCTTATAAATTTGTTATATCTGTCTTCACCCAAGAATGTAAACTCCACAAATGTGGGGAACTTTGTCCCCACACGCGAGGTACAAAGATAGCCTGGTGCACAGTAATCAAAAAGATAATGAGTGAATAAGTGAAATAACTCCCCAAAAAAGGTAGGGTGGTGTGAGGGCATTTTTATTTTCTAAAATGAGCACAATAAAGTCAATAAGAGCTGCTTAGTTTTTAACAGTGTGCTCACAGTAAACCTCCCCAACAAGGTCACATTTGAAGTGACCAGGAAGCCTTAACGATACCTGGGGAACGAAGAATACAGTCTTGCAGGCAGACTACAGCCAAGCAATGGTCCTGAGACCATTCCAATAGCCACAGGGAGGCCAGAGGTCTGCAGCAGAATGAAAAAAGAGATGGGGGCTGCGGGGGGGTGGGGGGGGAAGGGGAGGCGAGGGCCCAGAGGACAAAGAGCTGAGCCGCTTAGGTCTCACAGATAACAAGGGCCTGACACACGTCGGACGTCACTAGGGGATGCTGACAGGAAGCCGAGTGTAACATACATAGCACTCTCAGGCTGAAGAGAGGAACTTGCCTTCCTACCCTAGGTGACCACCTGCCGGATCCTTCGACTCCGGTGCAAGGTGCTCACACGCAGTCACCCGGGAAGACCCTCCCGGCCTCCCATTTTTACCCCTCACCGGCCTCCCCCGTTGCAGGAAGGAAAGCTGGGATTGCTGTGAACACAGGAGACCCTTCTCTAGCTTAGCAGAGGCGTGTTGGGGAGAATTGAGGGTGCTGGGGTCACACTCACACTCAGACGACCAGGTAAAACTGCACTGTGCCCCGCCCCGCGCCTCTCCCGCCGCCGCGTTTGAACGCGTATGGCGTAGGAGGGGCTCAGATGCGCCCGAACCAATCAGAGTATCCAATCCTATGACAGACAGGAACGTCTTCCCTTGGCCCTGCCCAAGTCCTTAAGGAGACGGAGGAAGTGAAGTGGAGAGCCAATCAAATTGTTTCTTCCTGTGAGTTGCAACCAATAGGAAAAGAGGAAGGCAAACCCGGCAGGGTAGGTCTTGGAAGTTTGAAATTGGCGGTTACGCAGGATGTAGTGTTTCGGGACGCTTCTATTTGTCTAGGATCCCTTAAAAAAGATCACTGTGGTGTTCTCCTGTGTTATGGCAACCGGCGAGGAGGTACGCCGCTTAGCCTGGACTTGGTGACCTTTACACATGGTTAATATACGAATACTTGGGACAACAATTGATTCACTACTACAAATGTTTTGACTTTGAACTTAAGCCCGCCCTGTTTCTGCAACTCTGGGCTGATTGCCATGCGACAAGTTGGTGAAGGCCATGGAGACCACCTGAGAGGATATTGTAAAATAAAGACAAGATAATTAGGCAAGAAAATTGCCCATAAATGTATGAAAGATGCTTAAATAAAAGAAAAATACATACTTAGGCTGCAAAAAAATGATGACATGCACAAAGATGTAGTGCTATTCACACTCATATGTAACTGCTGGCAATATGAATTGCTACAGCAATCTCTTTGTAAAAGAGTTTGGCACAATTTGCTAACACTGAAGACTACGCTCGAGAGTAGTTTCTGTACCTTAGAGAAACGTCTAATTATGAACACTACGAGATGTGCGCAAGAAAGCAATACAAAAGAGTGTTTTACAACATAATAGCAAAAAAGCTGGAAGCAGCCCAAATGTCCAACAGCATTAAGAAGAATAAAATTTTATATTGCAATGTTTTCATACAGCAATGAAGAGGAGTAGATTACAGCTAACCACAGTGACATAATGAGACTCAAAACAATGCCAAGTTAGGGAAGTAAGACAACAAAGGATTCCACTAATAAAAATTTCAAAAGCAAACAAAACAATGCACAAAAAAAGGATGTAGATACAGGTACCAAATTATAAACAAAGCAAAAGTTAGGGTAGGAGAAAGTTAGGATGGAGGCAGAGGGCTTTTGGGGTGCTACTACTTCTTAACCTGGGTGCTAATAAGGACTTTTTTAATAATAAAAATTATTGTTTTACCACTATGGAAAGCAGCATGGCGAGTCCTCAGAAAACTGAACATCAGTATCCCATTAGACCACTCTACACCTCTTCTATCTTCCCAAAAGAGTTAAATTATATTGGTATTATATCACTATATTATCATCATATTATAGTGATACATACATGTCCATGTTTATAGCAGCACAATTTATAGTAGCCAAATCTTGGAAGAAGCCAATGTGCCCAAGTGCAGATGACTGGATAAAGAAGACGTGGTATATTTATGCAATGGAGTATTATTCTGCCATTAAGAATAACAGATTTGAGTCATTTGTAGGTAAATGGATGCACCTTGAGAAAATGATGCTCAGCGAAATGAACCAGACCCAGAAAATATAAGACCAAACTATAAAAACTGTAAAAATGCAGAGCAAGGGAGAAGATGGACATTGTGGAAAGGGAAGGGGAAAGTGGGAGGGAGGGGAAGTTGAGAGGGTAAGAAGGGGAAAGGGAGGTGATACGTAAATAAATAAAATTTTAAAAAAGAAAAAAGTGTTGTTTTATAATGATTAAATTGTGCGTGCGTTCTATCAACATTTATGTATGTAACAACATTTAATGTGGGAGGCAATCCTACACTAGATACATCTGGGGATGTACTATCACACCAGCACAAAAACAGAGTTGCAGACTTACTTAATACACATTTTTTCCCAAATATACCTTGCTTCTTGTTCCTGGAAAAAAAAATGATAAAAATTGGTATTTTTGAAGCACCTCCCACTTTTTTAATCAAATCTTTTATTTCATCTAAGCCTTCCCACAGCCCTAGGGGGCAGGAACTATCACCAACATTCTATAGAAGGGAAAACTAAAGCTTAAAAGAGATGGAGTCACTAATCCTGCTCAAACAGCTTCAGGAACAGAAATGCGTTTGGAACTGCTGGAATGATTCCAAAAACCTTATCACTATATAAAAACCTGCTTCTCAGAAGGCATTAGAAATTCTGTCAGCCTCTGTTTTTGCCATGTTACAAGGACCAACCTAGTGCAGAGAAAAAAATGTATAAAAATGAGAAATGCTTCTAAAGGTTCAAGGAGTTTAACCTAAGCAAGGTGAGCAGAGATACAAAGTCGTTTGTAAATGTTTGCAACCAAAAAAAAAAAAAAAAAAAAAAAAAACCTCAGATCCCGGTGTGTTAGTGCACACCTGTAATTCCAGCACTAGGGAAACTGAGGTGGGAGGATTGCCACAAGTTTGAGGACACTCTGGGCTACAGAGTTAAGTTGTTCATAATCGGTTACCCTGTGCTACAGAGGAGACCCTGTACCAAAAAAAAAAAAAAAATCTTAATCATGAAAGAAAAATCTCAGAAAAGATGTGAATATTGATCTAGTCAATATTTCTGCTGATTTTCTCATCCAACCAAACCTGTTTCCAGGTATCACAAATAGAAACTTTACCAGAATCATGGGACTTGGACATTTCAAATCAGAATGGTATGTTAATAGCACCATTTTGAACTGCCCTGAGTCCACCCTAACCATCCTACTTATTTCCCATTAGGACAATTATCAGCCTTGGCAAATCCTTTGTAAAACAAGAGGGGAAATAAACAACAGATAAAATTAATAATGAAACATGAGGCAAAATCACCAATTTTATTTCAGAAGTAAAATTGTCCAGAAAGTTCACGAGAAAAAAATGATAGGAAAGACTAACAGTGATTTCACTAAGACTAGAAGAATCAGATGCTATATTCAATAGAATATACTAGCATTAAAACAAAAAAATCTAAGACATTATGTTTGTTCTTTCTTGTACAATATGATTCAGTGCATTTACTAAACTAAATCTAAAGGGATTTTTGTAAGCGGTGTCCTGGTTTGGATCTGCAGTGTATCCCAAAGGCCTCAAGTACCTATACTGTGTAATGCTGTAAGGTGGGGCCTATCTGGAAGGAGAGGATCCCTGGGGCTTTACCTGGAGTGCTTGTGTGCCTGCTCCACCCTTCTTCCCTGATTTGACTCTGTTCTGCCAGGATGTGAGGAGCTCTGTAGCCCTCTCCAGCCCCACTACGTGGTTCCACCATTTCCAGCCAACCACACGTATGGACTCTGACCTACTGAAATTGTGAGCTAAGATAAATCTTTCCTCCCTTAAGAATTGTGGGCAAACAATTGCAGGAAACTGTGGTACGTTCGTGTTATACTGGGCTATGACAATCAAAAGGGGGACAAATGGTATGTGACAATAAATATCCTCAACCAAAACTTGAAAGTAAGGGAAATGCGATTGTCCTCAGCACATTCAAGTGGGAGACACCACAAGCAGAGAAACCCTAATAAGAGAAATAACTGCCAGACTCAAACCAGACTGGAATATTAAGAATCGGGGGACAGATGGATTAGCTAAGTGGCTAAAGCACTTGCCTAGCAAGCTCAAAGCCCTGTGTTCAATTCCCCAGCACCACATACGCCAGGCATGGTGGCACACCCCTGTAATATTAGCACTCGGGAGGCTGTGCTAGGAGGATTCTCATGTATTCGAGGCCAGCCTATGCTACTTAGTGAGTTTAGGACACATCTGGATAGCAGAGTGAGACCTTGCCTCAAAAAAAATAAAAGTGTTGAGAAGTTATTTCATTCTAGACAGAAAGAGATAAAAGCCATTCTGATCTTCTTGGCAAGTGCTGTGATTTGAATAGGTCTCCCAAAGTTCATGTGTTGAAAACTTAATCTCCAAATTCACATGGTGATAGCATTTGGGGGAAGGGCCTTCAGGAGGCAATTAGTACTAAATGAGGTCCTTATTGTGGTCCCCCATCGTTGCATTAGCAGGTTTATGAGAAAAGACAGATCCAGTGGGTCCTAGTTGTACAGGCCTGTAATCTGAGTCCTCTGGGAGGCTGAGGCAGGAGGATCCTAAATTCCAGCCCAGCCTGGGCAATTCAGGAATTTGATGAGATCCAGGCTCACAAGAAAAAATAAAAAATGGACTAGGGATGTAGCTCAATATGAAGGCTTTGGATTTGATCCCTGGTGCCACAAAATAATAATGATAATGATAATAATAATAAAGAAAATAAAAACTAAAGTTTGGCTATAGGAATTAAGTCACTGGGGGCCAGACTTGGAAGGATATATTCTATCCTTAGCCCATTCCTTTCTCTTTCTAGTTCTTCCTGCTCTCTGCTTCCACACTGCCATGAAGGCAGCAGCTTTTCCCCAACACACACACCAACCATGACATTTCTTTCTCGGAAGCAATCAGCCACGTCCTGAACATTTCTGAAAACATGAGCTGAAATAAATGTTTTCTCCTTTAAATTGTGCGTGTTTTCTCCCAACAACAAGAAGTCAACTAATGCGCCTAAAGAGCTTCATTTCTTTGTTCCAGAACCTAATCTAGGCACAGGGATTTTAAAAGCTCCCCCAGCCACACCCAGTGTCATAGACCTATAATCCCAGCACTCTGGGAGGCTGAGACAGGAGCATCACAACTTTGAGCCCAGCCTAGGTAGCAACTTGCAGAAGTAGCAAGACCTTGTCTCGAAATAAAGATTAAAAATAGGCTGAGGATGTAGCTCAGTGTGAACATCCTGGGTTCAATCTCTATGCCACAAAAACAAAACAAGACCAAAACAAGTAAATGCATGCAGGCTGTCTTAGTTACGTTTTCGTTGTTGTGACTGAACACCTGATATCCACAAATTTAGGGGAGGAAAGTTTTGTTTTTAGCTCACAGCTTCAGAAGGTCACAGTCCACTCAGGGGCAGCTGGCAGCAATGGAAGTACATGGCAGAGGCAGAGGTGGAGGCAGCTTCTCACAACATCACACACAGGAAGCCGAGTCAAGGCAAGCTGAGTCTAGTCCTCCAAGGAAGGCAGGGAGCGGCTTATATGTCACAATAAAACACAATACATGAATAATTTTTATGTGCAACCAACACCAGGGACCTCTTGCCTAGAGACAGTGAATATACTACAATGCCGATATCAATTTTTATTGTAATTTTTGTTCTTACTTTACTTTTTCCCCCTATACTGAAATTGAACCAAGAGTCTCAGGCATGCTAGGCAGGTGGTCTACCACTGGCTTACACCCCCAGCCCCATCACGATTTTTGTTTTGTGCTTCTTTGTTTTATTTTGTTTCTTGACACAGGATCTTGCCCCCTAGGCAAGACTGACCTGGACCTTCTGGTCCTCCAGCCTTAGCCTCCTGAAGGCTGAAATGACATGTGCAGACCAGACCTGAATATCCATTGTGATTTAATATACTGGTAACCCGACTTCATCACATGTGTTTGTGAATAAAAGTCTGCCCCTGTAAAAAGAACCCACTCTTTCTCTGCAAAAGTTACCAGCACATGTTCTGTGATCTATCAAGACAGAACCAAACAAGGTAATGGACAAGTAATTCAACGAAAGGAAACCAAGAGTTATGGGATGCTGAGGACAAGGAATTAGGTCACTTAAAAGAAGGGTTTCATGGCACTGGAGGAATGGCTCAGCGGTTAAAGTGCTTGCCTAGTGCTAAGTAGCCAAGTTCGATTCCCCAGCACCACATAAACTGGGCATGGTGGTGCATGCCTGTAATCCCAGTACTCAGGAAGCTGAGGCAGTAGGATTGTCATGAGTCCAAAGCCAGCCTGGGCTCCATAGTGAATTCAGGACATGCCTGGGCTACAGGGTGAGACCGTGTCTCAAAAAAAGGGGGGAGTTTCATGTTCTCATAATCTTGGATGAGGATAAGTACGTAAAAGGAAAAGATTTCCACCCAAAACATGCAAGCAAAGGACCTAACTCTTGATATCCTCTCCTCTTCACTATCTACTTCTATTTTTCCTTTCCTATTCCCTCACTCCCAAGGTGTTTTGTTAGGT
This sequence comes from Ctenodactylus gundi, assembly GCA_004027205.1. Lineage (NCBI taxonomy): Eukaryota > Metazoa > Chordata > Mammalia > Rodentia > Ctenodactylidae > Ctenodactylus > Ctenodactylus gundi. The sequence continues at coordinate 167,610 of PVKB01002794.1, forward strand.
ACGGGTTCTAAACTCAAATGAAAATCAATTTCTAGACACTTGATGCCACTTCTTTCTAGCCAGCCAAAATCAACTTCATAAGCCCTTGATAAAAGCTTCTTGAATCCATGAATGAACTAACTCTGATTCTATGCATATTGACTTTTCTGAGTTTAAATTTATGCCTGCTTATGTGAGATTCAAGAACAAAGAGATATGAAAAACTTCATAAAATCTAAAGCCAGAAACTCATAGACTAGCAGAAAACACTTGAAATCATGCTTCTGATAAGAGACTCATATGCAGAATGTATAAGGAATTCTTAAATTTGACAATAAAAAGACAAATAACCTAATTTGAAAAAAATAAGCAAAAGGTTTGAACAGACGTTTCTCTAAAGAATAGAAACAAGGAGCCAGGAAGCACATGAAAAGATGCTCAACATTAGTCATTAGGGAAATGTCAATCAAAACCACAATAAAATCCCGTATCCCCTAGGTGGCTATAATCAAACAGACAATAAAAAATGTTCGGGGGGCTGTGCAGAAATCCAATCCTCCTGTGTTGCCAGTGGAAATATAAAATGATGCTAACATTTTGGCAGATTTTTTAAAAGTAAACATAGAATGACCATATAACTCAACAATTTTTACCATTAGAGATATACCTAAAAGAAATTAAAATCTACACAAAAACATATGCACAGATGTTCCTAATAGCATTATTTACAATAGTCAAAAGGGAAAATATCCAAATAAATATCAACTGATAAAGACATAAGCTAAAGGTGTACATCCATCCAATGAAATATTAGTTAACTGTAAAAAAGGAATAAACTACCAGTGCATACTGTGGTATGGATGAACCTCAACAATATTACTTTCAGGGTCGGGAGCGTAGTTCAGTGGTAGAGCACTTGTCTCACATCCAAGAGGCCTTGAGAGTGCTCACTGGACAGAAAGTAACACACACACACACACACACACACACACACACACACACACCCTCAGTGAAGGAATTCAGAAGGAGATACATATTGTATAATCTCATTTACATGAATTGATTGTCTAAAGCCATGGAGACAAGTGGTTGTCAGAAGATGGAGAAATGGGGCAGAGGAGTGACTACTAAAGAGTATGAAATTCTGTGTGTGTGTGTGTGTGTGTGTGTGTGTGTGCGCGTGTGTATGTGTGTGTGGTCTTGTAGGCTTATCATGATATCACATTGTGATTTTGTTTTGGATTTCTGTTTATTTCCCAGCAAAATTTGAGAGGTCGATATGAAGATACTCCTTATAATCCCCACCCCTGCACACATATAGCTTACCCACGATTGCCACCTCCTATCAGAAAAGTACATTTGGAGTCAGGTATGGTAGCACCCACCTGTATTCACAGCACTCTGGGAGGCTGAGGCAGGATTGCAAATTTGAGCCCATTCCAGGCAAAGTAGTGACTTAATGAGGCCCAGTTTCAAAAAAATAATAATCTGGAGGGATGCAACTCAGTACAAAGTTTCGATTCCCAATATTACAAATAAAAAAGAAATCAATGAGAGAGATGGAGGGAGGAAAGGAGGGGGAAGAAGAGAGAGAGAGAAAGAGAGAGAGAGAGAGAAAGAGAGAGAGAGAACATGTATTAGAGCTGATGATTGAAATGTTATAATCCAAGGTCAATAGTTTACATGAGATCTCACTCTTAGTGGTGTATATTTAATGGGTTTAGATGAATGTATAATAATATATATCTGTCATTATAGTAACATACACAGTAGTTCCACTGCCTTGAAAGTCCTCCGCACTCCAACTACTCATCTTTCCCTCTTCCCTAATCTCTGTTTAACCACTGACATTTTTAACATCTCCACTGTTTTGCCTTGTCCAGTGCTTCATGCAGTTGCAATGATGCAGGAAGAAGCCTTTGTACACTGCCTTCCTTCACTTAGCAACATACATTTTAAATTTTATTTTTCATGGTTTATTTCACGGCTTGATGGCTCATTTCTTTGTAGCTCTGAATAGTATTCCACTATTTGGATGTCCTATGGTTTCTTTACTTATCCATTCATCTACTAAAGGACATCTTGACTGCTTCCAAGTTTAGTCAGATGTAAATAAAGCTGCCACAGATATTTGCTTGCAGGTGTTTGTCCGAACACAAATTTTCAACTCCTTTGGGTAAATACCAAGGAGTGGGATTGCTGGGTAATATAATAAGAGTATATATTAATATAGTTTTGTAAGGAACTGCCAAGATGTCATCCAAAATGCCTGTATTATTTTGCATTCCCATCAGCAACAAATGAGAGTTCTTGTTTCTCCTTTCCAGCATTCAGTGTTGTCAATTTTCTGGACTTTTCTTTTCATTCTAATAGGAGTATATACTTTCTTTGGGGGGGGGTGATGAAAATTAGGGACACAAAATTAATAAATACACTTAAAACCACTGAAATATATGCTTTTAAATATGCTATGTGGATCATATCTTAATTTTTTGTATAAAAAGAAAGCTAGCTTCAATGATACATTCCTGGAATCTCAGCTATTCAAGACCCTGAGGCAGAAAGATCCCAAGTTTAAGGCCAGCCTAGCTAATTTAATGAGACCTTGCCCAAAATCTCAAAATAAAACTTTTTTTTAAAAAAAGGGCTAGGCGTACACATCAATGGTAGAGTAAAGCCTTCCGTGCTTGAGACCGTGGGTCCAATCTAGTACTAAAAAAAAAAAAAAAGAAAAAGAAAAAAAAGAAAGAAAATTCTTAAGACAGTATATTAATATTAAAATATAAAGGATCGCTGTAAGTCAAGGGTTTTCATCCTCAGCGCTATCAACATTTTGGGCTACTTTGTTGTAATTGACTCTGTCCTGTGCATTGTGGTATTCCTGGCCTCCACTCTCTAGCACACACAGCTCGCTCTGGTGGTGACCCTGAAAGATATCACCAGATACAACCAACGTGGAAATCCGTACGGAAATTCCTCCAAAAAAAAAAAAACTGAAAATAGATAACCCATTAGGCCCCACAATACCGCTTCTAGGTATCTTTCCAAAAGAGTTATAAGCACCATATAACAGAGATACAGGCGTAGCCATATTTATAACAGCACAACTAACAATAGCTAAATCATAGGAGATGTCAAAATACTGCCCATAGACCACTGAATACAAAGAACATGGCATATTTACACAATGAAGTAGCATTCTCATAAAAACAGACAAATGTGAATCATTTGTAGGTAAACGGATACAAATTGGGACTATTATACTTAGTGAACTGAACCAGACTCAGATTAAATTATCACGTGGTTTCTCTAATATGAGAAACCCTGAGTATAAATAAATAATAGAGTCAAATAAGTGAGATGTTCCTAGTCAGGAGGATTGGGGAGGAAAGGGGTGGGAAGGGTATGTGAAGTTGTTGTAATATATATGTACACAAAATTCTCAAGCTTAATGTAACCATTATGTATTGCGTATACATACTAAAAAAAATGGAAGGAGAGAAATAGAGTCTCAGAACAAGGTGAAAATCTTTTTTAAAAAGTCACCAAACATTGCCAATATTCCATAAGGGCCACAATTACCCTGGATTGAGAACCACCTATTGTAACTATACGATGTGAAAATTCTCAATGACAATATTAAATTTCCTTCAATTAAATCGCTAACTCCTATAAACCAAACAAAATACATTCAGTTAGATTTCAGATGTTACAAAAATTTTAGCTGATTCTTAGAACCTTCACTCTGCCCCCCTCAATCACTTCCTGAATGTTTTCTCCGAATTTAGTGAAGGATTTTCTATCTACGTTTTTTTTTCTTTCTTTGACCTTTGACAAAGCTTTTAACAAGGGAAGCTAAATTTTCAAAACTTAATTAAATGGCAATTACCCATCTCTGCCACTTGATGCTAAACAATTTTCCTCTGATGTTTTGGCTTGTCAGTTAATTGTGTCTCTTCAAAAATGTTATAAGGCATAAAACATACCTCTAATCCTTCAGCCCACTAACTGCAAGAGTGTTTTCTAATCCCCAATACATTTATAATACAAAAAGCTCAGGCACCTGGCTCACATCAGCTATCCTTTAAGGACAAGCAGGAAAAAATTGTCATCAGATTCCTCCAGTGGTCTAGTTCCTCTCTGGATATTTAACATAATTATTACTGACATTGGACTGGAAAACCCTACTAGACAGAGACCAGATGAACGTCAATCTCTCAAAATTAATGAGAAGCATATACTTACTATAAACTCTGTCTTGTGCCTTGGCTGAGCTCCAAGAAGACAAATACTTTGTCCTGGGAATATGATTAAATATGTTCCATATCTTTCAGTTGAGTTTATCTTAAGTCTGCAAGTAATAATAAGTTCTTTTAAGTAAATTGACTCTCTGCCCTTTTGGGCAACCTTACATTTTTTAAGTGCATTTCTCATGCCCACCCATACTCTAGCTGCACAAAAGTGGAGGTCTTGCCTGTCTAGTTCCGAGCAATGATCCTCCACATCTTGCACCATGTCTAGCCTTTGGTAAGTCCTCCATACATCTGTGTTCTCTGAACAATGGAAAGTACCTAAAAAGGCCATTTGAGACACATGTAAAAAATATACGGGCTGGCACCAGAAATGCAGCTCAGTGGTAGTATACTTGTCTTACATACATAAGGCCCTGGGTTCAACTTCCAGCAACACCACACACACACACAAAAAATGTGAGTGTGTGTGTGTGTGTGTGTGTGTATGTATGTAGAGAGAGACTAAAGTTATATATATATATATGTGTGTGTGTGTGTTTGTGTGTGTATGTAGAGAGAGAGACTAAAGTTATATATGTGTGTGTGTGTGTGTGTGTGTGTGTGTGTGTGTGTGTGTGTGGATATATATATATATATATATATATATATGGATATGGACTAAAATAATTGTGTTATTACTTAAGTAAGAAGAACAAGAAGACTTCATGAGATATTACTAATTTGTCCACTCCCTCTGCAAACATTTATTGAGTACCTAATTTTGTGGGCACTGTTTAGGTGTTGGAGAGACTGGAGGAGATAACTCATGTAACAAGCCCTGATCTGGGGCTGGAATAATATAGGACAGCAGTTAGAGTGCTTGCCTACAAAGTGCAAGGCCCTGAGTTTGATTCCCCAGCACCACAGAACCTGGGAGTAGTGGTGCATACCAGTACTTCCAGCACTTGGGAGGCCAAGGCAGGAGGATTGCTGTGAGTTTGAGGTTAGCCTGGGCTACATAGTGAGTTCAGGATCCTCCTGGCTTAATAGAGCAAGAACCCTGTCTCAAAACAAAACAACAACAAAAGCTTTAACCAGGATGTAGGTGTAACTTGAAGAAAGAGGACTGACTAGCAGATGAGTCCCTGGTTTTGGTCTTAGTACCATAAAAAAAATTAAATAACATTTAAAAATATCCCTGACCTTGTGGAGCTCATGTTCTAGTGACTGTAGATAAATAGCAGGCAAAATTATTAAGCAAAATGTGCTATGAAAAGAATAATCCAGAGAAGGGCTCACAGAGGTCAAGTTAAGAGTTACAACCTCCAATAAAGGAGTTAGGATGAGTTCCTTTGAGGGGGTGACACTTCACCAAAGAGCCTAAGTGTAAGAGAAAACCATGATCCTTACCAGCAAAAGACCACTCTAGTGTCTTTCTCTCTCTCCTTCTCCATCTCTCTCCTTCCTTCATCTGTTCCAACTTTGTCTCTCTGACCTTCTTGTGTCCCTCCCATGGTGACAGTGAGACTTCCCCTAGACTCACCTGGATAATCCAAGATAATCTCCCATCTCAAGCTCCTCAGTGTACTCACATCTGCCAAGTCCCTTTTGCCATGCAAGGTAAGCCAGTCAGGGGCTCTAGGGATTATATGGACACATTTGGAGTAGCGTCATGGGGTGCAGGAGGTAGTGGCACTACTAGCCTCCCCACAATCAGCACAGTTATAGAATAGCTGGTGAGGCCAAAATAACAAGAGAAAAGGTCACAGGGTCTTCTTTTAAATGGCTTAATATTTATTCCTTTAAAAAGAACACTATTTTAATATTTTATCTTCTATATTATTTTAAAATAGTATTTGAGAGCTGGAAGAATAGCTCATCGATTAATGCAATTGCCTAGCAAGCACAAGGTCCTGAGTTCAAATCCCCAGCACCAAATAGTCTGGGCATGGTGGCACATGCCTGTAATCCCAGCACTCAGAAGGCTGAGGCAAGAGAATTGCTGTGACTTTGAGGCCAGTATGGGCTTATAGTGAGCTCCAGACCAGCCTAGACTACAGAGTAAGACCCTGTCTCAAAAGAAAAATAGTATTTTACCTTAATATTTAAAACGTTTTAGAAAACTTTATTTTTTTATGAAAATAACAGCTTTATTCATGACTGAAGATGTGGAGATATTTAAATAACTTTAAAAGATCTTTATTATCATCATTTCTTAAATGAAATGACTTTTTTGTATGTGTGTCTTGGAGATTGATCCCAGGCCCTTCACATTGAACTCTATCTCCAGCCCATTTATTTCATTTTGAGACAAGGTCCCAATTACCCAGACTGGGCTTAAACTTGGGGTCCTCTTGCCTCAGTCGGCCAGAGTGGTAGAATTAAGTGTAGGCCACTAGGCCTCAGTATGAAATGACATTTTAACAACAGAATAGTGGGGCTACTAGTCAGTACTCTCTAGAGAATATAATCAATAAGACAAAGGTAGAGAGTAGATAGAGAGATAGACAGACAGACCAACCAACAGACAGACAGACAATACATACATTTGAAGGAAATGGCTCACACAATCATGGAGGCCCTAAGTGTTCTTCTGTAAGCTGAAGACCCAGGAGCAGCAAGAATGTAAATTCCTGCTCAAGTCCAAGGGCCTGAGAACCAGAAGCACCCATGGTACAAGTCCCAGTCCAAGGGTAGGAGAAGACTTATATCTCAGCTCAAGCAGCCACAGAGAGAGAGAGAGAGAGAGAGAGAGAGGGAATTCAGCCTTCTCCTACCTTTGTGCTTCATGGACACTCACAGGTTGGATGACACCCAACGATCCTGAGAAGAGTTGTGCTTTACTCAACCCACCAATTCAAATGCTGATCTCCCAATCCCAACCTGCTAATCAATAGAGGAACAGTTAAAGAAGATGTGGTACCTATACTATGCAGCCATAAAGAAAGACAGATACGAAGCTTTTGAATGGAAATGAGGCTACCTTGAGTCAATAATGTTCCATGAAATGGACCAAACACAAAATACTGACTATAGACGGGTGTCTCTCTTATGCAATGCACAAAAATAATGACACAAAAAGGCCCCAACATGACTGACCAAGTACCGAGAGGAAGGGAATCCAGGGCATAGGCAATCATTGATTCCCCAAACCTCATGTCTCTAATGTGTTACAGATTTTGGAATTCGAGTATATAGAAATTTTAAAAATAATACATAAAATGATAAGATATTAGTCACCTAGAAAACTTTAAAAAATGGAGTGGGAGGACCAAGAATGTTAACATGATATATGTGTGTACAAAATACCCAAGTTCAATGTAACCATTGTACATTTCATGTGAACATTAATAAAATGAGGGAAAAAAGTAAATGCAGTGAATATTGAATATATATATACATATAAATAGTATACAAATATATTATATATCTCATATGTATGCTAATAGAAATGGGATTTTTTTAAATGTTGATCTTTTTCGGGAACACCCTTGTAGACACATTGGAAATAACGCATAACCAGATATTTGAGCATCCTGTGGTTGAGGCAAATTGACACGTAAAATTAACCATCCGTAGAGACCATTGTTAATCTCTACATAATGGCCACTTGGTCTTAAGAACCTTTAACTCCTTTAAACCAGTATTATGCATGGTCCTCATTTGTTGGTTGGTCTTAGGCTGACCCTGAACCCTACAGGGGTTGGAACTCATAGGGCTAAGTAAGCAATTAATTGGTGAATGTGCAGAGCTCAGACAACCTAGTGGCCTGGTTCAGATCCCAGTACAGTTTTATGTCTAACCATTTAGCCAGGATAACAATCATGGTGGGCAATTTAATTCTAGCACCAGCCACCCATCCCTTGCCTAACCTAATGGCAGATGTTTCCCTTCTATGAACCATATTATATCTTAGTTACTTTTTTAAATGAGATACAAATTCCAAAAGGCCAAGAGAGTGATTCAAGGGTCTCATATACTCTCTTTTTTGTTTTTCTTTTTCTTTTTCTTTTTCTTTTTTGAGACAAGATCTCACTCTGTAGCCCAGCCTGGTCCTGAACTCACTGGTGTAGCCCAGGCTGGCCTTTGACTCAGGACAATCCACCTGCCTCAGCCTCCTAAGTGCTGGGATTACAGACGTGCATCACTACATCCAGCTTTATGTGGTGCTGGGGAACTGAACTCAGGACCTTGGACTTGCAAAGCAAGCACTTTAACCACTGTGCTATTTATTCCTCCAGCTTCCTCATATCCTCTTTCTTTTATTCCAAATGCTGCCCATACTCTGCCAGGTGGTACTACCCTTAGCGTGAAGACAGTAGTCTTCGGTCATCCAGAGAGTTCTGGTAGGGAAATAAAGGACAGACAGTCCTTATCCACGGTTCATAACCTTTCCAGCTTGCTCACTGGGTGTCCCGCGTGTCTCCTAACCTTTTCCATGGATAGGTATTATAAGCAAAACCTAATTACAATTTTCCTTTTGTCTTATGTAGGCATTTGAGGTTTCCTTAGCCGAATGTGCCAACTCCTCATGCTTCGACAGACTGGTTAACCCCACCAGTCTCTCCTTTTGGATACACACTGAGGAGCTGTATTGGTGAATCTCACAGTGGTTCTGTGGTTGGCTTTTCAAAGAACCACAAATTGTTTTACACAGTGGCTGCACAAGCAATAAATCAGGGTTCCCATTTCTCTACTGACTATGCTACTTGCTACATCACTAATTTTTATTTTATTTATTTATTTATTTATTTATTTATTTATTTATTTATTGAGACTGGGTCTCACTCTGTAGCCCAGGCTGGTCCTGAACTCACAGCAATCCTCCTGCCTCAGCCTCCCAAGTGCTGTAATTACAGGCATGCGTGTGCCACCCCACCCAGTTTATGTGGTGCTAGGGGAACTGAACTCAGCGCCTTGAACTTGCTAGGCAAGTGCTGTAACTGATGAGCTTTTCCTCCAGCCTCTATCATCCATGACTTAAAATGTATATTACCCATTTTAATGGGCATTAAATGATGTCCCACTGTATCTATTTACCTATTTTTGTGTTTTATTTTTGCTTTTGTGTAGTTTATTTTTTTCTTCCTCTCGCCTATTTTTAATTTCCCTGTTTAGAAATGAAAAAAATTATATGAAATTCAGTCATCTCTCCAGGTTACACTCGCTCCACACTGCCTAATGGCCTCCTGTGTTCCTCTTCTGATAACTATTATGCTCTAGCCTTCAAAATCACATCCATATGAGTCTTCCAATTCTTTTTTAAAGCACCTGAGGTTCCCATTGTCTGGATTGCAGTTTGCCTCACCGAAGCAGGTGCGCTCTCTAGTGGTCGAATGCAGTAACTTCAGGGGCAGCCCCAGGTCTTCTTGTATAGGTCCTAGCACAGAATCCTTGATGTACTGATATTTTATTTAACTGGTGGTCTCATGAAAAGCAAGCTTCCAGTTTGGTTCACAAAAGGATGTTTCCACAAATATTATATAGATGAGATTCCACCTTACGTGGCAAGATTGCAACAGTTGCCTCTTATCCCTAAATCAAGAATGAGAGAAAGACAGCGGATACAATAAAGGCAAGTACAACTGGTGGAAACGCAGCATTCCCTCCAAGAAATCACTTCACTTTCTTCCAATCTCTTTCTTCAACCACTAACCAACTGAGTGTCTCTTTTCCTTGGCAAACCCGTAGTTCCCAGGGCTCATGGAAGGCCACGTGATCATCTATTCCCAGGCCTTCCTGCGATAGCTTGGGAGTAGGGAGGGAGAACAGCCTGTGAGGAGGGCTGTTCCTTCTTGCTTGTTCTCCCTTCTCCCTTTAAAACTCCTTAGATGTTCAGGGCAGAGATTAGAAATTATGGGGAGAGGCCACATCGGACACAATTTTCTGACATAGGATATCAATTACCATTTGGACTTTCCCAACCACCTTCCTTTCAACTCACATCTCCAGCTAAGCTCCAAAGTGTCCTCTTGATGCTTTCTTGCTTTACTCAATATGAGGAGTTTGGGCTGTTTCATTTCCCACCCTCTCTGCCTCTCCATCCCTGCACCCCAAACTTCTTCCATTTTTCTCCCCAGATATCACAAAAGAAAGAGGAATAACTATCATTCTTAGAAAGGGAAACAATGTTATTTTCTACAAGTTATGGGACAATAACTAAAATCTCCATGGCCCTCCTGGGTAAGAGGTGCTTCAAGTTCTCCCTTCTGGCAGGAACCCTCCTTCTGCAAGACAGGCTTCCTACATACAAAGGAGAAGGAACAGACTGAAACCCCCAAAACAGAACAGCTTGGGGGCCTGAGTCCAGGTGACAAAGTAAGGTTGCAAGTACCAAAGTTGTTCGATTCCTTTATTTGTAAACACTTTTGGTGCTGCCAATTATATTCAGGGCCTGATGTCCTTCACATATTAAGCACAAAGCTACAACCCCAGCCCTGGTTTCCTCCTGCACGAAATAGAGAATTTAATTGTTTTCTTCTGCACCTTTGAAACAAGGAGTCTGGGGAGACGTTTGGTGCTTCTCAGCTTTGAGCCCTGGACTACCTCCTCCAGAGCAGTTCCCTTACAAAACAGCAAAAGGGCAAGAGGCTCAAAAGTTTCCTTTTCTCCTGGAGGTCCCCAAGGACATATTATTTCACGGCATAAAAATACAGGCCACCTGCAAAACCAAAATAAATTCCAGAGCCTTAAGAGGGGAAATGTGCAAACATTACATGGTAGATTCCAGGACCCTGCACACAGGAAAGAGGAGATCAGGGATGAATTGATTTTGTGAACTCCCATGGTTTGCTGTTACTTAGGATGAAACTCTTGAAAAACAGAACAATAGATTGATGTATCAACATACTTTGTGTGCACTGCAGATAAAAGCAAGGCGGCGCCTTAATGTGCCCAATTTCTCTGGGCATAAAGATTTTCCACAGCCATTAAGGCATTTCTCTTTCAATTGGTGTGCTTGGTGGTGTATTTTTAGAATTGAAATTTCTCGTTAAGGGGTGGTGTGGTTTGAAGACGATCGCTCTTCCAAGGTAGTTTTCTTCTCTCTGGTCCCCATTAGCCGGGTCTAAAAAGCAACCTTTGAAAATAAAGGTTCTGTGCTTCCAAGAGCACAATTCCCAGCTCGCTTGCCTTTGCCAAGTAAAAACTATTTCCAGCACTAAGGAAAAGGTAAAACAGCTGAGAATCTCTACCAGGCTTTTTTTTTTTTTCTCCTCACTCTCAACAGCTACAATTTTCCAAGGCACAGAAAAATATTAAGCTTTAAAAATTATTGGAAATATGCACAACGGCCAATCAATGACAGAGAGACATCAGGGCCTAGTTCCATGGTAATTTATGGAGATGGTCTTGTTTTTCTGACCTACTCCAGTGTCTCTCTCTGTTTAAGGACACGAGTTCATAAAGTGAGCACAACCATCTGATGTGATGTGAATGGCTGCAGCAAATTAAATGAACTGTATCACTCAGATCTGTCTGTATTAGCTGTATTTTGCTGCATAACATCACTGCCGTACACTTGGCAGAGTAAGGCAACCCACGTTTATTGGTGTTCAGTTTCTGTGAGTCTGCTTTGACTGGGGAAGGATCTGTTTCCACATCCATGGAATTGCTGACCACACTCATTTCCTTGAAAACTGTAGCTAGAGTTTGTTGCTGGCTGTCAATGGAAGCAGTGCTCAGTTCCTGGCCACGTGGCCCTAGCTATGGAGCAGTTTGCAAGATGGTGGCTTGCTTCCTTGAAGCCAACAAGAGAGGGGACCTCTCAGCAAGGCAGACTTGACAATCTTAGGTAAAATATTAATTGAAGTGACAACTCATCACATTTGCCATGGTCTCCTGGTGAGAAGCAAGACATAGACTTTACTCATACTCAAGGAGAGGGGTCATCCAAAGAGGTAAACAATAGGAGGTGGGAGCCATGGGAGTCACTCCAGAGTCTGTATTCCATAGCAACCAACTGCCAATATCACATAGCGTCTCCACGTCCATGACGAACAGACGTGCCATTCTCTGCTGTGACTACTTTAATGTAAGCAGATCATTTGTCACACAATTGAGGATAACCTCAAGTGATTTTCTTATTTTTTTCTCTACTCTTTCTCTTATCTATATCCCCTCCAAATACAGTCATGTAACACAACATAATGTTTCTGTCGTTGACAAACCCATTGGATAATAATTAATGGATCTCACAGGCAAATGGAAGAAACTTGAGAACATCATGCTTAGTGAAGTAAGTCAGAAGCAGAAGGTGAAACATCGAATGGTCTCTCTGACATGAGAGCCCCAGATCACAACTCTTATGGAACTTAAAATGAAAAACAGAGTGAAACAGGGGGGTAGGGTGGGGGAGGAGAGAAGGAGGTGTGGGTAGGGGGAGGTACAAAAAGAGAGTGGGAAAGCCCTTGTCACCTTGACAAGATACATGTGTGCACAAAATGCTCAACTCCATTGTAAACCTTAAATTTTGCACGTAAACATATCAATAAAATGGGAAAAAATAATTAATGGATCTGAAAATTTTCTGGTCACCTAATGATGCTGTAGCCATGACACAATAGTGCAACACATAACTCACACATTTGTGATGATACTGTTATAAACAAACCCACTGTCCTGCCAAGAGCCTGCACAACTACATAAAGTTCTTAATCCCTCATAATAAACAACTGTTGCTGGGTTACATGCTTATTATACTATATTTTTATCATTATTTTAAAGTGTACTCCTCCTACTCATATTTAAAACAGAAAGTTGAAACATAAGACAAGGGACAATGGCATCGGCCCTGAACATTTCACGTTGGACTTGTCTCCTGATTGCACATCGAGTGGTCGACCTCAACCCCTTAGGTGCGTATCAACACACTCTGTGATCTTCATACATTGACACAATCACATCATGATACATTTCTCAGAATGTGTCCCCACCATTAGGCAGCATGTGCCTACACCAAGCAAGCATGCTGCTATTCCACGGGCTCATCTTCCTCCATACATTGTTTGGATGATCCCCACTGGCATCTACGCAAAACTAGGTGTCCATGGAGGTCTTCACCATGACCATGATTGTCACTACCATTGCTCACTGCCACCCTGGGGCACAAGTAGAGCTGAGTGGTGACATGAAGAATAACAAGGGCTGGTGCTCATGATGTTGGCAATGCAGATGAAGACAGATTCATGGTCTTACCCAAGATGGGGTGAGGGACGATCAACCTAAAGGACATAGTGGACAGCTCTTGCCTGCTGTGTTCAAATTCTTCAATAACAAGCATGCATTATTTATGTAATCAACAAAAGTACACATAAATAATAAGCTAGGCTAAGTTGTAAATAGATAACCCTTTTCCATCCTACTGAAACACAGGCCCAAACGTCCTTCAGGAAACCCTTCCTCTCCCATATCTCCTCAGTCCTAAAGTCCAGTCTGTCCTCCAGAAAGGAGCCATTAGCCAATCAATTTATTCCATACCTTATACCTGTGACTATGTTGACTCTCAAGCAATTTTTTGTTTGTGGAGATAAGGATGAAACCCACTGATTAGTGCATGCTTCAGCAAGATCTCTACCACTGCACTATACCTCTGCGACCTCTCCCAGCCATTCTAACCCACAATTGATAGACACTGAGATTATGCTTTTAAAAATAAAGCTCAGAATAAGATCCACTTTCTACTGTGCTTTTGTCTTTTTAAGTGGCTATGCAAGTTGGGAACCAGAGCCGAGTCACTGCAGAGAACTGAGAGGAATTTAGGTTGTAACGGGCAACAAAGGCAGATGGAGAAGGAGGGAAGGAAGAGGGAAGAGGAGGCTGACATTTAGAGAGGAAATTCTAGCAGAACAAAGATGTTTAAAGGCAATGGTTGTACATTTTTGCCTTGTGCTGAGCATTGTAGCCCTTCTTCCCTGCTTTCTAAAAATTCTTCAGCAAAAGCTACGTCACTTAGTAAGGTCTGGTACATTCGGACCCAGTTTTCAAGGTTTGTAATGAAGTGTTCAGTGCAGCCTCATGGTGGGCCCACCATGAGATCCTTGCCACATGTAGGTTACTGTCTTCGTTACTTATTCACTGCTGGGATGCAGTACCCAACATCTAGAATATAAGAGAGGACATATTTATTTTAGCTTACAGTATCAGAATGTCTCCAGTCCGTTCATGGTTGGCTGCTAATGGCAGGAAGTTTCTGGTAAAGAACCGCTGCTCACAGCATCACAAGAGGAAGAATCAGGGACCTCCAGAAGAAGCTGGGTAAGAGTTTATCCTTCCAGGTTACATGTCTGTAATTTAATCTACTATACGCCTGCCTTCCATCACATGCAGGTAGTCCGCCCATTCTGACCAGGCCCCATCACTTACCAGCACATGCCATCCATAGCATCCAAACACATGAGGTTTTGGGGGAACATTATGGATCCAAACATAACAGTTGTATGTATTTCAGTCATGCTTGATTTATAAGGAGCATGCATTACTCGAGTGATTCTCAAAGTCATTTTTTAAAGTTACTTACACTTAAGAACTTAGAATTAAGAGAGCTCTTTTCTTGCTACATTAAGATCAAGGTGCTTGAAAGAAGAGTATCCAGTTCTGGAATATCACCCACCCTACTGGGTTTGTTCAGAAGAATGTTTTGTTGCAGAACACAAGGCCATGCCACTGCTTGTTTCTTTCATTTATGTTTTTGTTTCAACCCTGTCAGTGTCTGGCTACCTTGTCAATCCGCCATTCTCAGCACATTCCTCATGGTTCACATGGTTGTTTGAACTCCTGCCATCGTATCTAAATCCTAGCCAGAAAGAAGGAATAAGATAAAGACAAATACATATTTCTTCCAATTGAGTTTCTCCTGGAAGCTGTACACACTGCTTCTACATCCAGTTCAGTAGTCAGAGCATAAACCCGTGGCCTCACTGGTGAGAAAACTAGAAAGGTAGTCTTTATTCTGTAGGGGGAAAAAAATCAGGTCAAATAGACATGACCATTATTCATAACACATCAAGTTGAATGGATTTAAAACACCCAGCTTATTAGAAAGTACAATTGTGGGTGTGCCTGTGGATGATTGACATGTAGAACAGCCAACTGAAGAAAGAAAACCCACCCTAGATATGGAGAGCATTGACCAATAGGCTTGTAGCCAGGATGGAATAAAAAGGGAATTAAAAAGGAAGTCACCATTTTAGTCCTTGAGAGCTTGTTTGGAGGTTCTAGCAGGGGAACACAGCTACTCTATACCCTTGACCGTGGAATGGTCCTCCTCTAAGGGTGGTCATCCTCCTCGACTGTGTGTGCAGCTTCCAGGAGGGATGCACATGGAGCGGAGAGGGAGGAAGGGTACACCCTCACCAGCCCGACCAGCCATATCAACCCTGGCGATCAATGGAGTGGCAGATGTTGCAACCAGATCGCCCTCACATCCATAGAGTCACCATTTTGGAAGATCTCCAGTCTTCACCAACATTGCTCTCCAATTTCTTCAATTTTCCAGCACAAACTCACATCAGTGACTCTACAGTCAGCTTCCAAACCTTTGACCTTGAACTGGTGTTGCACCTTCGATCCTTCTTATTTGTGGCTTCCATGTTCTTGGGCTAGGCAAGGTACTGAATACTCCAAATCCCCAGTGCCCAGGTAGCCATGGTGGAGTCCTCCACCTCTGATCCTGTAAGCCGACCGAATAAATCCCCTGCATAACTATACACCTATTTTACGTTGATTCTTTTCCTCCTAGAGAATCTTAACCTATACAACAGAGAAAGGAAGATAAAGATGGTGGAAAACTATCTGTCTTCATTAAAGGTGGACACCCGAAAAAAAATGAAAGGGTTACCACCAAAAGAAAAGAAATATTGGGCAGGTGGAAACAATTACTGTGTGGTCACTCTCTAGGACTGGCTGTTTGCAGAGTCCAAGTATATGGCTTGTATTCGATAAATAAATCACAGGTCACTGATTAATTTTATTTTAATAATAAAAACATATCTATTTAGTGTTTTCTGTTTGTCCAGCACTATGCTAAGAATTTTTCGTGTATATATTGCTCATTTTGTCATCAAGACCATCCTATGGGATGGGTGTTACCTTGGCCTTCCATCGTTCTAAAACAAAAATAAATAACTAAACAGAGGCTCCAAGAATGAAGTCATTACTCCAAGGTTATACAATTAGTAAACCACAAATTCAGTTCTCCAACATTACAATCAGACCTAACTAACAGTGATTCTTTTATTCAAAGAAAACCGAAGACCTCAAGAACACAGCTTTATATTAAGTTACAGGTGCTCATTTTCTGGCTTAGGATGTTTGCTCTATTTACGTCAGTATCTGCTTTTCTCTTGCAGTTCTCTTCCACTAGAAGCATCACTGCCTGGACCGGAAAGTGTCCAGGTTTACTGCAAAGACTCAAGAACTTGGTGATGTTTCTACTTCCATCCATGTTATTTTCAGCTTCTCATCAACCAGCCAGCCTTTAGCATTTTCCTTCTTTTTGCCTTCCAAAGGCCCTGCTTGTCTAATTTCTGCATGCTTGCCTGGATTGACCTTCCTGAGTCCCCTGCTGCCGCTGAAGGGTCCCATCTGATACTTGCCGCGTGGTTCCCCTCCACTGCCCAAACCCCCAGCCTGCAAACTACTTCCAATACTCCGGATTTCCAGCACAGTTGGACATCGTCAGGCTCTTTTGCCAATTCAGGTCCCTTTCAGGTCTAAACTCTCATTCTGTAACCTCTATCCGTTAAAAATTCCTTTAACCTAATTTGTGCACCCCCAAATGAGCAAATGGAGTTCGTACAGAATTCTGGTTAAGAGCACAAAACTGCAATGCCGACTGCTGCTACATACATATTGAAAGCAATGTGAATTCCACCCCCTGGAGGAAATTTCCAACATTGCAGTCGGGGCTAGCCGTGGCCTGGCCTCGGCCTCACCCAATAATTTCCCCTTTTCCAAGGTTGTGTCCCTGGGGACTCTTACAACCTGGTTGATTTTGAATATGTCAATTCATCTATGGGAGCCTTAGTTGCATCATCAGTAAGATGGAACTATGTACACTTACCACATAGGACTGTTGTCAAGAGTAAATTAGATGCTGTGTAAACTTGGCTTGAGGATCACTCCATTGGTCCTTGATAATGTGTAACAATAGATATTATTTTTAAGTATAAACACAATGGCCACCCCTTCTTGAATCTCAATTTAAGTTGCATCAAATATACTATCCTACATACTGGTAGCATCAGCAGACTATATTCCTGGGTCTTCTTATCACATGGATTTGAACCATTTTTGTCAAAAGCTGTGAGTGAAATGTGCTATAGTTTGGATCTGGGGTGTCCCCCAAAGTTCCAAATATTGAAGGTTTGGTCCCCAGCCTGTGGCACTTTTGGGAGGAGGTGGAGTCTTTAGGAGACAGATGCTAGTGGGAGATTTAGGTCATGAGGGAGGCCCTTGAAGGGGATTATGGGACTATGGTTTCTTCCTATTTCTTTTGCACTTTGAAGGGAGCAAGATTACCCTGCAATATACCAGATGTGCTGTCTCATCACAGGTCCAAATGCAGCCAATGATGGGCTGAAACATCCAAAACTGTGAGTCAAAATAAACCTTTGGATAATCCCAGGTATTTTGTTACAATCTAACAGAATGATTTTGCTTCTGCACAATTCAAGCAACATCCATTGTAAATGCAGAGTGTAACAAGCAGATAAATCACCTACAGATGTTGCTAAAAATAGATTTTTTTTTTGAGACAGGGTCTGCTCTGTATTCCAGGCTGGTCCTGAACTCACTGGTGTAGCTCAAGCTGCCCTTGGACTAAGGATAGTCTGTCTGCCTCAGCCTCCCAAGTGCTGGGATGATAGGCATACTCTACCATGCTCGGCTTTATGTCGTGCTGGGGAATCAAACTGAGGGCCTTGCACCTGCAAAGCAAGTGCTTTAACTGCTGTGCCACTCCTCCAGCCCCTAAAAATACAGATTCTGAATCAGAAGATCCACACTTGTTTCTGAGGTTTTCCTTTCTAACCATCTTCAAGGTAAGGTTGATAGTACTGGTTCAGGGACAGCAAGGTTTTATTGAAGTATTATTTACATATCGTGAAATTCAATCATTCTTACTGTACAGTTCAATACGTTTGAGAGAATTTATTAGACTGCACAACCATCACTACAAACAATTTTAGAAGTCAGATCTCTTATTCCCATTTGCTATTAATTCTCATTCCTACCTTAAACCCCAGACAGCTACTACTCTACTTTCCATCTTTCTGGGCATTTCATACAAATGGAATCATACAATATAGGATTTCTTTGTGTTTGGCTTCTTTCACTGTGCATAAGGCTTTGGAGGTTTATCCATGTTGTAGCATGTGTCAATATTTCATTATTTTTTATTGATGAGTAGTAAGAATAGATCACACTGTGGTTACCCATTCACTACTCAGCTGATGGGAGGTGACTTCTGTGTTTGGACTAGTATGGATAAAGCTGCTATGTGCAATTATATGCAAGCCTTTGTTTGTAAGTAGGTTGTCATTTCTCTTGGGTAAATTCCTGCAAGCGGGGTAGCTGTTTTTAAGAGTATAGTGGCGCATTATTCACAGTGCTATCATGAATAAAGGGCTTTGTTTTTGTATTCTGAGGTCCAGGGCTGTGATTATATCCCAATTTTCTCAAGTAGTTCTTTTTTTTTTTTTTTTTTTTTTTTTTTTTTTTTTTTTTTTTTTTTTTTTTTTTTTTGAAATAGGATCTCACTCTATAGTCCAGGTTGGTCATGAGCACATTTTTTGGCCCAGGCAGGCCTCAAACTCCTCCTGCTTCAATCTCTGAGTGCTGGGATTACAGATGTGTGCCCCTAGGCCAGGTGTAAAGCAGTTCTGTTCCTATTAAATAGAATTTAGCATCCACACTATTGATATTTTTAGGTCAGGTAATTCTTTTTTCCTATGGTTGATTAAAGTTTTTGTTGTTGTCACTGTTGTTGCTTGTTGCAGTGCTGGGAATTGAACTCAGGGCCCTGTGCACACTAGGCAAGTGCTCCATTACTAAGCTACACCTCCAGTTCTAAAGCCAGAAAATTCTTTGTTGTGGAGGGATACCCTGGGCATTGCAGGAAGTTGAGCAGTATTCTTGGCCTCAGTCCAGTACATACCAGTAACAGCTACCCACCACTGCCTACTAGTGACAACCAGAATGTTTCCAGACATTGTCAGATATTCCCTAGAGAGCAAAGTAGACCCTATCTGAGAATCGCTGAGCTGGAGTTTACTCAATACATGGAAATGATGCCAACCCCGCTCCTGACCTAGGGTTATTCCGTGGTTGAGCACATCGCTTATCCTGTCTTTGACACTCTGTGGGGGTCTTACCACCAATCAAGGGCCGGAGGAGAGGAAAGGTGAGCATGCGGCTGAGTCCCCTCATCCCAAGAGTACCAGACCGAGCCGGGGTCTGTCGAAGCAGGAACTCACCTTATTCAGGAAGTACAGAAACTTATATAGAGTAGAGGGAGAACGCAGTAAGGAGGGGAGGGCAGGCGATTGGTTGTGGTGTCCACGTAAGCGGGCGTCAAGCCAATCAGCGGTTGACCATGCAGGCAGGCACCAGGTGCTCTTAGCAGTAGTATCGGGATCATGTGTGGCCCACCAGGGCCCAAACGGCTTGGCCCAATCATCTTCCTTGGTAAACACCCGAGGTGGCCGCCCCCAGGATTTCCGGCGGGCGCCATCTTAGATATCTCAGTATCTTAGATATACTCAGTGTAGGTGTGCTGGGTCTCATCTTGGAGCGCTCAGCTTTGACGTCCTACATAATGCTTTATTTAATTTGTTCTAAATCAGTCATTCTCTTGTGGTTTGGTGTATATGTGTTTGTTCTCAAACTAGGCCAAGAGAAGAAATGGGGGACTGCAGATGGCACAGACTGCAGTCTCTGTGTATTTAATTCAGATCAGTGCATCCTGGTGGTATTTAATTCAAAAAGTATGAGTTTAAGACAACATGTAATAGATAGTGTTTATACAGTTCTGCTTACAGGAATCAAGAAGCAAAATAGAATAGGTTTTTTTTGATTTTGAACTCCCAGGTACTTATTTTTCTTTTCTTCCAGCTAGTACCCTGCTTGCGTTTTGAAGAACTATTTCTTCCCGACTGTGGGAATTGGTGGGGCAGAAAATCTAAATAGTCTTCAGACGGTGGGAGATTCATTCAAAGTAAGTCATAAGGACCCTCCTGAAGAATGCCAGGCATATTTTTCAGACATCTATTGCTGCACAAAAAGTAATCTCAGATTTAGAAGCTTACACCAATAGTGATTTGTTAATTTGTATGATTCTGTGGGTTGGCCACCTGGGTTTATCCTTGAAGCTGCATTCAAGTGGAAGGTGGGCCAGGCTAGGAAAGCCAACATGGAATCACTTGATACCTCCCTGCAGGGTTTACTGACAGTCACTATGAAGCCTTGATTCTCCTCCCTGTGACCTCTCACCCTCCAACAGGTGAATTTTATAGCTTGAGGGGGGTCTCAGTCTTCAGGGGGCATGAGGAAAACCTGTGAAGGTGCTTAAAAGCTAGAGATTAGAGCTCACATGACATCAAGGCTGTCACTTTTTATTTGGCCACAGTAAGTCATAAGGTGAAGTGTAGTTTGTCAAGGCTTCTAGAAAAAATACCTAGTGAACACAAGAGCAGCAAGATCATATTATAAAGAGGGGTAGGGCACAGGAAATGATCACGTGGTGCAGCCAACACTGATTACCCATTCTGTCCTTGGGCTCCAGATGTGTGCATGTATGTATATATTTGGTCTGGAATGGTCAATTTACCGTCTGTCACTTTCAACCAAAGAATCCTAATGGATACAGAGCTGTGAGTAGAAGATCCTTCCCAGATTTGGGCATAGAAGAGAATATATTCAATTTCCAGCACTGGCTATCGGGGCTAACATGATGACAAATCTCAGAAATGTGTCTTTATTCCCCACTCTGTGGTGACCCCATTGGCCATGTCGAGCCAGTGAGACCCCAGCTCCTTGACTACACTTTCTGAGATTTAGAGTACTGAGATCCTACTGAGATCAACTGGATTATTTCTCTCAGGACTTTGCAATCACAACTTTAGAATCCATGAGGGTCTTCTGGTCACTCAACACAGAGGAAAATAGAAGAAGTTGATATGAAGAGAAGAGAGAGAGAGAGGGAAGATGAAGAAGGAGAGATGGAAGAAAAGGAAGAGAGGAAAGGAGAAACAGACAGGTCAAAGATGCTAGAAGGAGAAAGTTAAGAAATCACATGACATCTGGGGCTGGGAGTATAGCTCAGGGTTTAGAGTACTTGCCTAGCAAGCACAAGGGCCTGGGTTTGATTCCCCAGCACCACACAAGTGGGACATGGTGGCACATGTTTGTAATCTCAGCACTCAGTAGGCTGAGCAGGAGGATTGCCATGAGTCTGAGGCCTGTATGGCCTACATAGCAAGTTCAGGACCAGCCTGGACAGCAGAGTGGGAACCTGCCTCAAATAATAATAATAATAATAATAATAATAATAATAATAATCCCTAAGCCTTCTGAGAGCTTTCTAATCCTTGGTTCAGCAATCAGCAAATGAATGGCTGGATTTCTGTCAACAGGAAACAGTGAATCTCAGGATTCAATGTAAGAGACATCAGAGATAACAAATACACTCTTATTTTTCTGACAGGTAGTGGATGAAGATGTGAGATGTACTAATAAATGCAAAATATGGAGCATCCCAGAGGACCACCGAGTGGACTCTGAAGATGAAGTCAGCACAATGGAAGTTAGAATGCAGAAGCAGGAAAAACACACATGCTTGGTGACATTCAGCTAGGCATTAGACCAAGCGTTACTTGAATAGAGCCTTACCTCTACACTTTCAGTTATGTGAAAACATAGACAATACACTTCCTGGGTTGCTGAAACTATGTGGAGTTAGGATGATACCAAAAGCACGCTTGCTGTGCGAGATGGCTTATGCCTGTAATTCCAGCACTGAGAGGGATGGGAGGGGGTAGAAGGATGTCAAGGGCAAGTCTCACTTAGACAACTTAGCAAGACTTTGTCTCAAAAAGGGGAAGGTGGCTGGAGATATAGCTCAGTAGAAAGCACCCCTGGGTTCTATCTCCAGTGTGAAAAAAGAAAACCATTCTCATTGAAGAACATCTCTGATAAGCATAACCTGCTACTTTCTTGGAGGAGCACCAGATTTGGGGTCAGGAGAACTACACACCACATGCCACTGAAGAAGCTCTATCGTTATTCCCAAAACAATCTCTGTAGATCTTTATCTAGCACTTTTTTTGGGGGGGAGGGAGAGCACTAGGGATCTGGCTAGGGTCTTCACACTGAGTTACATGCCCAGGCTGTGTTTTGCTTTATTTTGTTTTGTTTTGCTTTGTCCTGAGACCAGGTCTTGCTAAATTGTTCAGGCTAGGCTCAAGCTTCCAATTCTCTTGCCTCAGCTACATAGAGTGCTGGCATTACAGTCCTGTGCCACGAAACCTGACTTTCTTAAGTATAGTCATAGGTCCTTTAACATATAGTCATATGTCCTTCTTGCATCTCTTGAATTACAGAAAACATTCATCTGAGTCTTCCCATGAAAGTATGCCCCGCACAAACAAGAACTCAAGGCATTTGCTAATCAAGTCAAAATTTTCGTTTTTGACCTACTTAGTCATGAAAATCATCCCTATGGTTAAAATCTTACTCTGAAGAGGTAAGAAGGGTCAAATAAGGCAAGTGTCTTGGGGAACCTTCTGGGCTCTTAAAATCCCCATTGAAAGAGACAAAATCAAAATGGAGTTAGTTCCACTTACCACCTCCTTCCGCTTACCCGTCCCCTCTCCCTGAGCTCATGAGGAAATCAAATTTTGGCCCTAACCCTGCACCTGTGCCAGAACAATCACAATGTTTCTGTGTAGCCAGAAATCACCATGGCTGATAGACTGCAAGTTTCTGTGTATCCAGAAGTCCCCATGGTTGATAGACTAACATTAGATAGATGTATAAACTTCCTTATATAGAAACAATGTATGCCCCATTTCTCTTTTGCTCTGTCAAAACCCACCTTCTGTTCTGTGAAAATTCCCCCTTCTTGCTTCCCTCACCCAAGTTGTTCATGGCCCAACTCCTTTGGTGGTCGAATCCCAGCATGCTGGTCTATCTGGACAATAAACTCTTGATCACCCCTGCCTGTGAATTCCATGTGTTAATCTGCGCTACAACACATGAAGCTCAAAAACTCATATATATGTATACAAGTGTGTGTGTGTGTGTGTGTGTGTGTGTGTGTGTGTGTGTGTGAATACATAGGCTATATATCCAGTCTCTGATAAACACAATCCCTTATGCTTATCATGTAGACCTGAGGGCTTGATCTGCAGGATCCGGAAGTGATTTCAGACCACTAAATGTGATCAGGACAGTATCTGAGCTTGTGAGATCTGTCCAGGCAATTTATGTTATTCACTCTGTTTTTCTAACTTATGAAAAGACAGGCCGAGCTCCATCTTAGGGATAGGCCAAGCTGAGCCCCATGGTGGTGAGTTACGAGCTACAGAGTAACAGGAGGAGGAGACGTGAAGCCACTCACTTTGGATGCTATGTTAAGCTCTTCAATCACCTTTACAAACCACTTTTGCACTTACCTGGACGTCTAAAAATAGAACCAGAGACTCCTGAGCAGCCAGAGGAGCAGCTTGAAAAGGAAAGGAAAGAAAAAAGGCCAGGAGCATCTTGAAATTATAAATCTAGTTTAAATGACTGGGACAGACATTATAGTGACACAGTACAGAGACCTCATTAGTAACTGACTTTTAAAGGGCTATTAAAATTGTTCAAAAATGAATATGGCTTCTTCCACAGCTCCATGGATAAAATCAAATATCATGAATACATAGGAAATTTAGTGGGGTCCTCATGCCCAGGATCCAGTGAAAATAAATGCAATAATTTCTAGTATACTTTTCTTTCCCTTTATTAGCATTCAGTTTAGTTTTATTCAAAGTAGAAGACATTTTGTTTTTCTTTTTTCCTTTGTGGGGTTGGGAAATGAACCTGAGGCCTTGTGCTGATCTGTCACCCTAGCCCTTTATTTTTAATTTAGTTTCTATTTTAAGACAGGATCTCACTAAGTTGCCTATTTCTTCTTCCCATAAGATAGTAGATTTACTCAGGCACGATGATACACACCTATAATCCTATTGCTCTGGGAGGCTGAGACAGGAGGATTGCAAGTTCAAGCCCAGTCTGGGCTACTTAGTGACTTCACGAGAACCTGACTCAAAATTTAAAAATAAAATAGGTATGGGACTGCAAAAGCCCAGATTTATCTGTAGTGCTGTCATAAGTAAATAAATTGTGCTTCTTTTTGGAATGAGCTAGGTTACTTACCTAGGCTGAAGATGGAAACTGAAAAATCAGTATCCTTGTAACTTCTGAGAAATGCATGCAAAATCAGTGATCTAAAGCAGCTTTTGGCTGGGCATGGTGGCACATGCCTACAATCCTAGCACTCTGGGAGACTGAGGCAAGAGGATCACAAATTCGAGGCCAGACTGGGTAATTTAGGGAAACCCTGTCTTAAAACAACGATTAAAGAAGGGCTAGAGATACAGTTCTTGCCTAGGGTGCACAAAGCCCTGTGTCCAATCCTCAATCTAGAAAGAAAGAAAGGAAGAAGGAAGGAAGGAAGGAAGGAAGGAAGGAAGGAAGGAAGGAAGGAAGGAAAGAAGGAAGGAAGGAAATTCTAGACTTAGGCTCATTCTAAATTCAGAATGGTTTCATCTTGACCAGTTACATCAGCAGAGACCCTACTTCCAAAGACAGTCACTTTTCTGGGGTCCCAAATGGACATTAAGTAGTGAGATGCAGGTGCTACTCAACCCACTACAAATACTCACAAAAGCCTGAGTGACGAAAGTCAGTTACTTTATTCACCCTCAAGTCCCTATTGCAGGTTGGCCTCCTGGGAAGACTCTGAGACAGAGATTGGTGTGCAGGGTATTTATTAGAGTGCTCTGGGCTGTGTGGGCCTTGTGGTGCATGCCGGTAAAGCCCACATTTTGGGAGGCTGAGGCAGAAGAATCACAACTTAATGAGACCCTGTGTTAAATTAAAAAAAAAAAAAAGACTGGGGCATATTGCAGTGGGAAGACCCTGGGTTTAATTCCCAATACCACAAAAGAAAAAAAAAGTACTCTGGAATCTCAGCCTTTGGATGGTTGGGGAAAGAAGCAATTCTGAGAGGAAGAAGTTTAGCTGTGACACAGACACGTTGAAGGTCTCAGCTGACACCGAAAGAGTCTTGAAGTGCTCCTAGGTGGGGACCAGCTAAGGACTGCCAGCCCACAGCACATGCCCATCAGCTGGGTGGTAAACCCCATCTCCCTGAACAAGGATCTGGGTAGTACCACCACCCTGTGTCTCTGCACTTCCTTAGTCATGACTCTCTTCCAAAGGCTCCCAGCAGGGAGCTCCGGCACAGTGCTGAGTACCCTGCCTGCTCCTCCTGCTCACAATGCCCACCCTTTGGAGTTTCTTCTTCCACATTTGCAAATGCAAACACATCTACCAAGACAGGTCTGAGCATTACCTCTAAGGTCATCTCCTTAAAAGGCACTGATAGGCTTAATTAATAGCAATCCAGGTGTATCTTAATATTGCCTATTGCACATGGAATAGGTCCATTCCAATGGTTCATGAGGAAGAAGTTATAGGCTCAAATGCCGCCTGAACCAACACCAGCTCTATGTAAACTCAGCAAGTCATTAGTCTATGGGAGGTCAAGGGTCAGAGCTGTGCCAATTGGATCGCTGGTTCTGTGGCTCCTACAGTAACTCCCAGCACACAGCATGTTTCTGAATAAATATTCCCTTTATACAGGAATGCGTGAACGAGTTTTGCTAAGCTCCCATTTCCTTGAGATAATATTGAATTGGGAAGGACAAGAGAGGTCATAATTCCTAAAGTGTGATTCTTGCTGCAGCAGCATCTGGTAAGTTGTTGGAAAGGAAATTTATTGGACTGCACCCCGGACCTGCTATTTAGGAAACTTTGTAGGAAGGGTCCAGCCTTCCGTGTGCTAGGTGTTAAAGGTTTGTGTGCCTCTCAAATCCACATCATGAGACCTGTATTATAGTCTAGTTTCTATTCAGGCACAAAATAATTGAGGCTGAGTACTTTTATTTGTATTTGCATTATATATATAAGGCAAGGTCTTACTCTGCAGCCCAGGCTGATCCTGAACTCACTATGTAGCCCAGGCTGGCCTTGGACTCACAGCAAGCCTTCTGCCTCAGCCTCCCAAGTGCTGGGATTACATCCATGTGCCACCACACTGGTGGGCTGAGCTCGGGAACTTTTCTTTACTTCACAGCTTTGTTCTGCTCTGATAATGGGTCTTAGGGTGGGTGGCATCCCAATGGTAAGAGTGCAGGAAGGGTGGAGGGAGAGATCACATGGCAAGACAGGAAGCCAGAGAATGACCCAGGGCCCAGGCTCACCCTTTTGTAAGAACTCACTCTCCCGAGACCTAATGAAGGTCCTACCAGTATTTCTCTGATGCCCTCCCAAGCACCACCCCCTTAACGACCTATCACCTTGCACTAGCCCCACCTTTCAAAGGTTCCGCCACCTCCCAACATTGCCACCCACTGAGGACTGAGCTACCACCCAAGCTCAGTGCCCTTGGGGGCACTCACTCATACCATACCCAAGCCATAGCAAAATCTAATGGCCAATGTGATAGCATCTGGAGGTGGGGCCTCTGGGAGGCGATTAAGTCACGAGGTTGGAGCCCTTGGAAATTGGACTTGTGCTGTTACAAAAGAGAACACCCTTCCACTCTGTTCAGATACAGTGACAAGGTGGTCACCCATGAAACACGAAGTCCTGCTCAACTGTTTACCATTTCATTATCTTTCTTACACCTCTAAAATGTCATTTTCCTAAGAGCAAGGACCACGTACATCTCCCTCCCCACATGTCCCTAGAACGGTGCCCAAAGCATACATTTGCACACTGTGAGTGTCCATTGAATGAAGGACTCAGAGCTCTGCTTCCCCTTTGGGATATTGGCATTCAGCTGTGCAGGAAGAAAATAACTTGAGATAACAATGAATTTCAGCAGTGGAAATATTTTTTCACATTAAACAAATGGATCCAAAAATGAGGTGCATCTGGGAGTCTTATGTTGAAGATGTACCAGTTTTAACAAAGGGCTCACGGGGTCACTGTTCCAGCTGATCTGCTTCACAGCCTCACTGCAGATGCCCAACAAAATATTATACTCACAGCCAAATTATGTTTGCACATTACTAGACTAAAACTATGCACAGTGTCCTAGTAGTTATGTAGTTAAGCATAGATGTACTTTCAGGAGGAAAATAACCTTGATTATACAGTTTAGAGTTTCTAATTCCAGGAGAATCACACACTCATTGAAGAAAAATTGGAAAATAGAGGAAAACACAGAGACTATGCCAGTCTTCCAAATAGAGGGAAATGTTTTTATAGAGATATTGGCCAGGCTGATCTCAAGCTGGAGAGCTCCAGTGACTCTTCTGCCTCAGCCTTCTAGAAACTGAGATTGCATATTGCATCACTATTCAGCTCAAAATTGTAGCAATTTGGTGTATGGGCTTTTCAGCTTGTTTTCTGAGAATGCCTTATACATGAGCTTTGTGCAACAGGTATTGTTTGGGAGTAGGATTTTTTTCTTAGGGTTATGTCACAAAGAGGAGTATTCACTAGTTAATATTATTCTACACAAGTGTTTATTTGTATACTACCATCTGAATAGTTTTCAATTGTATAAGAAAATATAGGCCAGGGGCTGGAGGAATAGCTCAGTGGTTCAAGCAGGTGTCTAACACGCTCCAGGCAGTCAATTTCAAGTTGTCCATGGGATGTTACCAATTGTGGACATGGGAAGAAACATCCCCAATTGACTTTTGCTGGTGCGTGATGCCTGGCTCCAGCCCACCACACCCTAGTGGGAATGTTCAAATAACTGTTTTATTCAGGTCCCAGTTGTGATGATGAGAATTTAATCTATTTCTGTAAGTCAGGTCTATGTTAGCACTGTGGGTAATAAGTAATTAAGGAATAAATTAAGCCTGTGTTGAGTTCAGTTTGTACAGTGAAAATTTTGAAACAAATGTTGACAGATAAAAGCAAGGGCCTATGTCACCAAAAATATTTAGCTTAAATGTTCAGTCAGCTACAACACTGTCAGCTCTCTGTTTGGTGTGTTTTGGTTTGGTTTGATTTTGGGGTACTGGGACTGAGCCCGGGGCCTTCACACTGAGCTATATGCTAGATTATTTTTAATTTTGATTTTCAGGCAGTCTTACTGAGTCACTAAGTTGCCCAAGGCTGGACTTGAACTTGAATCCTCCTGCCTCAGCTTCCCAGAGTACTGAGATTTCCAGCCTGTTACACCAGGCCTACCTTGGTTTTGTGGTTTTATTTGCATTACAGAAAACTGAATTCAAGGCTTTCACATTGAAATATAGCTCCAGTCCTTCTTTTTCTTTTTCTTTTTTCTTTTCTTTTCTTTTCTTTTCTTTTTCTTTTTTTTTTTTTTTTTGAAACAGGGTCTCACTCTCTAGCTTAGGCTAGTCCTGAATTCACTATGAAGCCCAAGCTAACCTTGAACTCACAGCAGTCTTGTCTCAGCCTCCCGAGTGCTGGGATTACAGGCATGTGCCACCACACCTGGCTTATGTGGTGCTGGGGAATTGAACTCAGGTACTTAGTGCTTGCTAGACAAGTGGCTTTAACCACTGAGCCATTCCTCCAGCCCCTATTTTTTTTATGTTCATATAGGATCTCACTAAGTCGCCCATCGAGGGTTTGAACTTAGTACCTTCCTGTATCAGCCTTCCAGACTGCTAGGATTACAGGCATGTGGCACCATGCCCAGCTGAGAGACCCTGTCCTTAACAATGACATTTGCAAGCTATCACGCCTGAGCTGCTTCCTTAAATTTCTGTGCCTCATAAACTGGGCAGGAAAGGACATCCATTATTGCAAAGGGAACAGTGCCAGGCCGTGCGTGGCTATCAGGTACTGCAGAAAGCCTCAGAGCATCTGCACTACTGATTCACGCGAAGCCACCGAATGTTAACTTGCTGACTGCAGCACTGCGCATACTCCAGTCTCAAGACCTTAATAACGATGGTGCCCAGCACAGAATAGAAATGCATGACTTGACTTGCTCTGTCACTTCCCACTGACAGCAGTCAAAGAAGAATGAGTTTTCCTCCTTCTCAGCATAACAAAGAGGCATGTGAGATCAAATTCCAGAGAGAAAATTACCTATTAATGACAGTAAACCTTCAACTCTTTTGCTCTGGGGCTGTTTAACTAGTTAATGAATTCCATGAACCAGCAGTTTTCAATCTTGACTGAAAACTGATTAAATACTTGGAGAGGTGTCTTAAAATACACTATGCTTAGGCCTTACCAGGTTTAAGTGACTTAGGGTGGGCTCTGGTAATCTGATTTTTTTTTTCTTTGAGACAGGGTCTCTCTGTGTAGTCTAGGCTAGTTCTGAACTCACTATGGAGCCCAGGCCGGCCTTGGACTCAGGGTAATCCTCCTGTCTCAGCCTCCCTAGTGCTGGGATTACAGGCGTGTACCCCCATGCCCAGTTTATGTGGTGCTGGGGAGTCAAACTCAGGTACTTAGCATTTTCTGTCAAGCGCTTTAACCATGGAGCTGTTCCTCCAGCCCTCTGTAACATCCAAACACTGGAAACCACCCAATTTAACCAATGGTTTTGAAGTTTAACATGCAACAGAATCAATGGGAGGACCTTAGTAAGTTTGTAGGGCCCTGGTTTCCATCTACAGAGTCTAATTTGGTGGGTTGAGGTTCATTTTTAAATGAGTAGGCTAGGGAATTCTGATGACCTCTTCTTTGGTTATTTTAAGGTCTTTTTTCCTTTAAAAAAAAACTGGCTTTTTTGCAACAAAAATAGAAAAAGAAATTCAAAAAAGATCTGGCATTTGAATCCATTAGTTTTGTGAATAGTTCAAAGCCCATTAGGGAAGCTAGGTGAAGCTACTGGTTATAAAGAGGTTTGGGATAAACATTAGATTGTATTTATCTGTGCTTTCAGCAAAGTAGGACACATGTGCATGTGCACACACAAACACAGACACATACACACATGCTCATCTGTACATGTTTCAACAGAAGTGGCTACTGTTGGGCCGGTATGTCCACCCTGATGGTTAGTGTGTTGAAATATTTCCATAGTTTATTTATTAAACATATCCTTTCAGTACCTTATCCTTCCATCCACTCAATGCAATGGCTACTCAGTCTTCCTTGGAGGACTTTCTCCTCAACCAAGGCACAAGAGTGTTTCCATCTTCTGAGTTCTAGTTGGGCTGGTCAACATGCCACACCATTGATGGATATTGTGAATGGCCTTCTCCCTCTCTCTAAATAAAAATGTGGCATTGAAAGTTTAATTATAAAGGGGCTAGAAATAGAAAAAATAGAGTGACTAATTCTACCTGCAAGGGTCAAAGAAAGACTTGAAAATAAACTGGCTTTGAAATGAGACCCAAAAAATGAGAAAGTCTTCAATGGGTAGGGAAAAGAAAGGCAACATAGACACAGGGTATAGAGATATCAGCATCTGTGAGCAATGGTGGGTAGCCTGACATCACTTCAGGGTGGGACAAGGAAAAGATTTGAAAGGTAGTTTGGAGCCAGGTCAGGAAAAAAAATTGAATGCCATGTTATGCAGAGTTGATAATATAGTATTCCTTCAAGTGTGGCCCAAGAACTGGACCCACAGAGAACTACCCACAGAGAATTACCTACATGCTTATTTTAAAAGCAGATTCCAGATCTTCATCCAAGAATCCAGGCATTAGGAGCTCAATCTCCACAGTGGAACCTAGAAATTTGTTCTTTTAACAAACTCCTCAGCTTGAGGCTCACCATCAGACAGTGGGGAATGGTCCCAAGGACTGAGTAGGACGGGACTTGTAAAACTGGCAGCCCAGTGTGATGACACTGGAGAGTAGAGAAATAAGAAGACTCATGAGGGGGGTGTGGGAGAATTCTAGGCAGGAGAGGCCTAATGTAGGTTGTCAGCACAGGGGATGAAGGGGAGGATGAGGAAGGCAGCATTAATAGGGTCTGTTGATTGATGGGATATGGAAAGAGAAGAGGAAGGTATCCTTGAGTTCATTCTTCATTCATGACTAGCTGGGTTGTGGCACAACAGGGCTACAAAAGCAGATGTGCAGGGAAAAGCAATGTGCTCTATTTCGGTTGGGCCTGCTGTGATGGAAATACCACTGGGACAGCCACTGTGGGTATTCATGGAGTGACTGGTGGGTCACTTTGCCACTTTGGATAGATGATAGGCTGGGGATGGAGACTTGAGGGTTGTTGGCAAGAGTTGAAAAAAATGGAACTGAGTGAGTTCACTCAAGGTCATCTCCTCCATCCTGTACAGCAGGTGCCTAAGGACCACAAGAATGTTTTAATCACTTTTGGGAGCAGAAGAAAACAGAGTAATCGTAACTTTAGTCTTGATGATATTTGCCTTTATACCAACAACAATCATGAAGTCCCTTTGGCAGCCCTGTGATGCTGAAGGTCTCTTCTCAGAATAATGGTTTCAAACATCTGAAGTAAAACAAAGGGAGCAATTACATTGAAATACAGCTATCAAAACACTTTTTTAGAGTACTAGAGATTGAATCCATGGCCTTTGCACTGAGCTATTATCTCCACTCCCATTTTTAAATTTTATTTTGAGACAGGGTCTAGTTAAATACCTAGGCTGGGCTTGAATTTATGATCCTCCTGCCTCAACCTCCTAGAGTACTGGGACCGCTAGCTCCCAGGCCTGTGCTACCAGGCCTGGTTGGTTATCAAAATATTTTTAAAACCAACTTATGACATGTATGGGTGTTTTTACTAATATTCTAAAGCGTAAGGTATAGCAGCAAGTCTACAAATTGCCATCATTTCAAAGCATCAATTTTCAAGATATCTGCAAGAACTGTATCTGTGATATGCAAAAATATGTGGCTTCTACCAAAGGCAAGGTCATAGGCACTGCAAGTGTTCCTGTAGTTTGTTGTCTACATTCATAATCAAAGGAGAAATGCTGACTTTCAGTTAGATCTTGGTGAAAACAGAGAAATCTTTTTCTTTTTCCCCATCCAAGCTCCAGGGTGTCTGAATCCTCCCCATAGTCCCCTGGGCCAAGGGACAGCGGTTAGGTACATGCAGTCTAATGAGTGTTAGGGAGCAGGCAATGGAAAATATCACAGGATAAAGGCATAGTTCTAAGAACAACGTGACCAAAATGGAAATGTTTCAAAACAGCTGCCTTGATGTGGGAGGACAGAGGGGAGGTGGAAAGAAGTAATCATGGTTTTAAGTAAACTATCCGCCTTGAGGACAGGGGGTGTGCCCTGTGCAGAGCTCCTGTGTGGATCATGGTGTCATTGTAAGGATTGCATAAATCGGTGCAATCCATCACCAGGTAAAACTAAGTGAATGTTACTTCCTGCATACACACATGAGAAGTTTTCAAAATATGAGGAAGTGATGTTTAGAAAATAAGCTGGAGGGGCCGGAGGAGTGGCACAGTGGGTAAATAAAGCACTTGCCTAGCAAACGCAAGACCCTGGGTTCAATTCTCCAGCCACATAAAAGGTCGGTGTGGTGGTGTACGCTTGTAATCCCAGCACTCGGGGGGCTGAGGCAGGAGGATTGTAGAGTCCAAGGCTAGCCTGAGTTAGATAGCAAGTTCAGGACCAGCTTGGGCTACAGAGTGAATCCCTGTCCAGACACTGAACACTGGGATTGTTGTCATTTCTAATTTGCCCTTCAGTGCATTTATTTTTTAAATCATCCCTGTTTCAGTCACTCATGTTATTGCTGTGACGAAATACCCAGCATTCACAGTTTAAGGCAGGAAAGATTCATTTCACTCATAGTTTCAGGTCTCTCACATACAGTCCATTGGTGGGGGAGCCGAGAGCAGGGAAGGCACATGGCAGAGAAGGGCTGGAGAGCTGCTCACGCCATTGCAGATAGAAGCTAAGAGAAACAGGAGCAGGCCCATGAGCCCTCCCAGGAAGAAGCTTCAACAGCCTTTCTTCCTCCATCTTTTAAGTACTCTAAGCTGTGACGTGCTCCTCCCTCACCTCCTGGCCCACAAGTCAACAACAAACACCTGAAATCCCTTCCCTAGACACTCCCCAATCTTTCCAGATTAAACCTTAAACACCAGCCTCTTCCATCCAGGCCCTGCCTCCAAATAACTCACATTTCCAAGTACATGAGGCTTTTGGGGGACACTCAAGATCCAAACCATAGCAATCCCCTTGGAAAGAATTGGGAAAAAAGAAGGATGTGTGCATGGATTGGGGGTAAGGAAATGTTGGGAAGACGGAAAAGAGTAGGAGAAGGAGAATCGACTTGATAGAAATCGGGAAGAAATCTTTAGTTGCCTTCTGAAGTCCTATGACCAGAGGGAGAGTCTAACGGGAAACTTGCTCTTTGCTGCCATCTGGTGGCCATGATTGGAGCAGTTCCTACTGGAAAAACTACCCAGTTACCCCTTGTTGCTGACTTCAAGGTTCTGAACCAGGTGATCCATAAATAATTTCTTACGTTTTAATATTCCTTTACCAATGACAAAGCATTTTTCATATGCATCATTTCAACTCCTTCTTATAATAACCCTCTACAGTAGACCCTAGCAGGTAAAATTATTCTCATTTCACAGATGAGAAAAACTAAGACTCAACTTTCACAGGGCCTGGTAGATGGTCAAAAGTAGAAATCCTCTAAGACCAGAGCCCAAGTTCACCAACTGCAACAAAATAAGCATTCCTTCCTTGGAGTTTTGCTTGGGATAGAAAACAGAAAAGAAAACACAGAGTATATTCCTCAGCCTCTGGCAATCCCCATTTTTCCTTTGTCTCTGCAAATTTTAGCTGTTCTAGGGACTATCTCATGTAAACAAAATCATACAGTATTTGTTCTTTTTAAGTTCACATTTCTATTCAATTTCCAGGTGACGCTTGTCATATCTGCAGATTCTATTTTGCGGAGCAAAGATAAAGCAGAAGTGGCAAATTTGTTCTGTTTTTAGAAGACCAAATTTTTAGGCTTTGCAAGTCAAACAATCTGTCGTGACCACATATTTCTGCCATTGCAGATGCATGGTTCCACCATCGGAGCACAAAAGCAACCTCAGATTTTGTGTATATATTTTTAAATGGACTTGCTCTGTTTCAATAAAACTTTATTTACAAAAATAGAAGCCTGGCTGGGTTTGGCCTGTGGGCCATGGCTGGCTGATCCCTGATCTCTGTGATCTATTGCCAAGGAGTTTTATGTTTGTTTCATTGAAAATACTTTTGCTAACTTGTATGTGAAGTTCTGCCATTGTGAAGATCTCAGACTCTTTTTTAGTTGTTTCTTAGTTACTTTTTTCATTGCTGTGACAAAATACCCGACATACGCAAATTAAGGAAGGAAAAGTTTATTTTGACTCACAGCTTCAGAAGGTCACAATCCATTCCTGGGTGTCTGGCAATGGCGGAAGCCCATGGGGGAGGCAGAGGTGGAAGCAGCTCCGCACAGCTTTGCAAACAGGAAGCCAAATCTCAGAAGGAATGGAGGAAGTAGCACAGGCCCTTCCAGGGCCTGTGCCAGTGATCTGCTCCTTCCGGGTCCAGCCTCAGGCTCCCACCACTCCCAGGCTTAAGCCCTAATCCACAATGCACTATAAGCTACAATCTTCACATACCTGTCTTACACTACACACCCATGACC
Organism: Ctenodactylus gundi; assembly: GCA_004027205.1. NCBI lineage: Eukaryota > Metazoa > Chordata > Mammalia > Rodentia > Ctenodactylidae > Ctenodactylus > Ctenodactylus gundi. The sequence goes on from PVKB01002794.1 coordinate 202,676, forward strand.
CACCCCTCCAGACCAAGCCCCTATCTCTTAACAACATGCAATGTCATAGATAATTCATAACATCCAAATACATGAGTCTTTTGAGGATCATTTAGATCCAGATCACAATAGGTACTCAAGATTGAACTCAGGACCTTGACATTCAGGCTAAGACGCTATCACTGAACTATACCCACAGCCCTTTTTATTTATTTTCTCTTCTTTTTTTTAAACAAAGTGGCCTCAAACTTGCAATCCTCCTGCCTCAGCCTTTCAAGTTGCTAGGATTATAGGCATACCCCACTGTGCTGGGCTAAAGAGCTGAGATTGTTAAATCCAAAGGTCTTCACCATGACACCTCATACTATATACTAATCATTTAAATTTGTTGTTATATACTGACCTCACACTAGGTTTCAATAAAGTAGCAGAGACTTGAAAATAATTCTATGAACACTTTATAGCACTTCTTATTTTCTAGGCATAATTCTAATTTTAAGGATTTTTTTCCCTAGTTCTGGGGATAAAACACAAGACCTTATATATGCTAGGCAAGAGCTCTACCACTGAGCTATAATCTCAGCCTTCTAAGATATTTCTATAATAACAATGTTATCTCCATCATAATCCTTTGAGGAAGCACTATCAGCATCTCCAATTTAAAGACAAGGACACTAAGATTAGCTAAATAATTTGCCCCAAATCATGCTCATAGTGAGAAATAGACTCAGAGTACAATTCCAGGAAGGCCAAGTTCCTGCTTTTTATTCCCTCAATATACTACTTCCAAAAAGAAGAAGTTGACACAATTATTAAGGTTGTTGGTTGGAGAAAGCCATGAATACTGTAGAGAAAGGTACAAACTAAGGAGGTTGTAAGTTAGTAAATGATATTCTGAATTTCAGGATGTGCTAAAACCTGTTCACAGAGGAGATTGGATTTTTGTTGTTGCTATTGTTATTTTTCTTTATTATTATTTTTTGATACAGGGTCTTGCTCTATAGTCCAGGTTGATTCTGAACTCAGTATGGAGCCCAGGCTGGCCTTGAACTCACAGCAATCCTCCTGCCTCAGCCTCTCTAGTACTGGGATTAAGGTGTGCACCATGATGGCCAGCTTTAGTGGAGATTTTTTCATATTGCATTTTACCATGCATTAAATCTTCTTACGATAGTGTGCTGTCATTGTATTCCAGAGTAGAAATAAACCAAATATAGATAAATGATTCACACATTCAATTACAACCAAACCATCTCTTTTTTGTTAAAGTAGTCAATTTTGCCATTAAAACAAGGAGTTTCTGAGGGCTTGAAAGAGTTTTGTGAGCAGTTTATTTCTCCACACCTCAGAAATATTCAATGTCATCCTCTAAACTAGGAAAATGGGACCTCAAGTGTACCTCAATATTCCAAAGTAACTCCTATGATGTACTGCCAAATTCTTTCTGTCGAGACAAGTCATCTTGTTGTGATTACTTTATATTCCAAAAATAAGGACCATATCTGTTTGTGCAGATCAGTTTTTCCCAGTCTCAACAGTACTGGCACTCGGAGCAAGGCAATTGGTTTTCTCCCTCCAAATTAATCTTTTTATTAGTATGCATTTATGATACATAGTCCTTACATTCAACTTGATGAACTGATGCACATAGGTGTCACATATTCATCACTTTTATTTCTCTTACTACCTTCCCACCCTCTCATACCCTCTTATGTCCCCTCTCCCTCTCTAAAAAAGCTACCTCTGTATTAGTTTGGGTTCTACAAGAGGCAGAATTGACAGAAATAATAAGAAAAGGGGATTTCTTTGAAGGGTTTACGAGTCTGAGGACAGAGATAATCCAAGATGGCAGCCTGCACATGTGAGAGCTGGAGGGTCGAATGGCTGGCTGCTCAGCTGCAAAACAGAACACCCAGACGGACCTGCAGGACAGCTGGTGAGAGTCTGCTGCAGATCTCGGTTGTTTGAAGAACCATGGTGATGATCGAAGAGTGAAGATCAGCTATGGATAGACAGACCCAAGTGGAGACTAGAGCAAATCAGTGCTGAAGATCTGAGGACATGTAGCAAGTTGGTGTTCACAGACAATTGCCAAGGTGAAAGCTTTTCCAGAAGAAAAAGCTGTAAAAATGTCTCTTCTTCCTTTTATACAGTTCAAGCTCCTAATTGGTCCTATCACATCTGGGGTCAGTATTCTTCCCTTATTGGCAGGTCCACAAATCACTCACACACACATAAACTCTGTACAGGGTGTGGCCCCTGATCCCATCAAGTTGACATAATCCCTTTAACAGTCAAATTTCTGGGTTTCCAACTATCACTTTCATTTTGGAGCCAGGGATTTTCTGTATTGTAGGGAGCTGTTCCATGCCTTGTAAGATGTTTAAGAGCATCCCAACCTCCTGCTCCTTGCATCCAGTAGAGCGACTCCAGTTTTGATGATGAAAGATTGCCATTGTTCCGGGGGGAGGGGGAGTCACTCCTCACTTCATAACCACCAATACGGATTAATAACAGCTTACACTTCAAGAGTGCCCACCGCCATCCCTTTGTGGGAATGCACAGTGGCACAAACCTTTGAAGGGTGATTTGAAACTGGTCTTTGGAAAGCAATCATCAAAATGTTTGCACTGGAGGAAAAGGAGAAGGATTTATTATTGATAGTCCTGGAAGTGTAATAAATTCATTAGGAATAAAAAGGTGACAATGTATAAGACTGTATTTTCCCAAATTGATAGACACACATTCTGTGGCTGTCAGCTTCTAAAGATCCCTGAAACACCTACGCATGATAATGTTCTGGTGTATTTGATCAAACTGAACAGAAGGCATTCAACCTAACTGGCTTGCTCTGTACAATATTACCCAGTCCAAGGGTGGTATGATCTGAATATTTATGTCCCTCAAAATTCATGTGCTGAACTGTAATCATCGAAGTAGTAGAAGGTGGGCCTTGAGAGAAGTTATTAGGTTATGAAAGTGGAGTCCTGATGAATGGAATTAGTGCCCGTGTGAAAAAGGCCCAAGGGAACTCCAGAAGACATCATTTATGAGAAACAGGCTCTCTCCAGACACCAAATATCTGCTAGCACCTTGACCTTAAACTTCGTAGCCTCGACAACTGTGAACAAGATACTCTGTTGTATATAAACTACTCAGTCTAAGGTATTTTGTTAGCGTAGTCTGAATGGACCAAGACAATGGGTAAGCCAGTAATGGTCCTTCCCTGAGGTCCTTCTAACTAATCTGAGGCAAAAGGTAGGGAAAAGGAGTATATTTTCTTTAAGGTAATAAGGCTATAAAGATAGAAGTCCTGTCTAACAGCCATGCCCCCATCGGTGCAAAAAGTTGTTCAGAGAAAATGAAGCCAAGATACAGAAAGCAGCACAGGGCAAGGATTCTGGTGCTGTTTGTGGGAATCAGCTTGACATCTCTTCAACCATCTTAGTTATAACCTTCGTTTTGCCCACCAGGTGACTCTGGCACACATTCCAAACCCTGTCGGACAGACAATGTCATTAGGATAGCCAAGCATTTTGTCCTCACTTCAGATACTCTAACTGCTGTTGAATGTATTAATGGTTTCTGAGAAGCCAGGGTATGTTCCAGTCGGTTACGGACCTCTGAAGCTTAGCTTGGAGTAAAAATCTCTTCCTATCCCACTCCCCCGCTTTTTTGAGACAGGGTCTTGCTCTGTAGCCAGGACTAGTCCTGAACTCACTATGTAGCCCAGGCTGGCCTTGAACTCAAAGTAATCCTCTTGAGTGCTGTATTATGGGCATGCACCACCATGCCCAGCTTATATGGTGCTAGGGAATTGAACTCAAGGCCTTGCAATTGCTAGGCAAGTGCTATAACCACAGAGCTATTCCTCCAGCCCAAATCCTCTTACCTTTATTCTATCCAAAACATGCTTATGACTATTGGTCTTTAATAAATTGCCTTCTGTACAATCCTGGATTTTGCTGCTCCTATGACACCTTCTGTCTTAGGTGGGCAGTTCTCATATGCAGGATTTTTCTAGAAAAATGTCCAAGTCTAGAGTCCTGGCCATACCTCTGGCCAAGTCCACACAGCCCCATGAATTTCTGTGTGAACCTGTAAGTTTCCTCCTTTTTATTCCAGCTAATTCATATTGGCGGTACGTTCCTTATAACCATGGTTTTAGCATACTTTAGCAAAGACACAGGGAATCCACACGATGACCAGGAGTGATGGTACAATTTTGACTTGTAAATGTCCTAAGGAAAGAATTTCTGGGAAAACTAGAAGGATGCAAATTCCCCTATGGGCCTATTACGTAGCAGCTACTGTGGTTCTTAAAGCGCTTGGTAGACATGGCTGCCTCATGACTTCTGCAGATAGCCACCGCAGTGGTCCTTATCTGTGTATAAGATTTAATGCTTCTCAAAGCTTTCACCTACTTGTCTCACCTGCTTCATCCACCACAACTCAACCAGACCACGAAGGGGATTCTGCCACTGCTTTTCCCGGGTGAAAAGATGAAGATTCTTTGATGCCTAAATGATATTTAAATGTAATTCAGGGATCTGAAAAAATTCAGCAATTCTCAAACGCAATCAGTCACCCAGTATGTCATGAACAACTTGATGCTAATGGTTAAAGTAGCTTCAGAATGATTCATCTTTTTCTTAGATGATACCTAACCCCTAGAACCACCTGATTCATAGTATAGACTATGTTTCCTGAGTGGGAGTCCAAAGAGTGGAATTACAGCTGGCACCCTGGGGATTCCCCTGGGAGTGTTATACGTGTGGATGCTTATCCAGGGGCATCATAGCAGAAAATAAGCAAATGTGGAAAACCAATGAATTAGCCAGCCCTGAAAACTGCTTCTGGCTCTAAAATTGGATGATTCACCCAAAATAAACAATGACATGATGACATTCAAGATCAGAACTCGCCCCTTTTTCCTGTCCATTCCTATATTTTATAATGGGTCATTCACTTCAAAAACTAGTAAAATGATTATAAAATGTACCAGCAAAATCAGAATTTATTTATTTATTTATTTTGTGGTACTTGGGATTGAACCTAGGGCTGTCACACTGAGCTACATCTTCAACTCATTTCTGTTTTCGATTTGGGGACAGAGTCTCACTAAGTCACTACATTGTCAAGCCTATGCTCACACTTACAATCCCCTTGGCTCACCCAGAATGTTAGGATTATAGACCTGTGCCACTGGGCCTGTGCAACAAGAATATTTTTAAGAGAAAGGGGGGCATTCACATAGCAACAGATTAAGTAAGAACTGTGTTGAATAACCCAGGACTCAAGTTATCCTAAACATAGATAGTGCCTCCCCTAGCCTCTCTTCTTACTCCCTCCCTCCCTTTTAACCTACAGTGAATCGCTATTTCACACCTACTAGAATGTTTGTAATTCAAACATACACATAGACACACATGCATTAACAAGGAGGTGGAGAAACTGGAATCCTCATATGTTGCTGATAGGAATGTTTTGGAAAACAGGTGGTCTGTTAAGGAGTCGTACAAATTACCATATGACCCAGCAACTCTACTCCCAGTTATATACCCAAAGTAACTAAAATCAGAGACTTGAACAGATATAGATAACTCAGCATTACCTGTAAATCAAAAAATATAAATAACTCAAGGGTCCATCATCTGATAAGTGGATAGACAAAATACAATGCATCCATACAATGGAAGGTTCTTCAATTATAAAAAAAGAAGTTATCGACAGACAAACCTTTAAAGTATATGCCAAGTGAAAGAAACAAGGCACAAAAGGCCACCTCTCATGTGATTCTATTTGTAGGAAATGTTCAAAATAGGCCACTCCACACAAAGAGTAAATGACTGGTTACCAGGATATGAAGAAGGTCAGGTGGAAAGTGATTGCTAGTGGGTTCAGGGGTTTTGGCAAAATGGTAGAAATGTTCTAGAAATAGTGGTAATGGCTGTATAACGTGGTAAGTGCCCCCCAAAAGAACACTGAATGTTGTACTTTAAAAAGATAAAGTTTTATCACATAAAACATGTCTTAAAAACACAGCAAAAGCACCAAACCACTCCCTTCCTTCCTTTCTTAGGATCCACAGAAATATAGAGCTTTTGGGGAGAATTTATTGAAATCCAAGAACTTATTTTTTCTTTAAAATTCTTTTTTAAAATTTTGAGACAAAGTCTTACTATGTTGCCCAGGTTGATCTTGAACTTGTTATCCTCCTGCCTCAGCCTCCCAGAGTACTGGAATTATAGACATGTGCCACCTCGCCCAGCTCCAAGAAATTTTGTCTTTCTAAAGCTAGAATATTTTTCAGTTTCTAGTTAGTCTTTCATTAAATAAAACTACTGTGTTTGCCTCCCAAGGGAAAAATATTACAGCAAAAAACTCCAGAAACTCACATGCCTATGACCCACCATTTAAACAACAATTTCCTTCTGATTCATGGGATGTAAAGCAGTCACTCATTTCTATCATCGGAGACTCCTAGGGAGACCAGCTTCCAACATTGCTGGTAATTCTTTTCTCAATAGGGGTGTTATTAAGAACAGTTTGCCAGGACCCCTACAAGCAAACATTAGGCTTCTAAACAGACTGCATCTGAATTGCCATTGGGTGTTTTGGGATGAATATAGCCTGCTGGGTATACGTTTTAAAACACTATCTCTAGAACTATCTTTAGTCCCAACCTCTCTGCTTGTGCTCATGAAAATAAGTACATCCACACGATAGTAATTTCAAGGGCAACCTTGATCTTATGAGACACACAATTGCAGTGTGTTGGTGGATGTCTAACTGGTGGTCTATGGTAGGTCTTATTGTGTGTAGGTCCTATCAGTCATATTAATTCATCAAACATATTTATTGAGCAGTTACTATGTGGCAAACACTGTTTTAAACGCTGAATTCAAGGAGAAATAAGCCAAGTTGTGGACTGGAGGAATGACTCAGTGGTTAAAACGCTTGCATAGCAAGCACTAAATCAAGTGCTAAATATCTGAGTTTGATTCCCCAGCACCACATAAGCTGGGTGCGGTGGTGTACACCTGTAATCCTAGCACTCAGGAGACAGGAGGATTGTCCTCAGTCCAAGGCCAGCCTGCGCTCCATAGTGAGTTCAGGACTACCCTGGGTTGCAAAGCAAGACCCTGTCTCAAAAAAAAAAAAAAAAAAAAAAAAGCCAAGCTGAGCCTGGTAGAGCAATCCTATAATCCCAGCACTCTGGGAGACAGAAGCAGAAAGATCACAATTGCAAGCTGACCTAAGCAACTTAGTGACTTAGCAAGGCTCTGACTTAAAATTAAAAATAAAGAATGGGCGGGGGATGCAGCTCAGTGTGAAGGCCCCAGTCTCAATCCCCGTACAAAAATAAAATAAAATAAAATAAAAAAGAGGGAGGAGGAAGCAGAGAAAAGGGAAGAGGGAGGAGAAAAAGGAGACCACGGCGGCAATAACCAGAGAGGATTATGGTCTATGTCTGCATCTGGTCACAAAGTCAGTTTATAATCAATTCTGTGTATCTTTGCCCTATATGTTTGCCATGGAAAGGTTCAAGGTTATGGTCAAAAGACTCAAGCTTACTACACAGGAAGACCCAGAGCCTAAGCTCATCCATGTTCCCTACACTGTTTTCCCATCTCCAATTTTTTTTTTTTTTTTTTTTTTTTTTTTTTTTTTTTTTTTTTTTTTTTTTTTTTTTTTTTTTTTTTTTTTTTTCAGTGCTGGGGCTAAAATCCAGTGCCTGGTACATACCCCAGGCGAGAGCTCTACCACTGAACTACTGTCCCAGCTCCTGGAATTGCCCGTTTTAAAATGATTAGCTGCATGTTATGGGAATCTTACCTTGATTTAAAAATTAAAATTTAGAAAGTTCAAATAATATTAAATTGAGCTCCTCAGTCACACTAACCACAATCCAAGTACTCAACTGCCTTCGGCCATGGCATCTCAGGACATGGGAATAGATTGTTTGTATGCAGAGCCCACAGCTCTTGGAATCATTTGTCTCTGGTTTGGTTTCGCTGCACTTTCCAAAAGCTCTCAAGGTGAAGTGTGCCAGTTTATTTAAGCACCACCTGGCAGCAACTGAAGTGTCACGCTTCCATTTCACAAGGGGTAGCCATGAATTTGATTGCTATTGTTCTGCATGATTAACAAGTTGTGGGTGACAGATTGTTAGGTTAGCCACACTTGTGAGCATGTTGTGATTTTTTTTTAAAAGCTTTTTCTTTAATTCCTAAAGAATGAGAGGCAAGCAAGAGCCTGTGATCTGTGCTTCTGAAACTGACCTGTGATGGTCCACATTGTCTCTACAGAGCCACAAGGTAGCAGAGGAGGAAGGAGCTTCCAGACAGGAGGCTCTGCGCTGGTTGCAACACATATTAAGAGAGTAGCTAAAATGATAAGGGTGCACAACCTGAAGATATCCCAAGTATGATTTATAGGACCCTGAAGGATCTGATGAGCTATGATCAATCTGCCCTTTCTTTCAATTCTCCAGAGATAAAGATCTCCTTACTCTTTTTTTCTCACTGCACTGAACCACCATACTGCTTAGGTGTCAAACATTAAGCCCTCTTCTATTAGTTTGTCTTTTGTTTGGTTGGGGAATTTTTTGGCACTTGAGATCAAGCCAAGGGTCTTTGCACTGAGCTCCATCCCCAACCTGTCATTCTGTTTTTCATTTCAAAACAGAGTTCTCACCAAGTTGCCCCGGCTGGGCCCCACTTGGGATCCTCATCACTCTACCTCCCAGAATGCTGTGATTACAGGTTTGTGACACTGGATTCGGCTTAGATTGACTTTCAAAACTCTCTACTAAGGCCAATATCATTCAACTCAGGATCCTTTGCCTGGAAATAGCTCTTTTGCAGTTTTTTCATTTTTTAAATTATGTGTCTTGATTCTTGTTACTTTATTTGTTGTTTTATAAACGATTTCTTTTGGTGTATATGTATTTTCCCCCAAGTTATTCTTTTTGTTAGTATGTATTTGTGATGTACATAACACTTACATTCAAGTTGGGAGAGTAGTACATAAACATAGTGCATCTTAATAATTTTTACTTCCCTTTCCTGTCTTTCTGTCTCTCCTTATCCCAGATCCCTCTTTTCTCTCCACAAAGCCTATCTCCCTGTTTTCTACCATGTCTCTTTTAGTTTACTCTTTTACTTATACTTTAGTTTACTCACATGTTGTCATTTTGATGCTTCCCAATGTGATTAAGTATTTTGTAGGATGACTGGTCTTTTTCTTCATTGTCTTACTTTTTATCTATTATTTCTTCCTCCTTCTCGTCCTCCTTCTCTTCTTCTTCTTCTTCTTCTTCTTTCTTTTGTCATATTGGGAATAAAAAAATAAAACAAAGTCTAAAATATCCTTTGTTCAGGTTTTTTTCTTGGCCAGCCCAACAGGGCATTTTCCCTTTCTAACATGAGGAGATAGCCATCAGCATACATCTATACATCTCTTATTTATTTATAACACCAGCCCTGGGTGGTATCTTTAAAAACAACCACAGTCCAACACAAAACATGGTAGGGCATTCAATTCTATTCCTGGCAAAAGTGATGATTTTAAAGATGCCTCAAAAGACGCAAAAAGTATTTCCCCCAAGAGCTGCTGTCATTTATGCTGCTTTCAAGGTTAAATGTGACTTATGCAACATTTCATTTGCAAACTTCTGATTGCAAGTAACAGCAGATTTTAAAAGGGAGGGAGGGAGGAGCAGTGAAAGGAAGAGGTTAATGAAAGGACATAAGGAGTATTTCATGGAAACAAAAGAAGAGTCAAACATCTGAAGTTTTAAAAAGGAAGAAAGTAGGGTGAAATGTTCAACCTCAGTTATGGCTCATAAACATTTTCACCAGAGCACTGCAATCAGCATCACTGTGTTCCAAGATTCCCAGTTAGCTTTGAATTTCAGAAAACTAAGAAATTTTTCTCAGATAAACAACAATGAAAATGTTCAAATGGGGACATAGATATATTAAAAATTATGCTTTGTTTATATGGCATTCAAAGTTAACTAGATGCCCTACATTTTTATTGGCTGAGTCTGACACTCATACCTAGAATCTCTTCTCTTTTCCTTAGGAAGAGTACCTACCACCCAGGAGCTTTAGCTTAGCTAGAAGATACACTTCTTGTGCAAGGAGAGATCCTGTGACTAACTTGTTACTGACAACGTACGTGTGGACGTTAAGCCATTTGTGCAGCCTGCTGGCTCCGCTTCTCTTTCCTTCCTTCCTGTGGGCTCCAATGCTGTTTCAGTGCCAGTGAGCTGGCTTGTCCTGAACAGATGGAGGCAGCACCTTCCCAGGAAATGGCAGAGCAACAACGCAGAAGGAACCTGGGTCCACTCTCAGCTTTGTGCAACACAACTTCCCTCATCTTCAGCCAGCCCTTATCTATGGGCTGGCAACTTAAGAAATTACTAACGTGGTTTGTTACTGCTGATGTTACCAGACATTCGGGTTTGGAAATTCTCAATTTGATTAAGGATAATCAGAGCTGGGTGTGGTGGCACACACTGTAATCCCAGCATTACTCAGGAAGAGGTACCAGTGTCCACAGTATTTGTATTAGTTTGGGTTCTTACAAAAGGCAGAATTTACAGAAATTGTAACAAAAAGGATCTATTTGGAAGGCTTACAAATCTGACGATAGAGATAGTCCAAGATGGCAGCCTGCCATGTGAGAACTGGAGTGTCTGATGGCTGCTCAGCAGCAAAGTAAGACACCTGTTGCGAACTGCAGGGCAGCAGTGAGAGTCTGCTGTGGATCTCGATCGTTTGAAGAACAATAGTGAAGACCAGAGACTGAAGATCTGTGGCTAAAGATCAGCGACCGAAAATCAGCAACAGGCAGACACGGGTAAGTCGAGACTGGAGTTAATAGGTGATGAAGATTTGCAGAGTGTCCACAGACAATTGCGAAGACGAGAACTTTCCCAGAGCAAAGAAGCTGTAACAATCTTTCTTCTTCCTTTTATACAATTTGAGTTCCCAGTTGGGTCTACCACATCCAGGTGGGTGCTCTTCCCTCATTCAGCAGCCCACAAATCTTTCACACTCTAATCCAGGCTGGTTCTCGATTGCCTAACTGACATAATCTCTCCAACAGTCACGGGGATCTTGAGTGAGGATCGCATAAGATTGGAAGACTGGGGCCCTTCATAAAGCTTTTATCTGCTCAACAACCTACCTGGTAGTTTCTGCTTGGGCAGTTTCAGGTGGTTTCCTGTGATGGGGATTATAAAACAATGCAAGCCTATTAATTACGTGATAGGAAAGGGGAAGGTAAGCTTAGCTTTTTCTCTTTTATTGTATCCCAGAGGGGCTAGGTCCCTGATAGCCCTTTATAGCCACTAGAACCTCCTGTTGTAGTCCTACCTATCCATTCTGGCCTATTCTCGTATCTGTCAGTCTAAGCCCCTTTACTCTGGGGACTTACGGTCTAGTAGCTTAGCCACGAATGATAACGCTGATGTTGCTGTGTTGTATCTAAAGAGCTTTACACCTCCTGCCTAAAACACAACCATTTGGAAACTCATTTTTTTTGTACACAAAGAGAGGTTGAGTTGTACCTTTTTGCCTGGATTCCCATCGGACCTGACAGTCTTCTGAGATCCCTGTCTTTCTTACTTCTCTTAATATCTTTACACAAATAAGAGGCAATCCACCAAAACCTCCTAAAACTAATTCTGCCCTTACATCCCACACTTTTCATTTAGTCGTTTCCCTGCTGACCAGTGAGCTCTGTAGAAACGAGGACCACTCTATGTCTGTCCGCTATTGGGTTCTTAGAACCTAGCAAGGTGCCTGACACAAAGGAGGCGCTCAGTAGAGGATGGAGGGAGGGAAGAAAGGATGAATAGAAGGCCATGTGAATGGGTGGATGTACATATGAGTAGATGGGCGGATTAAACCAGAATACAGCTTATAGGAGGAAAGGGTTCATGCAATCCCCCCACCACCACCACCAAAACTCCTATCGTTCTGACTTTCTGTGTCACTGGCATGTATGACTGAGCCAACTTCCGCTTTTGATTTCCCATTCCAGAGGTGTGTTTCAACAGAAGTATTAAGTCAGTGAGATATCTGTATAAACTTTTTAGTATTCTCTACCATATTACAACTCTCTTCCCAAATGTCTAGGGGCCTAATACTAGAGACCTTTACTTTATTACCATCATATCTTTTCTTTTCTAGGACTGCTTTTTCTTAGCTTTGAAAACAGAGCCTGAGACAAGGATTAAAACGCAAGCTTTTATTCAGACGCTTGGAAACCTGTGAAGGTGAGGGGCGAGGAATAAAAAAAGAGGAGTTAGTGGGAAACAAAGCGATACAATGGCTTCCCAGGGTGACCAGTGATTCTAATTACTGACAACTTACTCTGCAGGGTTGCTTACTTGGCGCGTGGTATTTTCCAGGGAGGCCGAGATGCCACATCTAGGAACCCTCCTGAAAAGGAGAAAATAGGACTTTGACTTCTCACCTTACTCCTTTCTCTCATTTCTCAGTAGTCAAGATTGGGAGAGTAACTTCCCCATACTTTCCAGCTGTATAACTTGCACCTTGTGAACACTCAGGCTGGAAAATTCCCGTGACACAGCATGGCATCAAGTCCAGAAGTGGGGAGAAATTCAGAGTGGGTAGGCCGCTGACCGGGCAGAAGAAAGTAGGAAGTATCTGAGGAAATTTGGGGAGGTCTATAAGGTTTATGCCCGCTGCAATCCTCTCGCACTACTCGCATTCACACAGGCCTTCCACACGGGGCCACCGTCCTGTCTGCAAGAACAAACTTGCCTTCAGTCTTTCTCAAAGCGGGGAGGAGAAGGTCCATTAATTTACAGTGTCTGCCTCTTAAGGAGCTTGCAGGACAACGCTCCTGGAAGGCTGAAGCAGAAGGTTAGTGAAAAACAGCGACAGTCTGTGGAAGGCAGAGTAATGGCCCCCAAAGACATCCATGTCCTAATCCCTGGAACCTCTGAATGTTACCTGACGTGGTAAGGGGGGATTTGCATAGGTGATGAAAGTTAAAGACTCTGAGGAAAGAGGAGGAGTCCTGATTACCCAAGTGGGCCAAATTTAAGAGTCCCTAAAATCAGAGAACTTTTCGGGCTGTGCTGAAAGAGAAGTGTGCTAACAGAGTCCAGAACATGCTTCGTTGCTGGATTTGCGGGTAGATGAAGGTCACTGAATGTGGGCAGTTTCTAGTGAAAAAGACAAGGTTACAAATCCAGTGTGAAAAGAAATACAGGCCTAGCCAGATATGGTGGGACACACCTGTCGTCTGAGCTACTCAAGAGGCTGTGGCAAGAAAATCACATGAGCCTAGCTAGGCAACATAGCAAGACCTCTGTCTTGCACATGTAAACATACATATACATGCATATACACATATGCATATACACACCTCATCAAGATCTTGTCTTAGTCCATGTTGTTGCCATAACAAAATACCTGAGGCTGAGTGCTTCATAAAGATGAGAGATTTATTTATGATAGCTCATAATTCTGGTAGGTGAAAAGTTCAAAGAGCCTGGGACTGGTATCCTGGCAAGGGCCCCTTTGCTATAGCAGAGAAATAGGAAGGGAAAGGGCCTTGTGTAGAAGGAATCAAGCAGCAAACAATTAGAAAGACACTCCAGTGAGTCAGGTTTGCTCTTTTTGTAACAACTTTCAGGAAATTCCACAAAAGTCAAAGTCCACTGCCTAGAAAAGCATTAATTCCTCTTAAAGACGTACTTACCTTCCTCTAACTCCACCTCTTACAGGTCTGACCTCTTTCAACGTCACCACACTGAGGACCAATCTTCCAGTATCTTAGGAGGACAAACCATCTCCAAACTCTGCCAACTCTGCTTTTCAATTCTTTTGGCTACATACCCTGCTCTAGGATTTTTTGTCTCCACCTACAATAAATTCACGTTTCATTGGCTTAATTCCTTCTAGACTCCTAAAGAGGTGAGGGTGAGTGACCTACGAACTCCTTAGGGCAGCAAGTTTGTGAATTTAGAACATTCCAGCCGGGGTCAGGTTGGTGGACCTTAAACTTGGTTCATGATTAATTTAGTGCATTGATGCCATCCAATCATTGTGGGGTGTTTTTCCACCAAAGGGAAAGAAAACACCTATAACGGAAATTTCCCACATGTTGCTTGAACCTGCTTCACCTTTTGTTGCCCCTGAGCCCCAAGGTTAGTTAATTACAAACAGGATAGGAAAGGAAATAAGGCTAAGAGGCAGGCAGGGGGCCAGCTGTTTGAATCACACTGAAGGAGAAGAGAGTATTTTGCGGTGATGGGACTGACAGACACGCGCAGGGTGAGGAAGTTAGGGAGGTGACGAAAGTCTTGCCAAGAATCTTCATAGTACATCATTTTGTTGGCCCGGTTACAGAGTTCAGGCTGAGAAACACCTGAGATTTCAAACAGCAGAAGTGAAAAGGGCATTCTTTACGAATTTTTACTACAGCTCTGGCTTCTTGCATAGAACCTGAAAATTAGGATGAGCACACATACTTCAGGGTTTGTTTCTTTTGTTTCTCTGAAGGCTAAAACTAATCAGCCATGACCCAAACCAAAGGTTAAAATTGGCATCAGCTCTTGTGAGCTTCACTTCACTGCAGGTAGCCAGCTGCAATAGGAAAAGTGATCAAAGTCGACTTAAAACTCAGAATTCATTTTCTCCAGGGAATTATCAACTCTGAAACTCACCCACACAGCCATGTGCAAGTGGATAGTTGATACTGCAGACATGAACGGCAAAGTCGCACGAACGCCTCCTAGAAGAAGCAGAACTCTACCACGTGGGGTTGGGAAGGAAGCTAAGAAACGACAGTGTTTCAGACAACAAAGACTCAGTTTTTGATCATCAGTTGAAGTTAATACTAGATGACTCTGCTGGCAACTCCCAAGGATGTGTTCTGAAAAGATGAATCAATGTAGAAGTTACATTGTTATAGTTGAATGTTTAGTGAGGCTGTTGGATGCTGAAATTGCTAGATTTATGATTTTGGGATAGCCTTTTTTTGAGTGTGTGTGTGTGTGTGTGTGTGTGTGATGGAAAGAGAGACAGAGAGAGACAGAAGAGAAACAGAGAAAGAGACAGAGGAGTTGTATAGGATACTGTATACCTTAGTTTCCTACCATAGCTTCATACCTTTAATTGGCTTGCCTTATGTCCATTTCGATAAGAAAAAGAAATTGTGAAATAAGAAATAATAATAATAACACCTCCCAGCTTTTCCATAAACATCTTTTCCTTTAAACATTGGCCTAAACACAGCTAAACTTTAAACTCATTTTTCCTTCCTGCCTTTAGCAAAAAGATCATCTGTAATTTTCAAGAGGATTCGCTTGAGGAAATGGAGACCCTCAGCCAGCTGATCTTCAACAAAATGGCCAAAACTGTTCACTGGAGAATGGAGAGCCTCTTAAACAAATGATGCTGGGAAAACTGGTTCTCTACATGTGGGAAAATGAAGGCTTCTACGCTGTTGGTGGGACTGTAAACTAGAACCACCGCTATGGAAATTGGTATGGAGAGTCCCTAGAAAACTGAAAACATAAAAAATACAAATCCCATTTGACCCAGCTACCCCTCTCCTGGGCATCATTCCAAAAGAGCTAAAGACATCATATTACAGGCCCGCACGATACCCATGTTTGTAGAAGCACAAGTCGTAGTAGTTAAACTCTGGAAACTGCCTATATGTCCCTCAGTAGATAAGTGGGTAAAGAAAGTGTGTGTGTGTGTGTGTGTGTGTGTGTGTGTGTGTGTGTGTGTGTGTACTACACTGTCATATATAGAAAATTTGAAGTATTTATAAGAAAATGAATATATCTCAAGATTATAATGCCTGGCAAAATTAACCAGATGAAAAGACTATCACATGGTCTCACTTCCAAAATGCAAATGAATGAAAGAGCAAAATGTATGAGAGAAGATAGGAAAGAGATTCCTCTGAGTTCAGGACCAGTCTGGACTTCAGAGTGAGGCCTTGTCTCAAGAAAAAAAAAATAGATTTCTCAGAGATGGGAAGGGGACTTGAGGATGGAGGAAGGGTACAGAGTGGGGGAGAAAAATGGGGGAGAACGATTTAAAAAATCATTCGGTATTGTTGTGGTTTGGATCTAGATTGTCCCCCAAAAGCCTCATGTACCTGTGCATATTGTATGTTGTTGGAAGGTGGAGCCTGGCTGGAAGGGGCAGATGCTTGGGGCCTGACCTGGAGGGGTGTGTGCTGGTTCCACCTTCCTCTCATATTTGGCCCTATTCTGCCATGTCGTGAGGATCTCTTTATCTCTGGCCCCATCATGCAAATTCACCATTTCCCAACTGCCCACATGTGAACAGACTGTGACCTTCTAAAACTCTGAGCTAAAATAAATCTTTCCCCCTACAGTTGTGAATGTTGGGTATTCTGTCCCAGCAATGAGAAAGTAACTACTACAGGTATATACACCCATTCCCTAAGCTATGTGTAATAAATATGTACATTAATTGATATCACAAACATACACAAATTAAATATTTTGAAGAAAAAAGAGGAGATTCACTAACAAACAAAGAAAATGCCAAAAGCAAGAAAAGTGAGAAAAAAGTTGAAAAACACTGGTTTCTGAATTTCTGGTTCTACAAGAACTCGTTAGTTTATTGTGACAGATCACCTTAATCTCCCACTCTGGTCAAACTCTTTCCTTATTGAATTTTTCTGCTCCTTCTCCCTTTGCTTCTCTATTGGTCACAACACAGAACACAGTCTTAGTCATCCAGAAGTTCAGAGGAATAAATCAACAGAAGGTCAATGAGCTGATGGGAGAGGACCTATGAGAACACTGCATTTTTTTGGTTCTTACTCCAGATAGTCTCATTGTAGAAAAGCTTCTCTGTCTCTAAGAAATGATTACGGGTTTGTGTCCCAGACTTTGTGATCAGACCTAATCTGGACACTAGCACACAAGAATCTGCGAAGGATGTACAACCTAGTTGGAGTGCCTGAGTGAATCTTAAAGTCAAATTTCAGCTGGAAGAGAGAAAAGTGACTTCTACTACTGTCTTTGATATAAAACTGAATCCTTCACTTTTCACTTTGAAAATTTCCCAGAGTGGAAGCAAACCACCTGGTTCTGTTTTCAGACATCTCCAAGAAGCCCAGTTATTATAACCTCAGTGCAAAATTAAGTGCAAGAACTTTCTGAGAATATTGTCACTACAAGTGGTCACCAAAACAGCTTATAAACTGAGATTAACACAGATTACATTGTTTTTATAACAATAAATGATAAACTTATTTGTGTATCATTTATGTTTGAATGTTTATGAGGACCAAATCGTCCTATTTTAACCACATTCTAACCTCCCACACCAATTTTTAAGAGTGATATAGAACCTATAAGTTCAGAAAATGATCCAAAATTCTCTCAACCAGCACTTTCAGAAAGTGTCCTTTGAAATTCAATTAAATCCTTTGATATACTTGAAGAGAATTTCATCATCACCCTCCATAAGATAACAGGGTATGCAATATAACTTCTCTTAGGTTAAATGGTCTTACTCACGTTTTCTTTGTAAGTTCTACTTAGCAATTACTTAACCATATTTGGAGATCTTGGAACTATCAGCTAGTGTGGGAGTTGTATACTACAGAAAAGTAGCACAATTGTAAAGTATCAAAGTGAATGGTGACCAGTCCAACTCTTGGCTTTGGCCAAGCCTAGGCCAAGCCTAGTTTTGTTATAGAAGAAACAGCCAGTATCTCTCCTAGGATCTGGTCAGCTCCATTCATATTCATAATTTTCTTCTTCTGCACAGTCCCAATCTACTATGCAGTGGCTCCCCCACATCTAAACCCCTAACTTAGACCCACAGCTAACAGAGTCTTGCCCAAACTCTTACAGTTTTCATATCCTTCGAGGTCACATAAGATTAATAGCTTAGTTGGGTGTCGTGACTTGTGCATGTTAACCCAGCTACTTGGACTGTTGAGGCAGAAAGATCACTAGAGTTTTATGAGTTTAAGGCCAGCCTGAAAAGCACAGTAAAATATTATCTCAGGGAAAGCCACAGAATCCTTTAAAAAGGACAATGGAGAAAATAATACGTCAGGTAACACCTAACACCAAACAGACCTTGTAGAAGCCAAAAGTTTTGCCTCTACTGGCCTCTCTCAATCAATTAACTGCTGCAGTTTGAGAGCTTTCCTTTGGATGTGGGCCATACATTTCCAGGAAGGGTATGACATACATGTATGTGACCCATAGTCATTACCAGGTGTCCTTATATCAGCATCAATAAATCTCTCTAATTGTCTATGATAAAACTGATGGCTTATGGGAAGGTCTTGGCTTGAGGTATCATTGGCACGTGCGGGCTTTCTCATCATAGTAAAAAAAAAAAAAATCCTGAGGATGTGAGATTTTAGGAAGGAGAGAAAGGGAAGAAGAAAGAACACAACCAAGAAAACTCTTTTGCAATATTAACCGTACTTTGAGAATAAGACTTCTATAGGTTTCAACACATAAGAAACTGGGGCTTAGGGTGTATCTCAGTGGTTAGACCACTTGCCTAGTGAGCACAAGGCCCTGCCCCAGTACCAGTACCACAGTGGTGCATGCCTGTAATCCCAAAAAGCTGAGGTGCATGCCTGTGATCTTGGGAAGCTGAAGCAGGAGGATTATCATGTGTTCAAAATGAGCCTTGGCTACATAGTGAGTTCAGGACCAGCCTGGATTATAGAGCAAGACCATGTCTGAAAAAAAAAATAGCTATGAAACCTACATGCTCAATGAGGTCACACCTTGTCTACTAGAACATTTCATAAGCGTGCTTATTATATGCCTAACCTTGCTCTGTGGTTTAAAGGCTTAAAAACCTGATTTTGCCAGCATCTCAAGAGAGAGCCTATGTTTTAGAATCAGACTCATATTAATTAAAGCCTATTAGGTCTAAAGTTTAAGGCCAGGATCCAAATTATTAATTCATGAAAAAAAATTTCAGCTCTTGAAGACCAAAATGCTGATATGGCAGGACTAAAATCTCCCTTTGTGGACAAAGAAGCCAAACTACAAACGGAATGTAGCTTAAGGAGCATATTATTTAAAAAGGAGAGTTAGAGGTCTGAACTAATAAAACAGCTCCCTTCTCAGCTTTTTAAATACACTCTGTCCCTCTTGAGATGGCCTCCCCAGTGGTCAGTGTGCTAGAAGCCTATTGCTAAGCCACATTTTAGAACTCCCAATTTTTTTTTCTTTTTGCTTCTTTCCTCATGCACTCAAATAAAACAATTCTTCTCATAGACAAATATTTATATATGAGGCCTGTTGTGATTTGGATCTGGAGGCTCCTCCCTAAGTTATGGGTATTAAGTCACAGTGATAAAAAAGTAACTAACATAAGGCCTTAGGTGCAAACTCCAGCTCTACCCCGCCTCAGATTTTTAAAAATTGTGTTGAATCTCTGAATTTCACCTTTGTTCTGGCTTAGGAGGAAGCATCTCTATTCTTATAGATTATATATTTAGTTTACAGGTCTCTTTCTAACACTGAATTTGTCTTATTTATAAACTTTGCAGAGTCTAGTATAGTCATCATACAAATTCCTCAGTGAATTTTGTTAAAAGAACTAGAACAGAGGGATGAATGACTGCATCTCAAGATCCAATGATTCAAAAATCATTCTGCCATATGGATAAAAGTATGCAGTTTTAAAGGAAAATAGATCTTCAAAACACTCAAAATAGAACCATTATGTGATCCGGCTATCCCCCTCCTGGAAATACAAGCCCAAAAGTACTGAAAGTAGGAATTCAAAGAGGTACTTGTGTATACATATTCACAGTTGCATTATGTATAATATCCAAAGATGGAGGCAACCCACTTTTAACCAATAGATGAAAGGGTAAATACACTGTGACATATAGATGCCCTAAAATGTTATCTAGTCTTAAAAATAAATTCTGACAAATGCTACAGTGTGAATGAAACTTGAAGAGGTTATGCTAAGTTTTAAATAAGCCAATCACAAAAGGACAACCATGATGACTCTACTTATATGGGGTCCCTAGAATACTAAAATTCCTGGGGACAGAAAGTAGATTAGTGGTTACCATGGAATAAGGAGAGGAGAGAATGGGGAGGTATTGTTTAATAAGCACAGAGACTCAGATTTGCAAGACGATAAGCAGAAGGCAGATGATGATGGTTGCCCAACAACATAAATGCATCTAATGCCACTGAATTGACCAGTTAAAATGGTAAATTTTATGTTGTGTTCATTTTACCACAACTGGAAAACTGTAGCTTTTCAATGCTAATTCATAGTTTGCATTCCTAAACCAATGTATCACTGTTGTGGTTTAAATATGACATGTCCACCGCCCACCAGAGACTCTTATATTGAGGACTTGGCTCCCAATGCAGCAATGTTCAGAGGTGAGGTCCAGATAGGTAATTGGATTACAAGAGTGCTGACCTCATCAATGAGTTCACCCATTAATGAATTCGTGTCTGAATGGGCTATTAGGAGCTGGGGCCTGGGTGGAGGAAGTAACTACTAGGGTCATGTCTCCTGCTCCTTAATCTTCAGGTGTCTACTCTCTCTCTCTCTCTCTCTCTCTCTCTCTCTCTCTCTCTCTCTCTCTCTCTCTCAATCTCTCTTTCCTCTTCCTACAGCAGATTTCCCCCATCACACCCTTCTACCACAATGGTCTGCCTCACCACAGGCTCACAACAATGGAACCAGTTCACCAAGGACTGAACCTCTGAAGCCATGAACCAAAGTATTTCCTCTGTTGTTTATGTCAGGTGTTTTTTGTTACAGTGACAAAAATCTGATGAACATAATCGGCATCAATGTGCTTCCTCATGTTCTACTGAAATGGGTTTGTCCTGGTGAATTTAAGTCTGTATGAGACTCCCTATTTTTCATATGGTATCACTACGGGAGTTAAGCCACAGAATTATCAACATATAGAACACAACATTTCAAAATAAAGCCACGAACAATATTGTCACTACTTGCCCTTAAAAAGAACAGACTTTCAATCAAGAAAATAGATACAGTATTCATAGTTGATAAACAAAGCCAAGTGACGTTGGGTTGACACCAACTTTGCCAATTTTAGCCTACTTGTTTTTTCAGATCTGCAAGAAATAATTCCACCAGCTGAGCGCAGTTGAACAAAATCATCACAGAATTAGCAGTTTTCTGACCCACTTACTTAAAAAAGCTGAATCACTCAGTTGAGACCCCAGGGAAATGCAGATTTATGCCTTTGATGTATTCCTTCATTTTTCTTCAATTAAATTATATAACCAGTTTTTGAGTCTTTGCCATCTCTTTTTTTAATTGGATGATTTTATACATCTTCTTGAATTTCAGCCTTGGCATATTCTTGATTTTTGTAAATGTATAATAAAACATGCACAAGGATTTTTTCTATGCAGTTATTTCTGAAACCCATCACGATGGCTTGCTTCCTCCCTAATCCATCTCTGTTTTCATTAGGAGGGAGAAGGCAGGTGGAACAGGATGTCAGAAAGAGGCACCCAGTGCAATTTGCTGCAGATGGGAGTCAGAGAATATAGGGTAATGGTCACGTCACTTGCATCCACACTGATCCAATAAAGGAGAGGTGCTTTTATTCCCACAGGCATAAAGACGTGTTTAGCTCTCTCTACCCTATGGTATGAGCTGCGGACAAGCTATCACAAGACTAGTGAATGCCTGCTTTGACTACATCCTCTTACACAAACACAGGCAAATGTAGTCAGAAGCACACCAAGTTGAGGGGCAGGTGGACAGGTGAAAGTCTGTTATCTTTGATGTTAGAATTTCCAACACACAATGACAATAAAAATTCACAGGCTTCTAGCCTTGTGCCACAGTGTCTAGAAATATCACCTTTCTCTGAATTCTTAAAACATGTACTGCATAATTTATAAGCTGTTTAATATACTGTTTAATATAATTTCAGTCTTTTCTATAATTATAGTTATTGTTTCTGTTGTCTAACTTTTATTAAAATATAAAATTTTTGAGGGCAAGGGTCATTATCACCTATATCTTTATTTCCTCCATATAATCTCCAACTCAGTAGTTTTCATGTGACAAATGTTCTGGGTAAAAGACAAGATTAAAACAAACCATACAGAGGGTTTTGCTATTAAACAAACCTACCATTCTGAGGTCAAGGGGTTGTGCTGTGTGTTTTTAAATTTTTTATTTATTGAGTAAGCATTGACTACATATTGGCAGTGTTCTATTTGGCACACATTTTTCATTCATGACAACAATGTATCAGGTTCTCACTGTGTAGAAAGCTGTGTGTAAGGCCTGAATCACCCATTGGTGAATAAAATTATGCCATGTAAGTAAACAAGCACAATGTATGTGATCTTAAGAGGTTAACCAACTTGCTAGCGACCAGGGAAGCTTTGACTTGAACTCATGGTTTACTCGAGACATCACGTTCTTAAATACTAACTACTTCCTATGGTGAGAGCTATGAGTAAGTAGTGATAAAATTAATGAATAGCCAGTTTGACTACACTCTCTTATAAAACCTCTGATGACTGGGATCCTCCTTGAGGTTAAGGACCATATTTTTTTACAGTTTTCTAATTACATTAATTCATATTGTATTAATTCTATGGGCTGGATGAATGGCTCAGTGGTTAAAGTACTTGCCTAGCAAGCACTAAGTCAAGCAGTAAGTACCCGAGTTCGATTCCCCAGCACCACATAAGCTGGGCATGGTGGTGCATGCCTCTAATCCCAACACTTGGGAGGCTGAGGCAGGAGGATTGCTGTGAGTTCAAGGCCAGCCTGGGCTCCATCCCGAGCTCAGGACCAGCCTGAGCTACAGAGCAAGACTCTGTCTCAAAATATATATATATATATATATATATATATATAGTGCTTGTTTCAGCAGCACATATACTAACATTGGAACGATACAGAGAAGATTAGCATGGCCCTTGTGCAAGGATGACACACAAATTCATGAAGCATTCCATATTTTTTTAAAAAAATAAAATATATTATATATATATATATATATATATATATATATATATAACATTAATTCTAGACAAATACCAACATCTAACAGTTCTTCAAGAAATACTTGTTGGCCCAATTACCTTTTTATTATTTTTTTATTTTGCGTATACATGAATTCCAAATTCTATAATACATTAGAGACGTGGGGTTTGGGAATCAATGACCTTTTATGTCCCCCCTTTTTCAGAGGTTCACCCCTTCCCTAGCTGACCACTGCCCCTCTTTCTACTCTGTCACTCATATTGGGGCCTTTTTATGCCACTATTTTTGTGCATTGCATAAAAGGGACACCCATCTATAGTCAGTATTTTGTGTTTGGTCCATTTCACTGAACATTATTGACTCAAGGTAGCCTCATTTTTGTTCAAAAAGCTTCATATTTGTCCTTATGGCTGCACAGTATTCCATTATCTATAGGTACCACACCTTCTTTAACTATCCCTCTACTGATAGGCAGGTCAGTTGTTTCCAATATTTGGCTATTATGAATTGTACTGTTATGAACATGGATAAGCGTGTGTCTTTTTGTATGTTGACTTTATTTCTTTTGGGAACATTCCCATAGAGCAGTAGCTGGATCAACTAAAATTTCCATTCTCAGCTTTCTAAGAAATCTCCAGACTGCTTTCCGTAATGGTTGTGCCAGCTTGCATTTCCACCAGCAGTGGAGTAGAGTAAAATTTTCCATACCCTCACCAACAATTTTTTTTTGAGGCAGGGTCTCACTTTGGTAGTTCAGGCTGGTCCTGAACTCACTATGTCATCCAGGCTGGCCTTAAACTGTTAGCAATCCTCCTGACTCATCTTCCTGAGTACAGGGGTTACAGGCGTGCACCAAAACACCCAGCTAATGTGGTGCTGAAGAATCAAACCCACGGCCTTGTGCTTGGTAAGCAAGCACTTTAGCCACTGTGCTATTCCTCTGGCCCCCAATTGTTGTTTTTTGAGTTCTTGATATAGGCCATTCTCACAGGAGTGAGGTGAAACTTCAACGTTGTTTTTATTTGTGTTTCTCTGACGGCCAGTGATGAAGAACACTTTTTCATGTACTTGTCGGCCATTTGTACCAATTATCTTGATAACTGCATAACCCACTGTACTTCCTTAAAACTTGGGAACATTAAAAAATTAATTTTCCAGAGCTGGAGTCACAACCCAGTGGTAGAGTACTTGCCTAGTGTCTGTGAGGTTCCATCCCCAGCACTGCAAAACAAACATTTTAATGGCCATATGACAGAATTTCATCACCAATAAAAACTATTTCTTCTAGTCATAGTCAAGTATAAATTAAATTACCATTATTTGCTAGTACATTACACCAACTTTCCTCTCAGAACGGTTAATGAATCCAACACCTACACATTCCACATTTAGCTGCATTCCAAGATATGCGATCAAACCTTGACCCTTTAGACAATGACAATGATCAGAGAATAACATCAGGAAGCCTATAACAGCTTTTTTACAATAATAACATAAGTTATGAAGAACAGATTAAAAGTAACTTATCAACTTATCAGCAGACATTTTTAATTGTCCTGGAAAGTTGAAGGCTTATCATTTCTGAAATCAGTTTACTCTGAAAACAGGCAAAGAAAGATAGAAGAAAAAAATGAAAGGAAATTCTCTTAAAAAGCAGTGTTAGTATGAGCAGTATCAATAGATATAAATAACATGTCTGCCAAGAGATTAAGACAGAATGCAATATAACAAATGTCTGGCAAATTCTTGAAATGAAATAAAACTAGGAAGTGTTTTTAAATAGCTTCAGATGAATGATGTATGTAGCAAAAACATATCAGCTGTGTGTTTAGGGCCAAAATTGTTGAAAAGGAACAGGAAGATGTGAACACATAGAAAATTAAACCACAAATCTTTCTAGATGTGGGCACTGGAACCACCAAGAATGGCCAACTTGGGTATAGAGCAGTCATTTTCTGATGAGTTTGGGCAATGGAGACAGCCAAATCATTAGATCTGGGAGGTGGAACATAGAGAGCAATTTTTTTGGTCAATATTGAGAGCAATTTATCCCACAGCAGAAACTTTTTTCCCTACTACGTTGCCCAGGCTGGCCTTAAATTCCTGGGCTCAAGAGATCCTCCTACTTCAGCCTCATGAGCAGGTAAGACTACAGGTGTACACCACCATGTTTTCAGCCAGGGGGCTTTTTGTTTGTTTGCCTAAGTGATTTAACTATATTAAGGGATTTTTTTCCCCCAGAAGGAAGCTTCTAATACTGTCCAAAAGCACCCCTGGCTTACATGGTAATCTCGCTTATAGACAGTCCTGTATTAGTTTTCTACCACTACAATGAAGCACATGAGATAGTTAACTTATAAAGAGAAGAGATTAGGCTGAGGGTGTAGCTTGTCCAAAATGCACTCGGGTTCAATCCCTAGTGATGATGGGAAAGATAAGAGAGCAAAGGTTAATTTGGGCTAACAAGAGCCACCTCTGTTTTGGACCTGTGGTGAGGCAGCACATCATGGTGGGTGTACAAGGTGTAGTAAAACTCTTCACATCACATCAAGGAAGCAGAAGCGAGTGAGGAGATCAGAGTCCCACAATCACCTTAAGGGCCTACCTGCAATCACCTATAGACTTCTTGTTGGGACTTCACATTTTTTAATCTTTTTCTTTTTTTTCTCAGTACTGTGGATTGAACCCAGCCTCTAAGAGGGCTTAGATTACGGGCATGTGCTACCATATTCAACTATAGGTCGTAACTCTTAAAGATTCTATTACCCTCCAATAGCAATAGTACCACCCTGAGGACCAAGGCTTTACCATTCAAACCATGTTAGGGTACATTCAATATCCAGACTCTGAGGTAAGAAGATCACACTTTAAGCCCAGACTGAGCAACTTAGCAAGTTAATGACACTTGTCTCAAAATCAATCAATCAATCAATCAATCAATCAAAGAGAGCTGGGGAAAATAGCTCAGAGGAAGGGCTCTGGCTTCAATCCCCAGTAAGGCGTGCACACACATGCACGCGCACACACACACACACACACACACACACACACACACACACACACCAATAAATAAATTTCAAACTACAGCAAGCCCTTTCTATCTTGTTCAGTCAATAAACTGTAAGGTCAAGTTATAGAAAAAGCTTGTTTTTAAATTAGGATTTCCTGGCCTTGGCACCACTGACATTTGAGACCAGACAATCCTTGTTGTGGGTGACCATCCTGCGCATTGCAGGGCATTCGGCAGCATCCCCACACTCTACCTAATAAATGCCAGTAGCAGCTTTTCCTTTTGAGTCATGACAACTAAAAAACATCTCCAAACATTGTCTAAGGTCCTCAGGGAGTTGGCGGGGGGTGAAAAATCACCCGGTTAAGAACTGCTGGTGTAGAGGGAGGGCAGATGAAAGAGATAATCATGCAGCTGAAACTCTTACTATAAAGATGAGAAAGTGAAGCCCAGGCACAGTAAGTGCCATGCTCACAAATACACAGATGCTTAAAGGAAAATCTAACTCAAGGACCCCAGAGTGTCACTCTCAATAACTCCACTGCACCCCAGTTTTCACCACTGGCACAGTACCACCTTAATTTTTTCATTGGTCCACTGGCTCCATTGTTTTGGGGCCTGTGGTAAAGCATCATGGTGAGTATCATAGTTTGGATCTGGAATGTTCCCCAAAGGCCTGATGTGTTTGGAGGTGACTCAATCATGAGCTTAATCCACTCATTGCCTCTGTTTTTAAGAAGTAGAGTTTAGTCAGAAGGGATACATCACTGAGAGTATAACGGGTTGCTGAGGGTGTGGTGGGTCACTGAGGCTGTGGCTTCTCCCCAAACTCTCCTTCCTCTGTGAAACCATAAGCAGCTGTTCCCCACGAGACCCTTCCACCATGTCACCACTGGCAGCCAACCATGAATGCACTGAGACTTCTGACACGTGAGCTAAAGTAAACCTTTCTTCTCTGAAGTTGTGGGTATTGGGGTATTGTGTCCCAGCAATGAGAAGAAAGTGACTGAGACAGCAGGAGTGTGAGACAAAGGAGGCTGTCACCTGATGGTGGCCAGAAAGCAGAAGCAGAAAAGAAGAGGCTGTGGTCTTGACATCCTCTTTAAGGACATGCCTCACTAGCCTAATTTCCTGTCACAAGGCCCTACATCTTAAAACAATTTGGGCAATATTGGGAGCAATTTATCCCACAGCAGAAATTTTTTTCCCTACTATGTTGTCCAGGCTAGCCTTAAATTCCTGGACTCAAGAGATCCTCCTTCTTCAGCCTGTCACACTGTCATAGGCAAGGGACCAAGCCTTAAACATATGGGTCTTTGGGGGATACTTATTATTTATAGCTCTTACTAGGCCAAAAAAAAAAAAAAGTTGGGCAAGGCAGGTAGGAAAGAATAAGAAGACAGGGGGAGGTCAGACACTTAGTAAATATCAAGGTAAGAGAAAAATGAGACTTTGACTAGCCTTCTGTGTAGCAGAGAAGATGTTCCTTCACACCAAGAAGGGCTGGATATCTGCTCAAGACTGGTACTAGTGAGCACCATCCACTAGAGGTAATGTTTTTTTTCCCCTCAGAATCAACGTGAGAAACACTCAAAATATTGAGTCAACTCATCTCCAAAAACCCATAAGAATCTTTGGATAACATTTTAGGATTTTTTGAGACTTTTTTATTTCCACAACAAGCTCATAAATAAAATGTACCACTGGAAACACACACCCATGCCATCGCTGAATGAAAATACCAAGCACAGAACTGCTTTATCACACATTTTGCCAGCTCCTCACATTTCTCCAACACTTGAATTTTTTTCAAAAACTAACTTCATGCTAATGCTAATTGTCAAATACTATTTTTGTTTTTAAAAGCATTATTTTGATTCTATTGTCGTTTGCGTTGACGGTGCAAAAGCTGTAGCGGGTAACACTACTGCTACTTTGCATAAATTAAGACAGTGATACTGATATGGTTGGATGTGTAGTGTAATCCACAAGCCTCATGCATTTGGATACAGTGGGTTAACTATGGAATCTTGTGCTGTTGGGAGATAAGATCTGGTTGGAGGGGGTAAGGACTTGGGGTTTGACTTCAAGAGATTGTGTCAATTTGTTGAGATTGAAGGGGAACACAGAGCCAAGCTTTCAGGTAGGTGTTATTGACCTGCAGTTCGGGAAATGAGGGAGGGCCACCCAACTTGGGTATGAGGGGCCTCAAATGGCAGCTTGAACTAAGTAAAGGAAGGAAGAAGAAACGTTGTTATAGCTTCCTCCTGGGAAAGCTCTGGCCTTGCCTGAGTCTCCAGATATGGATCGCTCCTGCTTCACTTGACTTCTGCGTGCAATGCCATGAGTATCTCTCCAGCCTCTACCACATGCTTCTACCATTGCCAGCTGCCATGAATGGACTAGGTGAGACCTTAAGAACTGTGAGCTAAAATAAATTTTTCCTCCCTTGGGTTGTGGATGTCAGGTGTTTTGTCTCATCAATGAACAAGTAACTAAGACAGGTACTGTGTTAGTCAGATTTCTGTTATTACAACAAATACTTAAGTAATCAAACTGTAGGGGGGGAAGTGTGTTTTGACTCACAGTTTTAGAGATTTTTCAGTTCTATGGTGATGCAGCACATCATGACAGGAGTGCATGTTCTCTTCATGGTGGGAGGAAGTAGAGAGAAAGAGGAAGAGGTCAGGGTCCCATAATCCCCTTCATGGGTATGGCTCAAATTACCCAGAGGCTCCACATTTTAAAGGTTCCACCCCCGGACCTTTGAGGGACACTTATAATCCAAACTATAGCTGCACAGAGGTACGCTGTTAGACATGTTATTTACTCTCTCTTTCTGTGCACTCATGGAAACAGACTAACAAAAGCTTATACAACTTTTTTTTGATATTCTATGTGATGAAATGGGAATTACTCAAAAAGCACTTCTGCATACTGAGGTATAATAATTATCTTGATATAAGAGAATCATTATAAAACTGAACTCTGAGCTAAACTAGACATATTTTTCATCAAATACCACTTTTACTTGAGAGGATGACTAACAATGGTATTCAGATTTGAGTATGTGGCAAACATTTTCTCAAGATTTAATGAAATAAGACTTTGCTTCAAAGAAAATAATTTACATTACTGTCACCCGTGATAAAATTTGAACTTTCAAGTAAAAATAAAAATTTGGAAAAATTCATGTCCATTTCTGTGAGATTAACAGCTTCATAATATTTGAAGACTTTTATGAGATCAGTAGTAATAGAATGCATAAAATGACATGTGACACTATTTGGAGAATCTGTATAATTCATTGAGTTATATTTTCCAACTGATCAATGCATGCTGTTGCAGAATCAACCACACATAAGTAAACAATCCATTCAAAAGTTAGGTTGATCACTGGATTTCCTTGAGATGATTTTACATTCCACATTGCAATTAACCGTTAAGGAACTGTTGTTTGTATCAGTGTAAAAGCACAGAAAGATACCCACACTTATTTGAAAAGTATTAAAATATTCTTTCCTTTCAACCACATATCTTTAAAGACCAGATTTTCTTTATAAAGTTCAGTCAAAATAAAATACAATTACTTTTAATGAATAAGCAGATGTAAGACTTTTTTTGTTAAACTAGATATTTGCCAAAATGAAAAATTAATGCCACTCTCATTAAGTTTAGGCCTATGTCATTATTGTTCATATTTTGATAACATGTAACAGATTTATCATAAGTAACCCTGGAGTCAGTCTGCCTGGATCCAAATCTCAGGCCTCAGTTTCCTCCTCTTAGAAAACTGAAAGAGTAATAACACTAACTATAAATAAATTCAGTGTTTAAAATTCTTCTACACTTTAATTTTTGATACAGTAAGTATATATACTCTATTAAACTAAAATTTTTTTATGTCCTCAATAATTTTTAAGGGCTAGAGGAATGGCACAGCAGTTGAAGTGCTTACCTAGCAAACACAAGGCCCTGAATTTGATTCTCCGTAAGCCGAGTGTGGTGTCACATGCCCGTAATCCTAGTACTTGGGAGGCTGAGGCAAGAGGATTGCCATGAGTTCAAGGCTAGTCTGGGGTACATAGCGAGTTCAGGCCCAGCTTGGGCTACAGAGTGAGACCTGTCTCAAAAAAAAAGTATAAAGCAATTCTGAGACCAAAAAGCTCAAGAATCATTCATTGTTCTGGCTAGCTCCCCAGACTTAAGCTGGTCTCCTTCAGTTCTGGCTAGCTCCCCAGACTTAAGCTGGTCTCCTTTGGCCATTCAAAAGAACATAGTGCTTAGGGCCAAAACTTAGAGCAAGAAATGACCATTTCCTAGTTAGGGTAGGCAGTGGAACATGGGGAACTACAATAACATCCTCCCAATTCATTTTCACAGTAACAGCTGGGTCTAATAGCTCAGAACCAGGGAGGAAGCCAAAGTCTTTTCTGGAAACATAGGATGCCCATCTGTCTCAAGGAAAAACAAGTTACTGAAGCCCCTTTTCATTAGGAATCCTGCTTTTTCTCTGTATGTGTGTTTCCATGCAGAGCAGGGAAAATTTTGTCATTTTGTGATTCAAAAATGACCAAAGGGAATTGCTATTGGATCCAGCTAGGGCAAAGGGCCATAATAATGAGTGTTGGTAAGTTTCATAAATGGTAGCATGGTCAGGTGCAGATACTCAGCTTTAAACTGCTGTAGCAACTGCTCTATTGTCTTCCTCCTTTCCAGAGTCAACCCCGAAGCTCAGGATCTCTCAGATTGTTGCCTTCGGTCTGAGGTTATATCATAATGCCTGAATATTGTTTAGGGTCTGTATCTAATAAGGAATAAAAACCATTTGATCCATTTCAGTCTCTTGGTATCTTGAAATTTCTATCTCACTGTGATGCGGGGTCAAAGTATGTTTTAATTCGAAAAATGAGTTGTCATCCTAGAGGAAAAGAAAACAAGGACCAATTTCGGCTTCCAATGTAATTGTTTCTGAAAATAGGAGACAGAGAGCTTTGCCAATGAGTCACAATAAGAACTGAATGGAATGTGTGGACAGTCTCAGACTCCTCAACTCTTTTGATCATTGCAGGAAACTTTCCTTCTATATTGAGTCAGTCTTTCTTGGTTAAGAAAGTAAAGCACAACGATTTACAGAAACCCTGGGGTCACCAAGCCTGGATTTGAAGCTCAGGCTTCTGTGGCCTGCTCTATAAAATGAGAAAAGGACCTTTTATGAGGGGCTTCACATTAGCTAGTTTGAGGCATACAAAGCACTTCATACAGGATATGGCACATACCAAGTGCCAAATAAATGGTAGTTATTATTAGGGAAAGTCTTTGCATGGCTTTCTCATCTGTGAGAAGTTTTTCCGTTATTTTTCCACATAAACTCTTCCCAGGGGGCTGACCTCCTAAGCATCTGGTCCTTCGTATTCCTGAGTCATCATTAAGATGCCGGGTTTCCGAAGGCATCCCTTCTACTTGCTCTCTCGGGCTCCCTCTCCTGACTGCTAAACTCTCGTGGGGGCCAGACCTAAATTCCTTGACTACAAATCTCTCCGGGATTGGCCACCTGTTTTAAAGCAACGTCTCCAATCCCCTTGGCTCACAGGCCACCTAAGTCACAAAATTTAGCTGAGCAGGCAAGGGGCGGGGCGGCACTACCAGATGAAAACGAGGCTGGAGGCGGGGCCGTGCTCCTTTCAGCGGGCGGAGGCCCAGGAGGAAGCCACACCCCGAGGTGAACGTGCTGGAGGAGGGGCCGCGCTAGAGGTGAACGTGCAGGGGGCGGGGCCATGCCCCGAAGTGGGAGCGAGGCCGGGGGCGGAGCGGCGGAGCGCAGTGGGCTCGAGGCCGGGGGCGTGTCAGCGCCCAAAGGACGGCGGGACGGTTAGGGAGACGCTGGTCGCTTTCCGAGGCGGCGCGCGCAGCCACCTCTTAACCATGAGGCAGCGCAGGGGTTAAGGCGCTCGGCGCCACCTGGGCGCCGCTGCTGAGGAGACCCGCTAGGCGGCGAATCCCGCGCGGACGCCGGGAACAGGTGCCCACGCGCGTCAGGCGCCGGCGAGGGGCGGGGAAAGAGACGCGGCCGGAAGCTCGGGGCGGGGTGCGGCCGGCCGGCGAGCGAGAGGCCGGGAAGGCAGGAAGGAGCGTCGCGGGCTGCGGGGCGCGCGATGTGGAGCCGCCGCCTCGGCCCCTGCAGCAGCCGCCGGCGTCGCCGCTGCTGCCGGGGTTGCCGCCGAGGCGAGGGACATGGAGCGCGGCTGCCGAGGGCGGCCGCCGGCAGCAGCACCGAGCGTCGCGGTGACAGCGGGACGCAGCCCTCCCTGTGAGGCGCTGCCGGGCTGGCGGCGGCGGCGACAGCGACAGCAGCAGGGCGGCTGAAAACCCGGCAGCGGCGGCCTCCATCCTCGTTACCTTCCCCCGCTTCGCGCCCGCAGCCTTCCATTCCTCGGCCTTCCCTTTCCCGCCCCCTCCTCCTCCTCCTCCCCCCTGGCGCGCGCTAGCAGCTGAGCCCGGGGGCGGGGTGCGTACCGCCGGGGCGGGGGCGGGCAGGGCCGGCGCGCGCCGCGCCCAGGGCTCCGGGGACCCGAGGGGCGCGTGCCGCGGCGCGAGGCGAGGCGCGGCGCTTGCGAGGCGCGGGGCGGCGCGGCGGGGCCCCTCCCCCTGCAGCCTGGCGCGCGCCGGCCGGGCCGCACCGCTGCGGGCTCCGCGCGCGCTGGCCATGTCCGCCTTCTGCCTGGGCTTGGCCGGCCGCGCTTCAGCACCCGCAGAGCCGGACAGCGCCTGCTGCATGGAGCTGCCTGCCGGGCTCGGGGACACAGGCCGGAGTCCCGCCGCCGCCGCCCTCGTCTCCTTCCCCGGGGGCTCCGGGGAACTGGAACTGGCGTTAGAGGAGGAGCTGGCGCTGTTGGCGGCCGGGGAGCGGCCGTCCGACCCGGGGGAGCATCCTCAGGCCGACACCGGGCCCTCGGCCGAGGGGGCCGGACCGCAGCCGCCGCCCTCCCGGGACCCGGAGCTGCTGTCAGTGATCCGGCAGAAAGAGAAGGATCTGGTGTTGGCGGCTCGGCTGGGCAAGGCGCTGCTCGAGAGGAACCAGGACATGAGCCGTCAGTATGAGCAGATGCATAAGGAACTGACGGACAAGCTGGAGGTGAGGACCTCCCAGGATGGGTGGGAAGCAGAGGCAGCGCAGGTGTCCTTCTAGTCTTCGATAGTTTGGGGAAGCAAGCACGCTCCCCGCTCCTGTGTTGTAAGTCGAGGAAGATCATGTAGAATAAGGTAGGATGGTGGGTTTCTGATCACATCGAAGCATTCATTGAACCCTCCTGAATTCCCACTCTGCTCTCGCAAACAGGTCCGTGCCCTGTTGGCTCCCAGTGCTGTGGGCCATTCTATATATGTACTGTACACAGCATTAAAAAAAGCATACAGTATGACTAATTTTTACAGCACTGAGGCGATGTCTGCACATAGAGAAATGAGAAAGTCGAGAAGCATTGAAAATATGCTCCAGGTTTTCAGAGGAGTAGTTAATCTCTAATCAGGGTGTTAGCCTAAAGCTTTCCAGTTTTGGCATTAAGGCCTCTACATGCCCTTGTCTTAACTTCCTGGCAGCTCAGAGTTGTGGGAAACAAGTGCCCCAAAGGAGCTTTATATAGCTTTCAAATACTCGGGGATTAAGAAATGTGGTTCCATTGCAGAAATCAGGCGAGGCAGGACTCAACATGTGACCACTGTTAGTGGATTTAATTTGGGCCTTGATATTCAATTGTGCGGGCAGTACTTTTTTGTGTTTTAGGTCTCACTTGCAGTTGGATGCCATATAAAAATATTACTGTTAGAAATACCTTTAAAGTGTCTTATATTTCTGCCAGTTTCTTGGATGAAAATCTTTCAACACTATGCTTGTTCTTTTTCTCTTAACTAGAAAAAGGACCCTGAACACAGTAAAGAACAGTAGCATTTCTTAAAAATTAGAGTGATTTGAAAACGGACGGGGTCATCAAAGGCAGTGGAAACAAGCACATCCTTTTCTGAATTTGCATTTGCTGTTACTACCCAATTTGGGTTCAACCAGGGGTATTTTTCATTGTTAGTTACAGAAAAAAAAAAAAGCTACAGATCTGAATAAAGTTTGAAATTGAGCCTAGTTGGATTCTATGTCACTGCTACTGGTTGAATAGTCAGAAGGTGGATTCAGAAACATTTAATAAGATTTAAATACAGCTGTAGACCAGGGACATATCAAAAACGAAATCAGGAGAAAATAGGAAACCAGTGAGTGTCCTGTAGTTAAGGTGGCCTGTTAACTAGGTGTGTCGATGAACTTCTGAGATGAAGCTCTGAAAAGTTGTTTGTGAAACCTGTAAGTAGACTGCCAAAAAGCAGCTTAATGAATTGAATTGTTTAATTTTCACTTGAAGCAGAGGTCTAGAAATAAGAGTGTCTTTTTTTTCCCTAAAGAGATTCAGTTACACAACACTGTAAAAAGGCACTACTGCGGAGATTTATATTTGAGATTGCAAATTTCTTCAGCGGGGGACTTGATTGAAGAGACAGCTAACTTGAAAAGAACATCCTATCAGTTTGATAAGTGATAGATTTCATAGTATTCCTGAGTGTGCAGTTACACACATCTTGATTTCCATGTGGTGCCTTTGTACATTTCTTCAACAAAGAAAAAAGGTTTTAAAATTCCACCACCACTACAGAAAAAAAGGTTTTATTGTAAGAGAATTACCTTTGATACTTTGCAGCTGGCTTGGTGGGCAACAGTAAAAATAGTGTAAACCTCTTAAACTGTAAGATCTCTGCTCTTTTGCTGATTGGTGAATGAACTGTAGTGCTCAAATTTAATTTTTGAAATCTCGAGGCTGGTTCACAAATACTGTGAGTGTACCTTATTGCTGACCTGTACAGTTAAAAATTACTAACATGTTAAATTGTATGCTTCATATACTACTATAATTTAAAGATTATTTACATTTTCAAAATTTATTCTAGGTTTAGGTATATGTGAAAATTAAGAATTTTTTTTCCTTTAATACTAGGGATTGAACCCAAAGTCTTTGTACTGTGCTGTATCCCCAGTCCTTTTTTTTTTTTTTTGAAAGAGGATATTTGTTTTATTTTGAGATAGGCTCTTGCTGAGTCATTAAGTTGCTCAGACTGGATTTAAACTTGGAATCCTCCTGCCTCAGCCTCCCAGAATTTTGGGAATACAGGCGTGCACCACCAGAGCCCAGAGGAATCTATATTGTATTTTCTAGGCTTATATTTATTTTTCCCCAAATTCTATTTACTAGTATCTATTTGTGATACATAATTATATTCACCTTGGGGAGTCGATGTACATACATGTCACATCTTAATCTTTCCTCTTCCTGCTCTCCCCAAATTCCCTTTCCCTCTTCAGTCTGTTTCCTACCTTTTCTCTTTTATTTTGCAGTAGGTTTCTTGTACCAGAGAAACCGTGGGATATTTAATCTTTTCTTTCTGATTTATTTGCCGAGTCTAATGGTCCCAAGGTGCATCCATTTTTTACAAATTACTCAAATTTATCTTTTCTTTAAGGCAGAGTAGTATTCCATTGTGCATCTCACTCTATCCATTCATTTTTTGATGGACGATGGGCTGCTTCCAAGGTTTAGCTCTTGTTGAGCAAACTGTATTCTAGAATACATGTTTAGACAGAGTGCTTTCTAAAGCTTAACACAGCTTTTGTTATTTCCTATTAAACATTTGGGAGTAGAGAACCAGCTTTACTTTAAGAGGACTTACAGTTTTCCAAAAACTGTCAAGACACTGGAATAAATGCATTTTCTCAGAGGTTAATTTGAAAGGTAGACAAGTAAGTGGACGTCAGTGGTGGCTTCACATTTAAGCTAGTTTATTTTAGTTGTATCACACTTCAGAATTGATGCCTTGTAACATTAGTACAAACTAGCCATTTTCCAAGTCGTTTCTACCCGTTTATTAGTTAATATTGGTACTTCTCCCGTGATGTTTTCCAAACGCAAGATTTTTTGGAAGGGAGAGGAGCTGGAGATTGAATACAGGCCTTATATTGAGCTACATCTCCAGCTATCTTTTGTTTGTTTTTTGAGACCATGTGTAAGAGAAACTTGTGATACTCTTCTTCAGCCACTCAGTGCTGGGATTACAGTGTGTACCCCTACACCCGGTCAAACCTAAGATTTGATTTAGCAGTTTCAAACAAAGTATTTGGTCCTATACTACTGTCATTAAAAGCACCCTAGTTAGAGTCTTTACTGGTTTAGAAGTTAACATAGAAGTCATTCAGCTATACATTTTTCACAATTGAAATAAAAACTCAAACGAGTTGGAAAAATTACAGGGTTTTGTCCAGTCTCAGATTTTTATATGCTTAAATTTAAAGCAAATAAAATAATCCAGTCCACATGTGGGGAGCGGCTGAAGACAGGTGGTGCTGGTCAGTCTCATCTGTTTATAACTCAGGTTTCCCAACCCTTTGAAAAAAGTCAGCACCCACCTATTAACAATTTAACCTTTTGTACAAAATTTAGTCCTTAGTCTACTATGAGAAAAGAAAGTTTTCTCTTAGAACTCTATTTTTATGTAAATGCCAAATTAACCAATAAACCCTAAGCAGAATGATTTTTCTTTTGTTTCTATAGTTAGTCCTTTTGATTTAAAAACTTACATCCATCCAAGTCCTTATTGCTTTCTCAGAATATGAAGGTACTTGCTTGCTTTTATATATTTGTTTCTTACGTGTTAAAAATGTATTATTGTATAGAATTCCTCTTTTGTAATTGAAAGTGGTTTATCTTTTACAGCAGAACTAATCTCTTTCCTCAGTTATATATTCTCCAAGACCAGGTGTGTCTAACCTGAGGCCCATGGTTTTTTTTTTTTTTTTCCTTTTCGTTGTTTGATTTTGTCCCCCCTTCCTCCCATCCCCACTTTTATTCTTTTAAGTAAAGAGGAACTGTTTTAAACCACATATAAAGTAATAGTTAATACAAGTATTAAAACTTACTTTAAAGGTTTTTGTTTTAATTTTTAAAAAGGTTTCAAAAAAATAAAAATAAAAACAGGCCACAGGTTGGACATGCCTCCCTGGAGGCCAGTTCTCATGGTTTTCATACTTTTTGGATTGAGCCCAGGGCCTCACATTTTTGCTCTACTGCTGAGTATACTCCCAGTCATTTTTTAGGTTTTAAAACAAGGTCTTGCTAAGTAATCCAGGTTAACCTGAAACTTGCAGTTCACCTCTTTCTGCTTCCCAAGTTGCTGGGATCACGGGCATGTGCCATAATTGCCCAGCTGTCTATTACTTTTCTTTCTTCCAGATAGGATCTTCCTCGGTAGTCCAGACTGGTCCTATCTCCCTATGTAGCCCAGGCTAGCCTCAAACAGCAACCCTTCTGCCTCAGCCTCCCGAATGCTTACTGCAATGCCCAGTTGTTGTGTGATGCAGGGGGTTGAACCCAAGTCCTCATGATTCCTAGGCAAACACTCTGTAATTACTTAGCTACACCCCCACACCGAAGTAGTTTTTTAAGAGTGAAGTTGAAAATGGCTGTCTTGGAGTCACTACCTCGTACAGAGATACAAACCCAGGGGTCCTGATGTGCACTTAGTGCTGGGTCCTCTTAGAGAATGATTTTCTTAAGAACCATGCCCTGGACTTACGAGAATAGTACCATTTTTTCCCAACAATCTTTTTAGTAGATTATTTTTGTAGTCTAGTGGTCATTTTTGTGTTTTTGAGTTTTAAAAGACTTTTAGAATGGTTGGTTTTGGATTTACAGAGAAATTAGTACTGAGAATTTGTATATCCATCATCCAGTTTCTTTTTATTACATCTGTGTCACATCTTGCATCACTATGCTAAATTTTCCATAATTAATAAACCTGTACTGACACATTATTACAGAGTAAAGTCCTTAGGGTCTTCCTGCCTCTTTCTGTTCTAGGATCCCATCTAAGTCATCAGATTACATTTTCTTTACGTGTCTCCTTAGAATTCTGTTAGATGTCCCTTGTTTTGTTCACCTTCATAATTTTTATATTAATTTTTAAAATACTGTATAAGCCTGAAAAACAAAGGAGTGTAATAGTCTGAACTTGACCACTTGCTGACATTCTGCCTAGGGTTTATTGGTTAATATAGCACTTACATAAAAACACAGTTCTAAAAGAAAACTTGGTTTTCTCGTGGTAGACCAAAGGCTAGATTTTGTACAAAAGGCTAAATTCTGTTCTTTAATAGGTGGGTGTTGACTTTTTTCAAAGGATTGGGAAACCTGAGTTAGGGACAGATTAGACTGATGAGCACCACCTGTCTTCAGCCCTTCCCCAGAAGTGGATTGGATGTTTTATTTGCTTGGTTGGGCTGTTGACTAGCAGCTGCTGGCTGAATATTTTTAAGTCTCTTGTTCTTTTAGAACACATGTCTAATTTATCTGGCCTCTCAGTAACACTGTGATTACTGAGTTGTTGCTATTGCCTTCTGCTCAGTCTTCCATTTTGGAAAAATTCAATAAAACCAACTATCACAGTTTCAGGTTTGTGAATTTTCTACAATGATTAAAACATTCTTATTTTTGGAGGTTAGCAATACCGAGGAAGCCTAGAACAAAAAATTAACTTGCTGGTGAGTAGAAGGCGCTCTTTTGTCATTCCTTTTTCAGAGTGTTTCAAACTGAGGTAGTCTCATGTCTAAAACTATAGTTATGTGACTTTCTCAGCAAATACATTAGAAGAGCTGTAGATGAATGAGCCCCTTAAACTGATCAACTCAAGTTTTCGTTGAAAGCTGACTAGGTTACGTGCTCAAAATTTAAATTTGGGTTGTGTTTTTACCTTTAAACTGCTCTCAATCATGTCAAATGTTTGTTTTTTAGAATCAAATTTGACTTTGAGAAACATTCACAAGTTGTTCAGCCAAGTAAGGTGGCAAGATGAAATGGGGTAATGTCATTGTTTAGACCTACCTTGCACTGGAAGACACAGGTCTGATATATATTTATGTAGTGCAATGCTAAGCGGGCTGTTAAAGCTTTCCACAAGAAACATTCCAAAAATATTTTGAAAGATGAAAACTTAAGTGAAATAAGATTCTAGCTTCCTAAGAAGAAATAACCTAAGTGCTCTGAGATGAGAAGATTTATGTGCTTATTTTAGGTGTGAAAAAAAATCACTATGCTTAATGTCAACCTGTAGTGCCTCAGAATTTTTTGTAATACCAAGTATGTATACTGATAAATATATATACTGTGTGTGTGTGTGTATGCACCAAGCATTTATTCCATTCCACCTGATTAACAAACAGTATAAGGAATTGGGTTCCAAGTCACTGTATTTTGAATACACTAGAACTTTAATGAGAGAAGCAAAGGTTGAAGATAGTTACTTTAACTTACATTGAAATACAGATTTGGCTGTGATATGTACTGTGTGTGTGTGTGAGAGAGAGAGAGAGAGAGAGAGAGTGTGTGTGTGTGTATGTGTATGGATATACTTGAGGTACTGGGAATTGAATCCAGGGTCTTCACACTTAGATACATCCCCATCCTTTTTAAAGTATTTTTACTTTTGAGACAGAGTCTTGCTAAGTTTCTCAGGCTGAACTTGAACTTGCAGTTCTGCTGCCACCGCCTCCCAGAGTGCTGGGATTAAGGGCATGTACCACCATACCTAGCGCATACTGTATTTTTTAAATGGGATATGCTTGCTTATGAAAGAGGCACTCATTTATGTCACAGAAGCAAAAAAATATTTCCTTCAATCCAAAGAATATTTTATTGAGCTGCTGCTTAACAGACCATCTGTACTTTTCCTGCAAGCCATTTCTCTTTGTCACATACTATTTATCACCTTCACCAGTCTGACCATAAAGACAAGAACCATGTCTGTTTTGCTCATCACCAGGATTCCAGGAAAGTGTCTGTACCATTGTATACGTTCAAGAATGAATGAATGGGCCAGAAATAAACATAGAAGACTTATTAGAGTATAACTTAAGCCTGAACTTGTAATGATTTTGAAATACACTGCTG
Source organism: Ctenodactylus gundi (assembly GCA_004027205.1). Lineage (NCBI taxonomy): Eukaryota > Metazoa > Chordata > Mammalia > Rodentia > Ctenodactylidae > Ctenodactylus > Ctenodactylus gundi. The sequence goes on from PVKB01002794.1 coordinate 242,749, forward strand.
TGTGTGGCAATAAATACTTTTTAAACGGTGATTTAGAACACTTAGCAAAGTCAGGTGACAGTTCACAAACATCAGCTCTGTCTTTACAGCTGATGTTAAGTAATTTATAATGCCTTATTTAAGGGAGAGATGATTATCTAAAGGATCTCTGGGCTCTCTCCATCTCTGAAAACTGTGATAGTAAAAATGTGATATTCAGCCTTGCATAATAAATGCTCCAAAACCTTAAAGTAATGACTATTCTTGTTATTTCAGTTGCTTAAATGTGTAGTTCAGTTGATTAGATGGTTTGATAAGTTTGAAGTGAATTTCCAAGTCTAAACTTCATGCCCAAGGGGAATAAGCATAACATTGAGTATTTCCAATAGGAATGTTTTCTTTATGAAAGTATCTCCTTCCTCACTCTGGGAGAAAACAGTTTTTGTAGCTGAGTTGGGCAATTTGTTCTGTGTGGCAGGGTGTTTTGTTAGGCTCACTGGGGAAAAAAGGAGGGTGTGAATAAAAAGAGAAACAAAAGGATGTGGAATTTTTAACAGTTTTAAATCGTCTTTTTTCCCAGCACTTGGAACAAGAGAAACATGAACTGAGAAGACGGTTTGAGAACCGAGAAGGGGAGTGGGAAGGGCGCGTGTCTGAGCTGGAGAGTGATGTGAAACAGCTACAGGATGAGTTGGAGAGACAGCAGGTCCATCTGCGGGAGGCAGATCGAGAAAAAACACGGGCTGTGCAGGAATTGTCAGAACAGAACCAGCGGCTACTGGATCAGCTCAGCCGGGTGAGTCACAAGTTAATAATTTGTGCTAAAATACTAAAGTTGGGAAAAAACACTACTATTTAATTATAGTCGTGTATACACATATGTGACTATTATATGTATGTAGTATGTATATGGTAAGAGCCATTCTGATATTTGATGGCTTGGATTTTGGTAACAAGTAATCATCTGTCTACAATGTCTGCAAGAACTAGGAGTGAGGCATCAGGAAGTATGACTGATTAACCAGCTATAAGACTTCGACTTGATAGGTTTTTTTCGTTTTTAAAATGAAGAAGCTGGCGTTAATGACTTCTGTCATCCCTTATGGCTCTAAAAAGTCTGTGCTTCCTCTAGAGAAAGTTTATTATCACTGATTAAATTGTAGTTGTTTTTCTAGTTGATGTTTTAAAAGATGCTATTCTTAAACTGAAAAGCTTAGGGAAAATTTCGGCAGGAAATGATTATCATTAATGTTGCTTTTGTGAACTTACATTATATATAAAGGTACTGTATCAGCATTTAAACTTGGTATTTTATCTCCACATCAAGTAATAATTCTTGCACCTTTCTGAGGAAGTACCATGGAAGCATATTAAGTAGCAAATAAAGATCAAGACTGTAGAATCATTGCAAAGAAGTAAATTGAGTCTGAATGGAGGAAATCTAATTTAAATACAGAGCATGTCATTTTAATAAATCCAGGAATGTTATTTATACCTTGGTCTGTAAATCCACTTACTTTTAGAAATAAGGACTTGTATTTACTATTGTACCTCAGTCCTTCTTGTGTTCTGAAAATAAAACTACTTCAGGTACCAGAGAGAAACATTCCCTTATCTCTAAGCACTGCTGTTCTTAGGAGAGCACTACTGTGGTCATATGAAAGATGGAACCACAGCCACACACAGCAGCATGGGCACATTTGTAATTGCAGAGCTGAGCAAAAGAAGACAGGCCCAGAAGCACACACCAGGGGACTCCCTCCTTGCAGAGTTCAGAACAAGCAAGAGCAATCTGCGTAGTCAGAAGTGGCAATCCTGACCATTTCCAAGGTGGAAGCAGACAGGCCCTCCAGGGATCTGTCTCTTAACCTAGGTGCCTTTGCATAGGTATATTCATTTTGTAAATTCACTTGTCTGCACCCTGATGCTCGGTGACTGATTCTGTATACATGCCATACAGACCTCGCAAACTGTGAAATGAACAAAGAACTAGTTAATACACGTGAACTGAGACAAGAGACGAGAATTACTTGCCACCTTCCAAGGTCCTGCAGTTACTTCTAGTGATGCCACCACATGTGGCTACACGGATTGGAAATGGCTGTGCAGCACGACGATGGTGGGGCCAGAGGCCTGGGAAGTACTGGCGTTTGAGACCACTCACTTGTTCCTCTACGTCCTGTTTGTGTAGCTAGTATCATGTGCTTGGAGAAAGTCTTAGCAAGGTTGGCTGTATGGTAAATTCAGTGAATCTTTCTCTGATTTGATGAGTAATTCCCTGAATCTTCCACTGATTTGATGGTGACACTGTATGAATTAATTTTATGTGTTGATGTCACAGTTTCTTCCAGTTAGTATTCTGAGATGTGTGAAGTAAGAGCTGTCAGTGGGCAAGGTAGGAGGTAAATGAGAGAAAATGGTGCCTAATGACTTGGAAAGTAGTTGAGTCTGCAGAGACGTACCAAAATATATGTGGCAGATGAGAATTCCAGCAGTAGGGCTAAAGAGCTTGCCTATAGTTTCCTCATCTAGAGAATCCAGTCATTGGTTGGCAAGTAGTAGTTGGAGAGTTCCTAAGTTATTTTAGAGGGCCAGCTTGTTAACAGTATTTGTAAATTAGTTTTGAAACCTTGTTAAGCAACGGGAAAGGAAATCTCTATTTTTGTAAAAATTTTGTTTTGAGTTTTTCATTCATTATTCATGAAAGGTTAATCAGAGTTCTGGCCAGATTGATTTGTTTGTTCAGAAACATTTAGTGCAACCCTGAGCTAGTGTTTCTCATGAAAACATAAAATGAATGCAACAAATGAGAATACTGAAAGTGTAAATTAAGATGTGGGGAACTATGTTCGTGTTGAAAGTGCAGCCTCTAATCTCGTGAAAGGCAGTTGACCAAGGTGGATGAAGGGAGAAAACAGTGCTAGCACAACATGGTGAAAAAACAGAGCTTGGAACTGAGTCTGCTTCTCATTAGCAAGGTGATCTTTTTCATGCCTTGGTTTCTGTTTAAAGTGGGAGTTAGAATTTGTACTACATATAATCATGTGTAAATGGAAAGTAAGATAATGTGTTTTTTTAAAAAAAATAATGTGTTTATGATACTGAGCAGCATATGAAGGTAAGGATTCATTTCAGTGTTGGTGACTGCTAAAGCAGTATCTTTATAGTTCCGTTGCTTTAATTTTACTTAAGAAACTCTTGAGGACTGGGAGAGTAGCTCAATGGTTAAAGCACTTGCCTGAATTTGGATCCCCAGCACCACATAAACTGGGAGTGGTGATACATGCCAATAATCCCAGCCCTCGGAGGCTGAGGCAGGAGAATTGCTCTGAGTTTGAGGCCAATCTGGGCTACATAGTGAGTTCAGGACCAACCTAGACTACAGAGCAAGAACCTGTATCAGAAGGAGAGAGAAAAAAAGAAAAAGAACAAACAATCTTGATAAGCACCTTCCAAAAGAATTAAGAAAATATCATTTTACTAGATCTAGATTCTTGTTGTCTTCTCTGGTCTTGAATATAGACCCCTGGTGATTTGTGTGATTCTCTCTTTTTAAACAGGACAAGTCCCTAGGGTTCCCATTAGCAGCAAGTTAAGATTGTATTTTATTCTAATTTTATTTCGAGGTATTCAGAAACTAGGGAAGTGCTTTGAAATAAATTAAGGTTCTTCTAGGATAAAATAGCAGCTGTCAGATATAGTAGGAAGCTTTGCTTCTTGTGCAGTGTAGATAATTTTATAAGAATGAAATGTATTTCTGTGTTACTTTTTCCCAAAATGTTTTTACATTTATTTCTTCTGGCTTCCATGTCCTCTAAGGTAGTTCTTTAAGAAACAGAAACAAAAGGCTGGAGGAATGACAGAGCAGTTAAAGTGCTTGGAGGCCCTTAGTTCCATTCCCCAACACCACCTAAAGCTGGGGATTGTTGAGCACACTTGTAATCCCAGTACTCAAGAGGCTGAGGCAGGCAGATTGTCCTCAGTCCAAGGCCAGCCTGGGCTATAGAGCAAGACCCTGTCTTAAGAAAAAGAAAAAAACCAGAAACAAAATGCAGGTTTATTGATAATTCACACATCACAAAATGTACCTTATGTAAGTATATAAATGAGTACTTTTTATTGTAGAGTTAAATACCCATTGCCAGTATCTAATCAGATAATATTTTATCTTCCTCCAAAGAAACTGTATTAGTAGGCTTTCTTCATTCCTTGTAACCTGTGCTCCCACACCCTAACTCCTGGCAGCCACTTATCCACCATCTGCCTCTGTGGAGGTGGTGCCCCTTCTGGACGTTCATAAAGTTTGTTTATACCGTAAGTCCCTAAGTGGCCTTTTGTGCATGGCTTCTTTCACTTAGCATTGGGGTTGCAAGGTTCATCCATGAATCAGTACTTCTTTGAGTTTTATGGCTGTGTGATATTTATATATATCATATTTTGTTCATTCATTAACTGATGGACTTTTTGGTACTTTCTACTTTATGGCTAATGTGATTAAGGCTCCCATGCACTTTCATGAACATAAGTTTTGTGACCACAGTTCTTACAGCTCTAAAATAGAATGTCATAAGCATGTATATCCCATGACCTACGTAATCCTTATTATGATAAAGGAATAGATGTTACTCTCATTTTACATCTGGGAAAACTTTAGGGACAGAAAAATATACAACTTGATTAAGTATTTTTTAATTCAAGACTGATTAGATTCTCTGTTTCTCAATTTTATGCTTCTGAGGCAACAGTTAAGATCATAGACTTTGAAGCCAACCAGCTCTAGGATCAAACACCAGCTCTGCCATTGATTAGCTGGGTAAAGATAGGAAAGGTATTTTATCTTTCGTTTCCCCCTCTGTGTAATGAAAATTGTATTACTACTATTATCTGGTGATCTTATGAGCACTATATGAAACAATTAAGACTCAAACCATAATGCCTGCTATATATATAGTATGAGCTTGGCAAGTTGTAGACATAATTAACGTATCTTCTTCATGTTGATGATATTTCATCATATAGGCTCCATTAATTACCTTTCTGTTGCTGAAACAAAATGCCTGACATATACAACTTTAAGAAGGAAAGTTTAGTTTTGTTAATGGTTTTAAGAATTTCACTCTGTGATGTGCTGGCTCCAAAGCAGAAACATCAGTGATGGAAGAAACTGGCTCACCTCTTGGCAGCCGGGAGGCACTTGAAGCGCAAGCAAGGAAGAGCCAGAGAGAGAGACAGAGGGGCTGAGTATAGGATACACCCCGCAAAGGCATGTGCCCTGTGACCTGATTCCTCCAATTCCCATCTGCCTCCTACTAGACTATTCAGCTATGAACTTAAGCAGTAAATTGAGCCACTGATGAGGTTAACACACTCATTACCTGAGTCCTTTAGGAAACATTTCATATCAAACTAAACCATAATCAAACCTTGAATCTCTCAATAACAGAAGAATCTGAAGTGTTAAAGTTTAAAAAAAAATTCTAAAATTCATGGGAGGTCTGCATCTTAATTTATAACTAATCTCTTTGCTTTAACATATTACTGTATACAGTTATTTGCTTAGTAGTTAATTCAGTACTCAAAAGTGCTTGTGTAAAGGGAATGGCAGAGTAGAAAGAGAGGCAAAGGCCAGATAGGAAAGGAGTGAACCCCGAAAAAGTGATGGACATGGACACTACTTCCCCAAACCCCGTGGTTCTAATGCATTACAGAATTTCGAATTCATCTATTTACCCAAAAAATGTTAAATTTTACATCGTGAATTTTTTTTATCAAAATCCTTGTGTAAAATTGGGCCTCCTAGCAATTAAGTTGGGTTTATTCTTTGATACCTACAACTTTCTGGACACTGTTGCATAAGCCTTGGGGTTTTCTTTATCTCACTTTCTTTGCTGATTTGAAAAGATGCTGACTTTTTCTCTCCCAGCTCCTAAGATTCTATGTTTTGAAACTCTGACGTATTTGAGAAAAGTGTAATCACTTCCTAAGTTAGCATGAACACCAAAGTGGCATTAACATTAGGGTTTCACAGAACTTGTTAAACGTGTTCTGACTGCTGTACCTGTATAACACCGTTTGGATACTGTGAAAAGTTTGTAGAGCTTGCTTGTGCAGCTGTAAACCAAGGCAGTGATCTCAGTGTTGTAGAATCAGTCTTGTTCATAATAATCACAGTATCAGTAATAGCAGGCTTATTTAGCCTTTTTAGTCTTCAGAAGCAGATAAATTTTCAAAATGAATCAGAGTAGTGTTAGAAACTGAAGTAAAATGTGAAAGAAGACATTTTCACAGTTTTTACTAATAAAAGTATTCACACAGTCTTGTAAATATTAGGGATAGGATTAAGCATCTTTTGATCAAAGATTGGAAAAAAGCCAATGGATTTTTTTTTTTTTTTTTTTTTTAGAAAATTGAATTTAAGATTGCTCAAGGACTTGGGAGGTTTTCCTCTCCCAAAATGTGCAGATCTAGAGTTTGTAGAAACTGATGAGAACATTTTCTCACACTTTTCCCCTAAATTTTTATATATGACATTTCGGTCACATCTTTCTTTTTTCTTTGCTTGTGTATTGCACCAATCATAGAACCATGTGCTTGGTTCTGATCCCATTTTCTTTAGTAGGAACAGGGCTTTAGGTCCCTTCAGGACTGAGTTGAACAGTTGCTGTGACTCTGAATTGTATTAGTATATATATATTTTCCCTTTATTTAAAAACTCATGAGATACTTGAATCATACAAAAAAAAGGAGAAAATAATGTAAATCCAGCTCTTTAAAATCTTAACATTTTGTCCCATTCAGTTAGATTTTAAAAGGGATACAATGTCATTTATACATTAGAAGCTCTCATTTCACTCTACTTTTCCCAATTAGTTCACTCATGTTTCTCTCATTTTTTTGTACTAACATCACATGTATATGGATATGTGTATATATTTTATATTGTGTAGTCCACATATTGTGGTAGTCCAAACCCAAGGCCTTATTTATGCCAGGCAAGGCCCTCTGTGGCTTCCTAATCCCCTTTGTTACCAGATTTTAAAAATTCTTACTAATCTCATGTTTGGAAATGGAATTTTTATTGTTTTAATTTCCATTTTACTGGTGAGGTTGAACATCTTATTTGTCAGTTGTAAGCATCTTTTATTTTTGTTTATTGCAAGTTGCATGTTTATATTCCTCATTTGTTTTATTGATGTATAAAGGTTTTTTTTTTTAACACATTCCTATTTTTAGGAGGAGATTGAGCTTAGGAATTTGTAAAGGATCGGTGAGTTTGTTAGTTTATTTGTTTGGGAAATTGAGCCTGAGGGCTTTGTACTGAGCTGTGTGCCTAGGCTATTTTTTGTTTTTGATTTTGAGACAGGGTCTCAGTTGTCCAGGCTGGTCTCCAACTTGCAGTCCTC
>PVKB01002795.1:6603-130114 GCA_004027205.1 Ctenodactylus gundi
CTTTTTTTTTTTTTTTTTTTTTTTTCAGTTCTTGATGATAGTCATTCTAATTGAAGTCAGGTGGAATCTCAGTGCTTTGATTTGCATTTCTCTGATACCCAAAGATTTTGACCATTTCTTCATGAGCCATCTGAACTTTCTGAAAAATATCTATTCATTTCAGTTGCCCATCTTTTGATTAGGCCTTTTATTTTTGGGGGTGTTTCTTGAGTTTTTTGTTTGCTCGATAGTCCAGCTTGGTACTGAACTCGTTATGAAGCCCAGGCTAGCCCTGACCTCATGGTAATCCTCCTGCTCCCAGAAATCTGGGATTAGGGGTATGCATTACCATGCCCAGCTTCTTTTTTTTTGAGTTCTTTATATATTCTAGATATTAATCTTGTGTCCAAAGAGTAGCTGGTATTTTTTTCCCAATTTGGTTGTCTTTTTACTCTATTGTTTTCTTTGTTACACAAAACTTTTTTTGGTTTGATATAATCCCATTTGTAGATTCTTGATATATAATTTCTTGTGCAGTTGGGGTTCAGTTCATGAAGTCTTTTCCTATGTTTTTGTCTTCAAGGGTTTGCCTATTTTATTGTTATGGTTTGGATCTGGAATGTCCCCCAAAAGCCTCATATGCTTATATATTGTGAATTATCTATGGATTTTATACGCTGTGAAGTGGGGCCTGGTCAGGAGGTGTAGATTACTAGGGTGTGCAGATTACTGAGAGAATGGTAGATTAGAGAGAGTGAAAGGTATACTCCTGAAAGGAATACTCTTGCCATAGTGCTATGGTTTGAATCTGGATTGTCCCCCCAAAGTCTCATGTATTTCGATGTAGTAGCATCACTGTAGAACCTTGTGCTGTTGAGAGGTAGGGCCTGGCTGGAAGGGGCGGATGCTTGGGGTTTGCCCTGAAAGGACTGCATCCTCAGTTCTGTTCCATTAGTCAACTTGTCTGTTTTTGTGCCAGTACCATAATGTTTTTATCACTGTTGCTTTGTAATATAACTTGATATCTGGAATCATAATGCCACCTGCTTTTGTCTTTGTTACTTGGGATTCCTTTGGCTATGCTGCGTCTCGTTCCATATGAATTTAAGGATTGTTTTTCAAATTCTGTGAAAAAAGTTGGTACTTTGACAGGAATTGCATTGAATCTGTGTATCAGTTTGGCAGTACAGCCATTTTGGCTATATTAATTCTGCCTACCCAGGAAAAGGGGATGTCTTTCCATTTTCTAATGTCCTCTTCAATTTACTTTAAAAAAAAACTTACTATAGTTTTCTTTTAGAGAACCTTAACTTTCTTAGTTATATTTACTTCTGTTTAATTTTTGAGTACCTTTTGAGAATGGTATTATTCTAAACAGAATGGGATTATTACTCTCAGCTCTTTCTCAGTGAGTTCATTGTTAGTGTAGAGAAATGCTATTGATTTTTTGGTATTAACTTTATAAACTGCAATTTGACTAAATTTGTTAATAAGAGTTTCATGAGGGAGTTTTTGGGGTCTTCTCTGTAGGTAATTATGTCGTCTGCAAATAAGGATAGTTTGGCTTTCCAATACATATTTCCTTTATTTTGCTCTCTTGCCTGATGGCCCTGGCTAGGATTTTGAGAACTATCTTGAATTGGAGTGGTGAAAGTGGGCAGCCATGTCATGTTCCTGATTTCGGGGGAAATGTTTTTAGTTTCTCCCATTTATTATTATGTTTGCAGTAGGTTTGGCATACATGGTTCCTATCAGTTTGAGTTAAAATTTTTCTTTTGAGATAGGGTTTTGCTTTCTAGTCCAGGTTGGTCCTCAACTCACTATGTCGCCCAGGCCAACTTGGATTCAAGGCTACTCTCCTGCCTCAGCTTCTTGAGTGCTGGGATTACAGGTGTGCACCACCACACCCAGCTTACACGCTGCTAGGGAATTGAATTTAGGTACTTAGCACTTACTAGGTAAATGCTTTAACTGCTGAGTTATTCCTTCATCTTGAGGTAAGATCTTTCTATACCAATTTTCCTCAGTTTTTTTTAAACATGAATGGATGTTGTATTTTGTTAAAGGCCTTTTCTGCATCAATTGACTTGATCATATGATTTTTGTTCTTACTTTTAATGTGATGTATTACATTGATGCACCTATGTTAAACTAACCTTGCATCCCAGGAATGAAAGCCAGCCTTATCATAGATTCTATTTGCCAGTATCTTGTTGAGAATTTTTGCATCTATATTCATGAAGAAAATTGGTCTATTGTTTTCTTTGCTGACTAAGTGTTTGTCTGATTTTGGTGTGAGGATAATGCTAGCTTCCAAAAATGAGTTTGGGAATGGTCTTTCTCTTTCAACTTCACGAAACAGTTTGAGAAGCATTGGTGTGAGCTCTTCTCGTAAGTACTGGTAATATTCTGCTGTGAAGCCATCAGCTCTGCGACTTTTCTTTGTGGGTAGAAACTTTATTACTGCCTCAATTTCTATGTTTGTTATGGGCCTATTCAAGGTTTTTGTTTTGTTGGTTCTATTTTGGCATTTTGTGTCTACAAATGTATTCATTTCTTTCCAAGTTCTCCAATATTTTGAGTATAAGTTTTTTGAAATAGTTTCTTATAATTCTTTGAATTTTAGCAGTGTTCATTGTGATTCCGTCCTTTTCATTTCTAATTACACTGACATGGTTTTTACCTTTACGGTTAGTTTATCAATCTTATTTATTCTTTTGAATAACCAGGTTTTTTTTTTTTTTTCTTGAGACAGGTTCTAGCTCTGTAGCCCAGGCTGATCCTGAACTCACTATGCATCCCTGGCTGGCCTTGGACTCACGGCAGTCCTTCTGCCTCAGCCTCCCAAACGCTGGGATTACAGGTATGCACCACCATGCCTGGCTTGTGTGGTGCTGGGGAATTGAACTTGGGTACTTAGCACTTGACTTAGCAAAGAACCAGTTCTTTAATTTGTTGATTTTTTAAGTTTCAATTATATTAATTTCTGTTGTGATCTTTATCATTTGTTCTATTACTTCTTGTCTTTTTCTTTTTTTGAGGCAGTGTCTTGCTGTGCAGTCCAGGCTGGCTCTGAACTCACTATGGAACCCAGGCTCGCCTCGAACTCACAGCAATTCTCCTGCCTGTGCCTCCCAAGTGCTGGGATTACAGGTGTGCAGCCCCACCCCCTACTACTTTTTGGTTTAGATTGTTCTTGATTCTCTAGGACCCTGAGGTCCATTATTAAATTGTTTGAGACTGCTCTGGCTTTTCTTTTCTCTCTGATGTGTGCATTTATAGCTGTGGACTTTCCTCTTAGAACTGCTTTCTTGTATCCCACAAGTTCTGTTACAATGTATTTACTTCATTGTTTAACTCTGAAGTTTTTAATTTCTTCCCTGACTTTTTTGTGATTATTTGTTCACTTTTAAGTTACTTAGTCTCCATGTATCTGTATAGTTTCTGCAATTTCGTTTGCTGTTGATTTCCAGTTTTATTTCACTATTATCTGAAATTAGACAATGAATTATTTTGACTCCTGTTTACTTTTTAAAATGTCTTACTGTCTATAATACGATCTATTTTGGAAAATGTCCCATGTGATGCTGAGGAAAGTGTATTCTGTTGATGTTGGGTGGAACACTGTAGATAGCCATTGTCTGATTTTTCCACAATGTGGTTTAACTGTGATTTTTTTGTTTGTTTCTGCCCACTTAACCTATCTGTAACAGTAAGGTATTGAAGTCCCCTACTATAATTGTACTGGAGCCTACACGACCTTTCAAGTCCAATAATTTTTGTTTTACAAAAATGGGTGCCCCGAAGTTGGGAGTGTGTATATATATATATATATGTATATATATATATATATCTTCCTATTGAATTGTCCCATTAACCAGTTTAAAAGTGTCTATCTCTCCTATCTGTTTTGGTTTGAAATTTGCTGTGTCTGAGAAGAGCTACACTTGGTTGTTTCCTTGGTCCAGTTACATGGAGCATTGATTTCCATCCTTTTATTTTCAGCCTATGTGTTTTCTTTTGGGTAAAGTGTTTCTCTTGCAATCAACACATTGTGGATTTTTCTTTTTTGATTTACTCAGCTACTCTGTCTTTTGATAAGTGAGCTGAGACCATTAATGTTCAGCATTATTACAGTGGTACATTTGCTAGCACCCAACATCATTATGCTGTTTCTTTGTTGTTTGATGTACATTGTCAATTCATTCTCCTTTTTTTTGTTGTTTCCTTTTCTCTGGAATCTTTGGTGCTGTTAGCCTGTCTCTGTCTAAGATTCCTTTAAGTATTTTCTGGGGACTGAAGGAATGGCACAGTGGTTAAAGTGCTTGCCTAGCGAGTGCAAGGCCATGAGTTTAACTCCCCAGCACCACATAAGGCCAGGCATGGTAGGGCATGCCTATAATCCCAGCATTCAGGAGGCTGAAGCAGGAGGATTGCTCTGAGTCCAAGGCCAATCTGGTCTCTATAGTGAGTTCAGGACCAGCCTGGGCTAGAGACCCTGTCTCAAAAAAAAAATAAAGTATTTTCTGCAGTTCTTGTCAAGTGGTTGTGAATTTCTTTAGGTTTTATATATCATGAACAAATTTAATGTCTCCCTGTATTTTGAAGGGCAGTTTCACTGGACATAGCAGTCTGGGCTGACACTTATGTTCCCTTAGCACTTGGATGAGTCACTCCATGATCTCCTGGCCTTTAGGGTTTGTGCTGAGAAGTGTGCAGTTATCCTGATGGTTTATCTTTGTATGTTACTTTTTCTTATGGCTTTTAATATTCTTTGTGTTGAGTCTCTACAATTTTAATTATGATGTGTCATGGTGATGTTCTCTTGTGGTCAATGTTACTGGTGTTCTATATGCCTGCTCAATGTTTATTTCTTTTCCTAGATTGAACCTGTCTTTTAAGTCTTTGTTCAGTCCTATTTTCTCTTGCACTCCCGTAATTCTGAGGCTGTTTCTTTTTGAGTCATCCATCAGCTATTGCAACCAGTCTCTTTCTTGTCTTTTTGTTTTTTGGTCCTCGCTGACCATATATTCCAGTTTATCCACCTTTTTTTCAAGATGTGATAATGTATCCTCAAAGTGTTCAAATTTGTTTCCTGATTTTCATGCGAATTTTTCATATCCTGGAGTTCAGTTTTCATTCTTTTTATATTTCTACTGAATGTTCCTTCATTTCTTGCATTGCCTTTTTTCTTTATATTCCTTTAACTAATTATCCATAATGGCTTTTGTTTCTTTGATTATATCCCTTTGAACTCCTTGTGCATCTCTTGTGTTACTTTAACTTTTTAGCCATTAGGTCTACTTGTTTTCTCTTTTTAAATTTCATTTTCTGTAAGTTCTGCTACTTCAGGACCCCTGGTATAAGTTTCTGGGGGGTCAGGCCTTTTTGCAAGTAATTTATTGCCTCATTTCCCCATGGTTCTTATTGCAGTGGATTGTAGCTCAGATAATATCAGTGGACTCTGTCCATCTTTATCTCATCTGTTTAACCTTCTAATGATAGTTATCTTAAAAAACTGCTAAACCCATTATCTGGAATATCTAGCAGTCTGTGTTTGTGTTTTCTTTTCATTACTGGTCATATTGTCTTGCCTCCTTGCATGTCCAGTAATTTTTAATTATAAGCTAGATTCTGTCACTAGAACCACGGATATTTCACATTACATTGTTACCAGGCAAAATTCATTTTTCTTTTTCTCTGCAGTACAGAGAGGACTGGGGACTAACTATCTCAATCTAATCAAGGATTGAGTTGGTTTGTGTTTTCATAGGGTCAGCCCACCTCTGGCTTGTATCTGTCCTTCAAAGCTTTTGATGGAGAGCCCAGCAGATTTGTCTCTTTTACTGTGAGAAAAGAGTCAATTTGGCCTCTGGAAGTTTTCAATTTAGATCTTTCTCTGCATAGATTCATAAAATTTCTATTTGAGGGTAGACTGTGTATTTGTGGAAAGTCCTTCCTTCTAGCAGACTTTGTCTTGTAAGAACAGAATGTGGGAGACTTAATAATCCTTCAAAAACTTTTACTCCAGTTCTCCAGCCTTCAGCTCACCACACCTGGAGCATGCTCCAGCAAATGCTCCATACGAGTAAACCAGTCACACATCTGGGGCTTCTATTTCTCATTGTAGTATCAATCTTACTTGGTCATCAGAAGTTCTCCTAGTCTCTCCCCTCTAGAAGGGGCCTTTCCCTAGGTTGGACCCAAGTTTCAGCTCATTTCCAGAACTAGTAGATATGCCAGGTATGAAAACAGCCACAGGCAGGCACACACTTGTCATCCCAGTACTCAGAAGGCTGAGGCAGGGGATTGCTGTATTTGAGGTCAGCATGGGGTACACAGTGAGGCCAGGATCCCCTTGGACTAGAGTCAGAACCTGTCTCAAAAAAAAAAAAAAAAGCCAGAATTGTCAGCTTATTTAGAAAAGAGTGTTTCACGTTGTACTTAAAGCTTAGTCTAATTGCTGCCAAACCTTTACAGTGACCTTGAACATGTGATTTTTACCATACTTTTTTTCCAGAGCCTTGTGCAGATTAGACAAATAATACACGACTGAGCCACAGCTCCATTATCTTCATGGCAGTGACTGGTGGCTTCTAAAGGAAAAAGCATGTCACTTGCCCCCATTAGATAGGACCTTATAAAGTCTCTCCTGTTACTAGAATATGATACAAACTTTCTTCCAAGGCTATCCATGATCTAGCCCTTGTCTACCTTTTGGAGTTTACCTCTTCTGATGTCCCTTATACGCTTTGGCGGCTTCTACGTCCTGTAACTCACCAGCACTGTAGCTTCATTACTGAAGTTTCCGGGTCACTTTCTTCTCAAGGTATTGCCACTTGCTGTTCCATCGGCCACGAACACTGCTTTTTTCTTCTCACCAGCCTATGATTCATACAAACGTGACGTCTTAGAGCCCCTCTTCAACAAGTTACTTCTTATTGCACTGCTTCATTTTATTTTCTTAACTGCACTCAATAATATCTAAAGTCCTTGAACACATATTTATAGTTTGTTTTCTCCACCAGAATTTGAGCTCCTTGAGATAGAATTTTGTTCTGCCTTATTCACTGCATACCCAGAATCAAGAACAGCTCTGTGACATGCTAGATGTGTCTCCTCCATTAGATCCTTAGGTTCAGGGATTGTGGGTTACTTTTGGTTTTCTTCCGGCTGCATCTAATAGTAGCCTGGACCTGGTGAAGAGAATGTTAGATAAAATGAAGGGGCTGGGCTGGGTTTGGTGGCACAGGCCATTACTTTCAGCTACTCAGAGCTAATATGGGAGAGTCACTTGAGCCCAAAGTTTGTGCCCAGCCTGGGTAACATGGCAAAATTTCATTTCAAAAACAAAAAACAAGATAGAGGGGCCTTTTCTTTCTAATGCATTATTAAAGATGAGGCACTTCTGACTTCCCTGTCATTATAATTCCACTTCAACAGTGTAGACCAGCTGCCCTTCACATCATGCCCTAAAAATCAACAACAGGAAACCAATCTTAAGAGTTGACCTTGCCCTATGCTACTTGTATACAACCATGTAGGCCAAAGGTAGATTGTTTTCTGTCATCATATAATACTTTATATTATCTTAAAAACAGACTGGTCATGAACTATGCACATAGCCCAGGCTAGCCTTGAATTCATGGCAATCCTAATGCCTCTGTTACCCAAGTGCTGCAGTTATGGGAGTACAGCATCATTCCCAACTTTTTTTTTTTAATGTAGTGCTGGGGAATTAAACCAGTGCTTTATCAGGAAGCTGTGACTCCAGCCCATCAAAGTCTTATAGTTTCTAAACTTCAAGCAACTTAGCCTGAATAAAGATCATACACGTCATGATACAGTAGTTATTCAAGGCTGTCAGCCATGAAACCAATGTAGGTGTTTCACTACTAGCACTTGATGTATGTGTGGTACTACAAATTGAACCCACAGCCTCACACATGATAAGCGAGTACTCTACCACTGAGCTCTACCCCAGCCCTCACATTTTTAAAATGATAGTATAGATGCAATAAATACAAACACATCTCATATATGTCTGTATAAATACCAGATTGTTCCAAAAGATTTATTTCTCATTGTGAGTTGATGTTACTAAAAATGAAAGTCACTAGCCTAAAGTAATAGTCTCATGTTTTTATTTCATAAAAACAAAAACATAGAACTGAATACACATATTTAAGATTTCAACAATGTATAAAATTAAAGTTTGTATTTGTAATCCATTACTGTGAATATTGTAAGGTAATTTCTTTCCCCTAAAAAAAACACACCAAAGACTAGTTCATTCTGGGAGTAAGTCGTCTCCCAGCTCTTCATCAGCAAAATCATCCTCGTCAGTTCTTTTTTTGGCTGCGGTTTTTGGTCTTTCTATTTGAGGGCCAAGTGGATCCACATACGAGGCATCTAGGTTTCAAAACAAATTGTGCTATTAGAGTAATATAGAACAAACAAAAAAACCATGAAACCAAATCAGTCTCTCATTTAAATGTGAACAACAACTCAGAGTGAACAGAAATGCTTTCCCATGTCATTTGAGGCTGTGTCTGTACACACCATGTTCTTGGTAATTCCCAATGACCCACGTGCCATCTTGCCAGTCTTCGCCAGACCTGCTATGCCTGTAGGAACTGGGTGGGGAGTACCAGCACTTGCCTATTTCTTTGTTACTGCTAGTTTCATAAGGTTCATTTGTCCCAGGTAAAGCTCTGAGTTTGGCATTTAGTCGTTCACCTTTACTACTGGCACTACTGTTCTGGCCACTATCTGAAAACACAAAAATAAAAATCATTTAATATGCTGAGAAAACACAGTACTACAGTAAGCATCTTAAAGCATATTTATTTGCCAAGAAATAGGCAGGCTGCTTCATTTGGAAGCCAACTACTGAGGAATGTAATTGTTTAAAAGAAATCTCTTGCAGGTAATCTATAATATTTTTTAAAACCACTTAAGAATAGTCTTTACAAATGTACACTTTCAAATGTGCACTTACACATTTCAATTTTACAGAAAAACTTGTGGTAAGTTATACTCTGACTGACATAACTCAGCAGAGAAGAACCTGCACATGAAGAAAGAGCAAATGAGAAAGCATTAGGTCAGACGAGCAGGGTCATTAAGCTCATGTCAAGGCTGGTGAAGGGCCTGAAATGACAACATAGGAAGAATGGCGTGACAGGCTGGGCAAGCTGAGCCCAAGCAGTGGAGGACCTAGACCACACAATCACATTCTTCCAATATCTGGACAATGTACACATGGAAGATAATTAGATTATCTTTGTGTAGTGGGATAGCTTATAGCTCAGTATTAGAAGAACCTGAAAAAAAGTTATAGCTGCCATACATTTCTTGGGAAAAGAATGCAATTGATATTACTAAAGATTTTCAGATAGGGTTGAGTTAAATTCTATTGCATTTTCTAAATCAACCACTCCTAGCTCCAATTCTTATTTCTTCTTACAAATCTCCTGTCCATCTTTGCTTGATCCTTTGGTAGTGCTGCGGGTCAAACTCAGAGGCCCATGAACACAAAGCACAAGCACCCACTGAGACGTACCTCCATCTCAATGTGATTTTTTTCTATTTTGTAAGCTTTATTTTTAACAAGAGTGGTACACCAATATACACTTGCCATTTGTTTTACGTTCCAGACTTTAATTGACTGATAATGTCTCTGGGAATAAATAAAATCAAGACGGTCGTTAAAAGCCTCACTTTTAATTAATAATCAATATTTGTGATGCTGGCATTGTATCCCAGTCCTCTCACATTCTGGGCAAGCACTCCACTCATTCAAAATGAGTGAGCTGAGGTCAAGAAAAGCTTGAAAACCATGGATCTAGCTAGTAATTCTTCTATTTTTCACATAGATATGTCAGTAATAAAATCCTGAGATCTTCCTCAAGCATCCAAACCTTTCTGCTACCCTAATATGTGATTTCCAGCTGGAAGGATTTAAATTCCACAGAGAGAACAAACCTTTAAGACAGCAAAACTTTTAAGTGTTGTAGTTGTTCAATTTAAAAATATCCTCCTGTCCCTCCCTTGCCTTATTTTTAGACAGGGTTTTATGATGTTGCTTAGGCTGGCTTGAACTTGTGATCTTCCTGCTTCAGCCTCTGGAGTAGCTAAGATGATAGCCATGTGCCACCATGCCCAGCCTGTAACACAGTTTTCCTCATTTTTAAAAAAAATTAGTGCATCACGGTTTTACAGTTTAATGAGTTTCATTTTGGCAGACTCATACATGTATGTGACATATTTCCTTTTCACCTTTATAGTACAGTTTTTAAAAGTTCTTTTTATTACAAATGCTAGTGGGAGTAAATTGTGGTAAGTTATACCCTGACTGTTATTTCATACTTTTAAATCAATGTCTATGAAGTAATAATGTTATACATGGACAGGCAAAAACAGATCAACAGATGTTTATAAGGGTGGGTAGCTTTTATGCTTAAATAATAAAATGACAGCATTACAGACAGGCCGTAAATGATACTAATTTCAATGTAGCAAGGAACAATGACAGCTATTTTCTAGAGGGAATTTATGTAATAAGTAGGTTCAGAAAACAGTAATTTGGAAATCATTTTTTCTTAAGATTTCAGTCAGTTAATTTAAGTTTTCCCCGCTGTCCCTCAGTCTGAGTTTGTGCCTGCACTTCACTATCCACCAGTGCCAGGAGAGTTCCGGGTGACCTCGATGGGACCCTGCCCAAGCACACCATATCTCGGCCAGAGTTCGCTTCACCACATGCTTCACTCTCCGCCAGCACCAGGTGAATTCCGGAGCCAGAGTTCGCACTCCTCGCCCCATTGCTTCTTTGCCAGAGACAGGGAAGTTCCAGGTGACTGTGGCTGGCCCCTTACTCTCTTCTGAGAGCGGGAACTGCACCCCTGACCCCGACTCTCTGCCAGTGCCAGGGGAGGTCCAGCTCCCTCCCGCACTTCAGAGGCTCACAGAGAATTCTAGAGGCTTCCAGGGAATACACTCACCCCATTATCTTGAGCAACAGAGGCTTCAGAAACATCTAGGACTGGCAATCCCATTGGCCCCCATCCATCTCTTGCACCAGAGTCCTCCAGAGCCATCTAGGCCTGGGCCTTCTCCAAACCCATCATTCCAGCACACCAGAGACAGCCAGATATAGCAGAACCAGGAAATGTGGAAAAATAATCTCCTACAAAAAGACCTGACACCCCAGAAATTGCAGAATACAAAGATGAAAATGGCAAAAATGATGGTAACTTCTGGGACCAGAAATACACTGAATTAAAGCAGGAAATTAAAGCAGATAGTGCAAGAGCTACGCTAAGACATAGTTAAGCAAACAGCAAGCATTGAAAATCAACTTGGTAAGAACAAAGAAGATATAAACCAGAAGGTAGTGAAGGCAATATAAGAGATGAAAGAAGAACACAATATGAACATAAAATGAATACAGATATTCAAGAAGTGAAAAACACACAGGAAATAATAAACAACCACTTCGAACATTTTCAGAATAGAGTATCAGACCTAGAAGACAAAATGACTGAGTGGGAACAGACAGGCTGTAAAGAAAGCAAAGTAAAAAAGGGAGAAAATGAATCATTACAACGGCTGACAGATGACTCAAAGAGAAACAACCTCAGAATTATGGGAGTCTAAGAGAAGACTGAGGACAAAACAAAAGGCTTAAAAGTCATGCTCAATGAAATTATGGAAGAAAATTTCCCAAATCTAAGAAAAGAAATGAATGTGGAACTACTGCGAGAATATAGAACACCAAACAATATTGATCAGAAGAAATCCTCATCACGACACATCATAATTAAAGTACTAGAAACTCAACACAAAGAGAGAATACTGAAAGCAGTAAGAGAAAAGCAGAAGGTGACCTACAACAATAAGCCCATCAGGATACCTGCAGAGTTCTCAACCCAGACTCTAAAAGCCAGGAGATAATGGAGCAATGTCATCCAAGCACTAAAAGAACACAAATGCGAATCAAGGGTGCTATATCCAGCAAAACTAACTCTTAAATTAGAGGGAGAAATTAAAACTTCTCATGATATAGAAAGCTTAAAGGAATTTGCAGTCACTAAGCCATCACTGCAGAGAATTCTTAAAGGAAACTTTGATAGCAAAAGGGAGGCCAATGACACTAGTGACCCCAGAGAAAAAGAGACAACAGCTAGCAGGGAATAAGCTGAGAAAAAAGTCAGGCTAGTAAACAATGTTGAAGAACTACAACGATGGCCAGATATACCAATTACTCTAAATGTGATAGCTAACTGGATCAAAAAACAGAAACCCACAATTTGCTGCCTACAAGAGACACACTTCACACATAAGAAAATTCACAGACTGAAAATAAAAGGATGGAATTCAATATCTCATGCAACAGGTCCCAGGAAACAAGCAGGGGTAGCTATATTAATCTCAGACTCATCCGATTTCAAAAGAAAACAGGTGAAGAGAGACAAAGATGGACACTACATACTAGTTAAAGGAACAATAGAACAGGAAGAAATCAATTATCAATACATATGCCCCCAACTCTAGAGCACCCAGTTATGTAAAACAAAAATTATTAGATCTGAAAGAACACACAGGCCCCAATACAATTATAGTAGGGAACTGTAATACTCCACTATCACAAATAGATAGATCAACCAGACAAAAAATCCACAAAGATATACAACTACTGAACAACACTAGAAAACTTGGGCATAACAGATGTTTACAGAGTTTTCAACCCAACATCAACTGACTTCATGTTCTTCTCAGCAGGACACAGAACATTTTCTAAAACAGACCATGTTCTAGGCCATAAGTCATGCTTAAATAAGTACAAAGGGATAGAAATAATTCCTTGCATACTCTCAGACCATAGTGGAATAAAACTGAAACTTAACATCAGCAGAAAAAGAAGAAAATACACAAATACATGGAGACTTAACAACTTTCTACTGATCAAACAGTGGATCACGGAAGAAATCAGAGAAGAAATCAAAAACATCATAGAGTTAAATGATAATAGAAGTACATCATATCAAAATCTTTGGGATACAATGAAAACAGTACTTAGAAGAAAATTCATAGCCATAAATGCACACATCAAAAGAACAGAACAGTCACAAATAAGCATGCTAATGATGCACGCTCAGAACCCAGAGAAACAAGAACAACTTAACCCAAAAGGCAGTAGAAGAAATTATAAAGATCACATCTGAAATTAATGAAATTGAAGTTGAAGACAAAAAGATTAATGAGTCAAAGAGCTGGTTCTTTGAAAGAGTCAACAAGACAGACAAACCTCTAGCTAAACACACCAAAAGAAGGAAAGAAAAAGCACAGATTAGCACATGTAGAAACAAAAAGGGTGAAATTACAGCAGACGCTGCAGAAATTCAGAATATTATGAGAAATTATTTTAAGCACCTATATTCTAACAAGTTAGAGAACTGTGAAAAAATGGATGATTTCCTAGATACATATAAAACACCAAAATTAAATGAAGAAGACATAAAAATCTTTAACAACCCCATCATGCACACAGAAATTGAAGCAGTAATAAAAGCTCTACCTACAAATAAAAAGTCCAGGACCAGATAGATTCACGGCAGAATTAATTCAATACTTCAGGGAAGAACTAACTCCAATCCTCCTCAAACTGTTTCATAAAGTAAAAAGCGAAGGAATACTACCAAACTCATTTCTTGAGGCTAGCATCACACTAGTCCTAAGACCAGACAAAGACTTAAGCAGGAAGGAAAATTAGATCAATATCATTAATGAATACAGACACAAAAATCCTCAATAAGATTCTGGCAAACAGAATCCAACAAGTAATCAGAAAGACCATACACTCAAGTGGGCTTCATCCCTGAAATGCAAGGCTGGTTTAACATATGTAAATCAATCACTGTAATACACCATATCAACAAAAGTGAAAACAAAAACCACATGATCATCTCAATTGATGCATAAAAAGCCTCTGATAAAATCCAGCACCCTTTCATGATAAAAACTCTGAGAAAAATAGGTATAGAAGGGCCCTACCTAAAACTCAGAGGAGTTATATATGCTAAACCTACTGCAAATATCCTACTAAATGGAGAAAAATTGAAATCATTCCCTCTCAAATCAGGAACAAGAAAACGCTGCCCACTTTCACCACTCTTATTCAACAAAGTCCTTGAAACACTTGCCATAGAAATCAGACAGGAAAGTGAAATAAAGGGAATCTGCACCAGAAAGTAGGAAGTCAATCTCCTTATTTACAAATGATATGATTATCTAAATGGAAGACCCCAAAAACTCCACTATGAAACTCTTGGAAATAATTTTAAAAATTAGCCAAATTACAGACTACAAAATTAGTACTAAAAAATTAATAGTGTTTCTCTACACTAACAATGAATTTATGAGAAAGAACTCAGAAAAACAATTCCATTCTCAATAGCACAGCAAAAATTTAAATACTTAGGAGTAGTATACCTAACCAAGGAAGTGAAGAAAGAAGTTACACATGACATCAGAAAATGGAAAGGCATCCCCTGTTCTTGGACAGGGAGAATAAATATAGTCAAAATGACTATACTGCCAAAACTGATATATAGATTCAATGCAATTTCTATCAAAATACCAACAAATTTCTTCAAAGAACTTGAAACAATAATCCTTAAATTGATACAAAACCAAAGGAGACCAAGAATAGCCAAAGCAATCCTGAGTAACAAAACCAAGGCAGGGGGCATTACAATATCAGACATCAGGCTGCACTATAAAGCAACAATCATAAAAAACATTGGGTAGTGGCACAAAAACAGACAGATAGACCAGTGGAACACAATTGAGGATGCAGAGACAAACCCAAATACCTCAAATACTTAATCTTTGATAAAGGAGCCAAAAGCATACACTGGAAAAAGGACAGCCTGTTCAATAAATGGTGCTAGGCAAACTGGACACCATATGCAGAAGAATCTAGTCACACACCTGTCACCAGGCACCAAATTCAAATCAAAGTGGATCAAAGACCTAGACATTAAAAGTGAAACACTGAACCGTCTAGAAGACAAATTAAGCAAATATCTAAAAGACATAGGGGTAGGCAAAGACTTCCTTGACAAGACACCAAATGCAAAAGAAGTTATCCCCATTATTAACAAATTGGATCATGTCAAATTAAAAAGTTTCTGCACAACAAAGAAAATTATCAACACTGTAAAAAGAGAATGAACAGACTGGGAAAAAATATTCTCCACCAACACCACAGATAGGAGGCTCATCACCAGAATACACAGGGAACTGAAGAAAGGTAACCCTCTCAAAATCAAGGATCCTACTGAAAAATGGGCAAATGAAATGAAGAGGCAGTTCACTCAGGAATAAGTTCAAATGGCCAATAAATACATGAAAAGATGGTCAACTTCCCTAGCCACAAGAGAAATGCAAATCAAAACATCACTAAGATACCATCTAACTCCAGAGAGATTGGCGTATATCTGACAACTCAAATAGCAATCAATGCTGGCAAGGCTGTGGGGAGAAAGGAACCCTCCTGCACTGCTGGTGGGAATGTAAATTGGTACAATCACTATGGAAAGTACTATGGAGGTTTCTCGAAAGATTAGAAATAAATATCCCCTTCGGTCCAGCAATACCTCTCCTGGGAACATTCCCAAAAGAGTTAAAAACACCACATAACAGAGTTACATGTACACCCATGTTCACAGCAGCACAATTAACAATAGCCAAAATATGGAAGACACCAAAATACTCATCAACAGACCAACAGATACACAAACTGTGGTATTTATACACAATGGAATACTATGCACCTATAAAGTCCAACAGCTTGGAGGCTTTTGCAGGCAAATAGAGGCAACTTAAGACCATCATTTAGTGAAGTGAGTCAGAAGCAGAAGGTGAAATATTGAATGGTCTCTCTGATATGAGAAACCCAGATCACAATTATGTCATGGAACTGAAAGTGAAAAATAAAGGGAACCAAGGGGGTGAAGCTGGGGCACTGAGGAGTGGGTAGGGGGAGAGTCGAAAGTAGAGTGGGGAAGGCCTTGTTACCTTGACAAGATACGTATGCGCACAAAATGCTCAAGATGAATGTAAATCTTAAACTTTGTGCTTATACATATCAATAAAATGGGAAAAAATACTAAATAAAAATTAAGTTTCAAGTAAGACTTTTATAAGAGAAATTGCTTAGAATCATAAAATTTAGAGTGAGCAGAAATCTTAAAGGCTATCTGTACCAGAAATATGCCTATATTAAACAAAATATAGAAAGAGATAATTCCTAATGTAAATAATACAAATGGCCAATAGAGTTTAAGCTTACAAAGCTTAGAAATGTTTGAAAAGCAAATCAGACCACATAGTAACCTTAATCAGAAAGCTCAAAACAAGCAAAATTAGACGTTAGTTGTGCATGTGAAAATATTATATACAAAAAGAAAGTATTACAGCTTATGTATATGAAATGTCCCCCAAAGATTCCAGTGCTGAAGATGTGGTACCCATGCAGCAGTGCTCAGGGAGGGGCTTGTGAAAGGGGACTGGATCATGAGGACTCTGATGTCATCAGTGGATTAACCAACTGATGGATTCATAACCTGATGATACAACTGGACGTGGTGAAGACTTAGGATGTCTGAACTAGATAATGGAAGTGGGCGGCCTACATCTTATCCCTTCTCATACCACTCCGGCTCTCTCTCTGCTTCATGGAAACATAAGGTGAGCAACTTTCCTTTGCCTTTGCCTTACCTCAGACCCAAAATCACTGGAGCAGGCCAACTATGGACTGAAAGCTCTGAACCTGTGAGCCAAAATAAAGCTTTGACACTTTAATTTCTCTCAGGTATTTTGTCATAGTGACAGAAAGCTGACTTAACATGCAAGGAATAGAAAAGCCTAAAACTGAAAGTATATAAAAACCTTATATACACGTAGTTACCTCTGGGGAAGTCAGGATGGAAGGAGGAAGACCACACAGGGAGACACAACAGTAACTGGCATTCTAGTTCTGATGTTTTGTGATGGCTTCATAACCCTCTATTCTATTAATTTTTATGACAAAGGGGCAATATATAATTTATGTGTATAATATATTACATGATTTAAACATGTAAACAATTATAAGATTCTAAGTGCAAAATAGTTTTGCCTTTTAAAATGGTAAAACATCCGATCAGCAAATGAAGTAAAGAAAGCAGCTTTCTGAGAGTTATCTGGAAGAGTGTCATGTAAAGCATGGCACACAGGGCTTCCTTATATATGCAATCCTGCCTCGTGCTTCCCCAGCTCCGCAGTTTGGCTGACTTCATGCAATGTGGCTGTATCAGCAACAGCACCTGAACATCATGAGGAAATTTGCAACCTCTCGTCAGAGCCTATGTACTCCTCTGTTCAAACAGCTTGTATCCCTACCTAGCCTAACAGGCAAGTCTACCATCTTGAGACTTTTTCTATCTGGTGGTAGATTGCCTTGACCAATTTTTTTATAAGGAATTTCTTACCAAGAAGGCGATCTATTTGTAACAGTTTAGAATTACAGTTTTTAAATGTGAGCTCTTTTTTCTATGAGAAAGTGAGTTTTACAGCACAGGACCTATACGTAGAACAAATCACGTAAGGTCTAGGGGGCCTAACTATGTGTACTGCTACCACATGCTCTCTTCAACCAAAAATGAAATCAATTTCTAAGGGAGGATAGTCTCAGAACAAAAGGATGAAAACTATTTGCAGTAGTGAATTTAAGGCAGAAAAAATAACTATGAAGAGAAAACAAAAAGCAATTTCATATTTGTTAATTTTCTAAGGTTGAGATTTTTTTAAAAAATCTGATTAAAATTTAAAGTTCCCAAAACTGAGTACATAATATATTTACTTCAGTAATAAAATACAAAAGATGTACAGATTTCTTTAATATCATCAGGAATATTTTAAATTCCACTGAGTGTTAACTGCACTCCTGCTCAATAACCTTTGCTGGTCCATGTCAGATGGCAAAGGGGAAATGGGACATGGTCACTTCCTTTGGGGACTTTACCCTAAACATTTACTGTAAATAATTTCCATGATGTAATACCTATATAACACGTTTTAAAGATTCAATAAAAATATCTGCATTTCTTACATTTTTCATCTTACTGATTTCTTTAGACTTTTCAGTGAACATCATTTTGTTTATAGAACAGTAACAGGAAATCACATTGATAATTGCTATCATTCATTGTACTCTAGTTGCAACTAATATAATTTCTTGGCAGTTATGTCACCTCTGAAGTTCTTAAGTGTTCCAACTCCTTAGGGCTCCCAGTCATACGTAAGGTCCCTTAAAAACCTGCCCAGGACGCCTGAAGTCAGAGCTCACTGTGGGGGGTCCAGCAGCCTGCATTAATGGCCACAGGGTGACACTGCTGTAGAGAACATAATTACAGCTGGGATTATTTCCAGTTGTACACTTAGTTTATCCCCAAAGTTTTCTACCACAAATAATGTGATTAATATGTGTATGTATGTACTCCTTTGTCTGAATGCAATTATTTCTTTAAAATCAGATCCTATGAGTATGGACATTTTTTAAAGAACTGGGGTGAATGCTACCCACATTCCAAGCAGGGTCTACCACTCAACTCCACAGGCAGCAATGAGTTTATTCTTTTTTTTTTTTTTTTTTTTTTTTTGAGATAGGGTCTTTTTCTGTAGTCCAGGCCAGTTCTGAACTCACTATATACCCCAGGCTGGCTGGCCATGAACTCACAGCAGTTATCCTTTCTTGGCACCCCAGTAGCATTCAGCTCATGTTACAGTTGCAGGTTGCAGTGGTTTTTTTTTTTTTTTTTTTTTGGGGGGGGGGTATTGAGGATTGAATGTAAGTCCTTCCCACTAACTACACCCCCAGCCATTTTATTTTATTTTATTATTTATTTTTTGGAGACAGAGTTATTTAATTGCCACGTGGAGAGCTGCAGGCCACCTTCATATCACATTACTTTGGGAAAACACTACCTGAATTAACTTCTGAGAAACATCATTGATATGAATAAATTTAAATCTAAATATTTCCAGAGTTTGGGATCATTCATAAGCCACCCTATAAGTTGATATCTGTTTGAAAGTAACAGAGAAACTAATAAAATGTGTCACTTTAAATTTCTAATTACTCTACTTCATTAACAAGCATAGCAAACCTCACCCAAAGGGTTAAAGGGAGGATCACTGGATGCTGATTTTCAGGCACATAAAGCCACACTTAACAGGTTTTTCCTGACTTAACTCTCCAACCCTAAAACACAGTATTTAAAGTTGCTATTACAGAATATAAATGGCTTCACTGCACTCCGTGAAATAAAACACATCCCTGACAAAACTCTGAATAAGAAAAAAGAGGCAGTAAAAAAAAAAAAAAAAAAAAAAAGCCCAAGACTGAACCCTTTAGAGTAAAAGAAAGCTCAAAAGAGCACACCAGGGCTTTTGGGCTCACCCTTAAACAGTGCACAAGCGACAAAGAAAGGAGAAAAGAGGGGGGAAAGGCTGCTGATCCCCTGAACGACCCAGGGGCACCTCTACTACAAGGGTGGAGAGCCCTGCCCTGGGGGAGGGAAGCCAGGATAGACAGAGAGCTTTGCTGAGGGGACCCGGTGAACAAGATACCTCAAAAGGGGGACCATCACCCCGTTCCTCAGGCACACGCCAGAGGCTTTGGGATAGCCACTGCCCTGCATGCCAGAGGCTTCCAGAGGCTTCCAGGGTATTACATCACCCTGTCATTCCGGAGCCCCAGAGGACTCCAGAGGCATCTAGGACTGGGAATTCCATTGCCCTGTATGTACCTTAGGCCAGAGGATTCCAGAGGCACCTAGGCCTGGGCCTTCACCAAACCCCTCTTTCCTGTGCACCAGAGATAGCTAGAGACAGCAACACCATGAGAAAATGTGGTAACAAATCTCCTACAAAAAGACCTGACACCCTAGAATATGATACCAGGGATACTGAAATTGCAGAATCCAAAGATGAAAATGGCAAAAAGGATGGTAACTTCTGGGCCCAGAAATACATTGGATTAAAGCAGGAAATGAAACAGCGCAAGAGCTACACCAAGTCATAGCTAAGTTAAAGCAAGCCTTGAAAAGCAAATAGAGGAGACCAAAGAAGAAATATACCAGAAGACAATAAAGGCAATACAAGAAATTAGAGAATAACACAACAGAGATATAAAATATTGAATGCAGATATTCAGGAAGTGAATACACAGGAAATAATAAACAACCACATTAAACATCTTCAGAATAGAATGTCAGACGTAGAAGGTAAAGTGACTGAGCTGCAACATACAGGCCATGAAGAACACAAAGTAAATAAGAAAGAGAGCGAATCATTACAACGGCTGATAGATGACTCAAAGAGAAACAACCTCAGAATTATGGAAGTCCAGGAGAAGACTGAGGACAAAACAAAAGGCTTAAAGAACATGCTCAATGAAATTATGCAAGAAAATTTCAAAAAATCTAACAAAAAAATCTAACAAAAGAAACGAACATGGAACAACTGCGGGCATATAGAACACTAAACAACTTTGATCAGAAGAGATCCTCCTCACGACACATCATAATTAAAATACTAGAAACCCAACACAAAGAGTGAATACTAAACGCTGTAAGAGAAAAAAAGAAGCTGACCTACAAAGATAAGCCCATCAGGATAACTTCAGACTTCTCAATCCAGACTCTAACAGCCAGGAGATCATGGAGCAATGTCATCCAAGCACTAAAAGAACATAAATGCCAACCAAGACTGCTATATCCAGCAAAATTATCTTTTATATTAGAGGGAGAAATTAAAACTTTCCATGATATAGAAAGCTTAGAGAAATTTGCAGCCACTGAGCCAGTACTGCAGAGAATACTTAAAAGGAAACTTAGAAAGTGAAAGGGAGGCCAATGACACCAATGACCCCAGAGAAAAAGCAACAACAGCTAGAGGAGAATGAGCTGAGAAAAAAGTAAGGCTATGCATGAAATTAGGGTTGAATTGAAAGGTAAAAGGAAAAACCAAATAGGGCAAAATGTTAACAATTAGTGAAATATGAGTACACAATGTATGAAGTAAAAAAAATCTGAAATAACTAAGCATAGCTATTTTCTATTGCTTTAACTGTAGTATACTTATGTGATACAGATGTAAGTCCATTTAATGTAACAAACTGATAGTGTCTTAAGCTTGCTGAATGAAGCAATTCACTTTTTTGAAGGTGAATGTGAGTTTATCCTCTTTGAGAGGCAGAAGCATAAGCAGCACCAAAAAACTTGGAGGAAAGGTAACATCTAAAGAGAAAAGGTAATTTAAAAAAAATAGACTGGCAATTAAATCATCTGATTGATATACCTGTAAAACAGTACCAGTTATTCTATAAAAATCTGTGAAATCTCCCCACATCGTTATTATTTGTTATAGTATAGTAGTGTGCAAAATAGAATAATTACTAATTAATAAAGCAACATGGGGATTGACAGTATTTTAAGAATACGAATGCATGAATATATGGATGGACAGACAGATAAAATTATAAACCAAATCTAGCAGAATGTTAGTAATCAGTGACATGTTAATAAATAAGTTATGAAAGTTAAAAATTTCTGAAATAATTAAATTTGCCTTCATATCTGTTACTTTAAGTATATTTATGTGATTCAGATTTAAGTTCAGTTAATGTAGCAATGTGATATAGTTTTAACTTTGTTTTATTAGTAGCAATCACTTGAACTACATGCTTGTAGTTATTTTCTAATGTGAACTGGTGGGTAAGGCCAGGTTTAAGAATATCAACAAAGATATAGCAAAATATAGAAAAAAAAACCTTTTGGTAAATATCCCAGTAAAAGGATTGGTTGGATTCAGAGAGGAGTCATCAAGATTTGACTACTGCGACCCATTCAAGGAATAGGAAGCTGCTTTAGAGTGGTGACTTAAGTGAAATGATTTAGATGCAGAAGATTAAATATGTTAAGTATAGTCTCTCTGACTTGGAGTACCCAGAACACAGACATTCTACAGAACCACATGAAGTGATAGCCAGAGTAGGGGGAAGGAATTAGGAGGGTGAGGGAGGGTCAAAAATGGGAAGTGATTGTAAAGTTGGTATGATATGAATGTGCATGAAATACCCAAATTCATTGTAAACACTATGTATTGCATATGTATATTAATAAAAAATAGTGGGGAAAAAAAGAGGCAGCCTGAAGGAAACTGAGTATGAACTTACGTGTGAGTTTTGTTGGTTGTCCAAGGACGGCCTCACTGGGAAGCCTGGTCCCTGCACTCCAGCTTCCCTCTGCTTCTTACAGCTCCCAGGAGGTCGCAGAGTCGGATGTTCAGAGCAGCAAGTCTGCGCCAAGGTGACCTACGTGTTCACATCTGCTGCGGCTCTGCCGCCCCTGGGGCGGTTCTGCTCTCCAGGCCTTTGTAATGGTGCCTCTGCTTGTCGTTTCTTCTACAGCCCCTGCTCCTCCCTCCTCTGCTTGCTTGTGACCTTTGAGAGTCGGGTATTCGCCTTGTTGTCTTCTCTAGGGCTGGCCTGTCCCTTATTGTTTTTGGTCCTGCCTTCAGTTAAGCCCTGATTTCTAGAGGGCCTTGCACCCTACACTGCCAACTAGACAGACCTCTGCGCCGAGAAATGCTTGCATTTTCAGGGATAACCTTTACTTTTCATAGTATTTTAACTTTGGAATCTTACATAATAAAGTATAGGATATTTTAAAACTAAAAAAAAAAAAAAAAAGGAGCTTGGTGCCAGTGGCACCCTCCTCCCATAAAGGGCCACGCAGCACTCGGCTCCTGGGCTCAAGGTTCTTCTTGTTTCTTTTCCCCTGGTTCATCTGCAGCAT
The DNA here is from genome assembly GCA_004027205.1 of Ctenodactylus gundi. Taxonomy (NCBI): domain Eukaryota; kingdom Metazoa; phylum Chordata; class Mammalia; order Rodentia; family Ctenodactylidae; genus Ctenodactylus; species Ctenodactylus gundi. Next base: position 29,490 of record PVKB01002795.1, read on the forward strand.
GGCAATTACTGTAGACTCAATATTACAATTTTCAGCTTCCAGGTTCAGGCCTATAAACTAAAATCTGAACATCCAGTGTCACTGCAAACTTTCTTTTACTTCATCTCGTAGGTCGTCTTCAAAGTCAACAACTCCCAACAACTCCCATGGTTTTGATCTACCCTCCTCTTTGACCCCTACTGAGGAAGTATCTGAAAATCGGTCTGCAGATGTGCAGGGACCTCTGAGTTGTCTCTGATCCTCTCAACACCATCATGGTGCTCTCTGTAAAGGGAGGGGTATGTAACCCCTCAGGCTGCTTTTGTCGGTACCCCAAATCATGCTTCTCAAAAGGAATGCCATGTGCTATAGAGGGTTCAAAATCTTCCCACTGCTTTATCATCCAGTCCACTGTTTACAGTATGTGCTTGAGATGATTTCCTGAGTGTAATTCTAATTTATCACTATGAGCTTTGAAAAAAACAATTGCTCCCGCAGCTTCAGCCAGGGCCAGCGGCTAGTTGGCAAAGCTGGCAACTCCTCTCAGCGTTGCCAGGCTCTGGCCGGTTCCACCGTTCCTTGGCGAGGGCTCGTTTCGCTTGCGGCCTCAGCTTTCTGGCTGTACCACTGCCCGGCCAGCTCCTCGCCGCTGGCTTTTGGACACACTCTTGACCTGTGGCTCATAATGTAAGGTGGAAAAGCCGCAGGATCACAGGGCGCCAGCCTCAGTAGCATAAGAGTAGCAGCATTGACAACGGTGCCCGGCGACAGCCCGTTTTATTTTGTAATTTGCGACAAGTTTCACCAAATTACTGAGCTGCCCCGCTGGGCTTTACACGTGCAGTCCTCTTACCTTGGCCTCCACAGGTTAGTTTTCCTCAGTTATTGGTGAGGCTGCACAATTTTCCCACACATAAAGGACAATTTATATTCTTTTTCTACCTCTTCAAATCACTGAAGTCTGGCCATTGTCTGATTGTGGATCAAGTTTACTTTCTGTAGGGCTAGCAACAGTATCTTTGCCGAAAAATCTACTGGCTCTTATCAAAAAGTTCTAATCAATAATTCCTCAGGAAGTCTGTCAGCCATCTCCCATCACTTACTTTCTTTTTCTGGAGGGAGAAGGCACTGGGGTCTTCACACAGATCTACATGTCTGGCCCATTTATTTATTTATTTATTTATTTATTGGTCTGTTATTTTGTGAGTAGGTCTTGCTAAGTCATTAAATGCTAGGATTACAGGTGTGTATCACCATGCCCAGCGCCCAGCTTAAATTTTTTTTTTTGAGACGGGGTTTCACTCTGAGTTCATGCTGGTCCTGAACTCACTATGTAGCCCAGGCTGACCTTGAATACACAGCAATCCTCCTGCCTCAGCATCCCAAGTACTGGGATTACAGGTGTGTGCCACCATGTCTGGCTTCTGTGGTGCTGGAGAACTGAACTCAGGGGTTTGAGCTTGCTAGGCAAGTGCTTTAACCACTGAGTTATTCCTCCCAGACCCTTAATGTTATTTTTTTGTCTTTCTTCCATCCTCAAGATATTTAATTCAGCACTTACTGAAATGAAATCAGTAAAAAAGATCTATGCTCACCCCATAATAATGGAAAAATACTTGTTTCTATTATGCCTAGAAATACCAGGGCAAATGAATGGCACCTCTGTGGCCTTTCCATGAGTCGAATGCCTAGCTTACCATTAGGTGCAGCCATGCAGTCTAACTAACAAATGGCCTATGATCGTCCTTCACTCTCACCCTTGCCACAGTGAAGGGGCAGCACACCACATGCTTCCCACAGCCCTGATGACACTGTCACATAACTTGACAAGGTCTGTTGGTTACCTGGACAATTTTAGCTCCATCCTCACACTGTGACAGCTGTGATTCTCAGTCTGGTATCACCCTGTATCCCTACTTCTACTAATCCAGTTACATTACTACCAACAAAACAGCTGACAGAGACAGATCAAAACTGGAAATGCTGATCCCAAGAACCACTGCAAAAGAAGGACATGGAGACTTTGGAGGGATTCAGTGAAGATGGAAACAAATGAAGCAACTGATTTTTTTTTTAAACTGCATCTTGCATCTGAAATGCTTACTTTGATATCCTGCTTGGGAAGAGATGATGGAAGCATGCTAACATTTATTGAGTACTGACTATGATCAGGAACTTGACAAATGTTTATTTGTTCAAAGAACTGTAGACAGGTGGTAAGGAAAGAACTGATTGGTAAAAATTTTAGGTTAGTTTCTTGTGCTTTCAGTAACTTGCCTCTGGTATCCAATAGAGAAGTTTCGTGATTCTTTTCTACCCACCAGAAAGTAATATTTTGATTAATTTATATACTCATGGTTTCACGTGGCATCACATGGAACTGTTTTTATCACTTGAAAAAACGATTATGTGTTAAGGGTCATAAAGGATGAACAGGCAATGACCACTACACAAAGAGAAGGTAACCAGTAAATTTAAATCTGTGTCCAGGCATCCTCGGCAGAGTAAAATACACCAATCAATCTCACTCTGCTACTTTTACTTGGTAATTTAGTCTTCAAAAATCAAATAACAGATAAAATAAAAAACCAAAATCAGATAAAATTAAGAATATCATAAATCATTTATTAGCAGCATTACCAGAATATTAAGGTTTTCAAATCAGTATCTTCAAAAATCAAAATTATATATATATATATATATATATATATATATATATGGAATTTCTAGTATTTTTATTCTAAAAATTTAACTCTGTGGTACTTAAGAGGTATATTCATTTATACGTACCTTTGTGTACAAGTAAACGTGACTCCGAGGTGGCAGGAAACACACAGATAACCAACTTAAGGTCAGGCATCTGGCAGCTGTGAGACAGGCACACTGGCACTGGGGTGTGCCCGGGTGCTTCTCTGTCAGCAGGAATCAGAGCACCAATGTGGCTCTCTCAGGAACTGTCTCAAGAGCTCTCTGTGTATGAACTCATCCCTTTTGCAACGATCCTCTTTTCATTCTCACTTTGCTGATGAGAAAACTACTATAGATTCTGTAACTTCTCCTGCTTCACTTAGGATGTAGCATGTTGACAAAGGGGGTCCACAGATGCTCAGTCACTGCCAGAGGAACTGATCATGGTGACTGCCACAGGCTGAGGACCACAGGAAAGCAGTCTACTCTGCTGAAGTCACACTTGTGTACACTCAGTTGCAGGTGTCTGCTTCCCTTCCCTTTCTTTTGTCTGCCTGCCTGTCTTTCTCTCCCTCTTCCCCTTTCTTTCTGAGTGCTGGGATTGAACTTATGAACCACATTCCAAGCCCCTTTAAAAATATTTAAGAAATTTGGAGACTGAGTCTTGAGAAGTCACTCCAGGTGGCCTGAAGCTTGTGATACTCCTGCCATGGCCTCCTGAGTAGCAGGGTACTAGATACACGGCCACCCTGCCTGGCAGATTTCTTCTGGATTCTAACCCTGAGAATTCAGAGTGTGGGTCCTATTAACTATCCTAATACTGATTCCTAAGAAGATTTCCTTTGTGATACATGTATGCTACAAAGTGATCAGATACTAAGGTATTCAGAAAAACTGCTCTAGATCTCTGTGGTGAGGGACACTGAAGTGGACAGGAATGCCCAGCCCGGTCCCCGTAGGCTATCTCCTCGGTGTGCTCATCCTTTCCTCCCCATGATCAGCTCTGAGTTCTGGCGCAGGTGCTTCTGCTGAGTGATGCTCCATGCAGTAATCTCTGTCCTCATCTCTCGTGGACACAGGGCATGAACTCTTCACTCTGGCACCATGCATGCTCAGAGAAATCACAGAAAGGCATTCTAGCCAAAGAAGCCCCTCATCCTAGGCTATAGTCTTTCTTTTTTTTTTTTTTTTTTTTTTTTTGAGACAGGGTCTTGCTCTGTAGTCCAGGCTGGTCTTGAACTCACTGTGTAGCTCAAGGCTGGCATCAAACTCACAGTGATTCTCCTACCACAGCATCCCAAGTGCTAGGGACTACAGGTGTGTACCACCACACATGGCTCATCCTGGACTATACTTAAGACTTTGATTTTTAAATATTTTAAAATTTTGATTATTTTGTACTTTGTAAAAGATGTGCCTCACAAAATTGACTGTAAGGTGAATTTCTGTTCACTGAGTCACAGTATCCAGATTTACATTGTAAAATTATTTTTGGCATAAAACTGATAGAATTTCATAAGTTCACATTTAAGAGAACCATACTCAAAAATGCAGCAAACAACAAAGTTATACAGAGTAAACAAAAGACAAACATAAAAAGCTGCCTTAATAACACTTGAAAGAAATCACAGAAAGCTACCACCATGCCAAGACATAAAGGGCTGCCCAGGAGGCATGCTTGTGTGTGTCTTGAGGACAGGTACGCATTAGAAGCAATTCAGTCATCCCTGCCCTTTTATATACAGCTGACACACTGGAGGCAGCTGGGTTCCCCTCTCCTCGGTTTATCCACACAGACCATAAATACTGTTGACTAATAAGATTTTGATATCACAGAATCTAGCTCTGCTTTTGGACTCTGACATTTAGTGTTTCTTCATTTATTGACTTGTTCCTGGAAGGACTACTGCTTGACACTGAGTTATAAAACCTGACACTAAACTCCATTTTTAGAAAAGCAATGCATTCTCACTTCATGTAGTTGTAATAAGTTCACCTCATTTTAAGTTAACTCTGTAATGAAATACAGTAATACAGTAATGAAATCGTGGAATGGTTATTGAAATTAACTGACTACTTTTCAAGTAATAGTAACAAGCACATTTACTCAGCATCCAGGAGAGGCCTGGCAGAGTATGGGCAGCTGTACGGGGTACATGGAACTTATATGCCACCTAAGATGGAAGGAAGCATTTATACGCTTCCCAAGGTGATGCCCCTGAAGTGCAAGCACCAGGGCATAACTGAAGACTTTCATCCTGTACTTGAAACGTGGCTCTGGTAGTAAAAGCAGCCACAATTTTTTTTTCTTTTTTGTCTACCCTGTCATACTGAATCCTGGCATTACCGTACTCATAGACGCTGTGGTTTTCCCAGTGGCAGCAGCATGGCTGGAAGCTTGGCAGGCATGACATTCTTGGACTCTGTCATGGTCTCTGCATAGGCTCACCAGTTCCAAAACCATGGTGGGGAAGGGACTGGGAGTCTGGTTTTATTTTTGTTTTTGTTTTGTTCGTGGCATTAGGATTGAATCCAGGGCTTTCACTCTGCACTTCATCCCCAGGTCTTTTTACTTTTTAAAATTTTGAGACTAAATTGCTTGGACTGGGTTTGAACTAGCAATCTTCCTGACTCAGCCTTCTAGAATGCTGGGATTAAAGGCCTGGCTCACTATGAACAAGAATCCTGAGCAAGTGTTGGGTTAGAACCAGCAGCGCCACCGGCATAGGTGTCCGCACCCAACTGCAGGGCAGAGTGAGTCAGCAAGGGTAACACATGATCTCAGTTGTCAGGTAATCAGAAAGAAATGGCCAGTGGCAGGAGGTAAAACCAGCAAGCAGTCACCAGAGAAGGGTCTGTTCAGTATTTTTAACTTGTGCCAAGAACCCAAGCAGCCTGAAACCCTGCTGGGAAACACCTAGGTAGCAGAGAGCTTTGGTGTATTAGGCCTGAAACAGGCTGGAGAGAATAGGGAAAGTTTGTTAAAACTGAAAGAACAAAAAGGAGTGGGCAGGCCAAGAGGTGACCTTTTCAACAGAAAGCCACGGCCCTAACACAACCCTCCCATGGGGCAACCTTACCTTTCTCTCATGGCTCGTCCTCCTTTGACCTAACATACCTCAGGTGAGACTCTCTCCTTTAGTTCAGAGGCAAAGGCTACTAGGAAGGCTGAGCAATTCTTCCTGTCAGAGAATGATACCTTGGCAAAACTCCCAGGATGGAACTCTATTGCCCTATCCTGGGCCTGGGGGCTAAACACTCGTTTAGGAGTTCCTTTGGGGGAAAGACTGAGGTGCAGACTTCCACTCAGGTGAAAGCTTTCATTAGCTTACCAATTACCAGGGAAGGCTCTGAGAAGTGAACAGAAGATTGCTCAAGCTAAAAGCAACTGGCTGGTTATTACCAATTTCAGCTTTTCAGAGGGAAGTCCTTAGAGGATAATGAACCTGGTTCTAGAATTTTAATACCTAATTACTACATTCCTACTGGTTACTTATAACAATTACTCCCTGCAGGGACCCTCAATTTTAACATAGCTCATACCACATATTTCCTGCATTTCCTGCTTCTTATGAGGAAGCAGTATCAAGTTAGAGATAAAATATTTTCTTTTGGGTTTCTTTTTTGTGTGTGTGGTACTGGGGATTTAATACAGGCCCATTGCTCTGAGCTATATCCTCAGCCCCTTATTTGAGACAGGGTCTCACTAAGTTACTAAATTGCTCAGTCTGGGTTCAAACTTGGAATTCTCCTGCCTCGGCCTCCCATAGTGCTGGGATTACAGGCCTGCACCACTGGACTAGGCTTAATGTTCCATTTCATGGATGCTGTCTTAGTTACTCATTTGTTGCTGTGATAAAATACCCATTATCCACAATTTAAGGGAGAAAAGATTTATTTAGCTCACACAGAGTTCATTCATGAGGCATCTGGCAACAGTGGAGATAATGGCAGACACAGAGGCTGGAGAGCTGCTCACTGGCTGCAGACAGAAGCCAAATCAAGTAGGAGGCAAAGTGAAGTCTGCAGACCTGCTAGGCTAGAGCCTTCCCAGAAAGAAGCTGTACCAATGTTTCTTCTTCCTTCCTTTAGTACTTTAGTTCCTTCAAGTTGACAGCTGACCCTCCCCTCTTGGGGAGGGTGCCCCTCCCTCACTTCCTGGCCTAAAAATCAACACACAATTCCAAATATATGAGGCTTTTGAGGACATTTAAGATCAAACTATAGCAGATGCATACTGCTTTGTCTGCTGATATCTTGGCTGTTAATAAGCTTTTTAAAATATATGTGATGGTGAAACTCAAACTGCTAATATGCTCAAGTGGCTCCATTTTGTGGTGCTTATTGAAGTAACTCAATTTCATGATTATACTATTAAAGTTGTGTGCCTGCTCTTTAAGTTAGATAAACTTTTATAACTTTTGTACCCCCAAATAGCCTTCTGTTTGTGTTATGGCAAGGCGTATCCAGTTAATTCTCAGAATTGCTATCCCCTTTGTTTGCCCTTGAAAGTATGCTTACTTGCTCAGATAGGATGGTTCCAGTGCTTGTGATAAGGTCCTTGGAAGATAATTCCCCTGGCCCCTGGACCAGACACGTGGCAGTATGCCAGAAGTCTGATACGTGCCAGAAGTCATGTATCTCCCACCAAAAGTAAGGTCAAATCATGATTGGCCACTTTAAAATAATGTAATAAGCCCAGCAAGACAAAGAAATCCAAATCTAATAGGCTATTCCTGGTGATGTAATAGCTGGCCTAAAATTAATGCCTGTTTGCTAAATTGCAATTGGTATATAACAATGATTGGGCGCTATGTTATGATGTAAAATCCCTCCACTCCAGCACCTTTACAAACCCTTTGTTAAGCTTGCTCGGGGCTTCTCTCAGCGTGCTCACCTGGAGTCTCCAGGCAGCCCAGCTGTAATAAAGAAACCCTACCTTTTCCCAATTGGCATTTGATGGTCTCTTAATTTGTCTTTAACATACAGATCCACATTCCTTCATCTATAATTCAAAATTCTGAAAAGCTCTAAAAGCTAGGTTTTCAGGAGACAAAATGTGAACTTTCTGGGCATAAAACTTGATTTGAAGCTGATTATAGTTTTTATTGTTCCTTGATGTAGATATGCATTTATGAAAATGAATTAAAAATTATGTTTTGACATGAATATTATATGATCAATAGTAAATGCACTGGATTACTTCTCTATACTCTAAAAAGTTGAATTCCACAGCCTGCCAGGTGCTGGAGGCTTTGGATTTGGTGTTGGGGACCTGTGTAGTTGTTTCTGGCTCCTGAAGAACTGCTGAACCAGATCTCTCCTATTCAAGCTTAGCTCGATTCAACTCAAGATGGTCAAATGGATTTATTAGAGCAGGAATGGTGGGAGAAGGGTAAGGCAGATGCCTGGGATATAGGGATGGCAAGGAGACAGCAGTGTCTGTCAGGACTGTGGGAGAGGCCCAGGGGGGTAGGAACATTGCTCCTTGACATGCAAGCCTCCCTTTGGCACTCTTGGGACTCAGGTAATGCTGTTCTACTAACTTAACTTCCCAAGCTCTGGGCATTGGTTTCTATGGTCTAACTGTTAGCAAGCCAGATCAGGAAGTTCAGTAGCAAAGCTGGATTGGCCCTTGAGGAATTCAACCATCTGGCTAGAAACAGATGTCACTGCCTAAATATATGTGACAATACTGAGCTCTCAATTCAAGAAAAAATCTTTGTCCTAACTGTAGTTCCAAGTTCTAGTAAAGCTACCATGTTGGCACTGGCAGCAGCACCAGAAACGTGTATATTTGTTTTTCCATTATAGTCTAGTTTCCTTGTGTGTGGAAACATGTCTTATTTACCCCATGTCCTGTGTACTCAGCATGGAATTTGGCACACAACACACCCAGTAAATGCTGTAAAAGAATGAAAGTGAGGCATAAAGTGTGAGTTGCATTTTTCTTTGTGTTCCTTGTACATCACTAGCAACTATCAGAGAACATGGCTGAGTATTACAAGGGGCTGAGTCACTTGCATTATTGTCTCCTATCCATACATAGCTGAATAATGCTATACAGGAATAGGAAAGAATGGAAGTCTATTTATGGATCCTAATTTAGCCATTCACTTTTTTCATTAGTGTTATGGTTTGTATGTAGAGCGTCCTCCAAAAGCCTCATGTATTTGGATGTTGCAAAATACTCATGTGTTGTTGAGAGGTGGGGTCTGGTCAGACAGGGTGAAATAATGGGGCTTGGCCCAGAAAGGGGCAGATCACTGGGACAGAACCTAGAAGGATAGCTATGCTAATTCCTCTCTGATTTGGTTTCCCCCTCTGGAATGCTGTGAAGAGCTCTACGCATTACCTTTGCTAGCTGACCAAAGGTGAAACTTCTGAGCTTCTGCAACTGTGCACTAAAATAAATCTTTCCTCCCTTAAGCTGTAAATGTTGGGATTCTGTCACAGCAACAAAAAAAGAACTGAGATGATTAGCTTCTTTGAAACTATTAATATTATTATTTTTTACTAACTTTAACTTACATTACCCATCCAAAGTAGAGAAAGAAGGCAGATCTTTGATTGATGGGGAAAGGGATGGAAAACTTCATAAAGTGTCTTAATAAGAAATGATGGCACAAGGAATCACAGTTAAGGAATTTTAGAGATGCCAAGGACTTGAGAATCACCTAAGGCCTCTGCACGTATATGGGTGATCCAGAAAGGGATGCTGCCATAATGAGGACCACAATGCAAATGTACCTGTTAATTCCTAGGTCATACCTAGTCAGGTAAAGGTGTGGGGCTGTCAGCAATTTGCAAGACCACCCTACTTCTCATGGTACTTCCTTTAGATGGAAAGTTAACAACCACAGTAAAGACACAGTAATGCTCATCTGTGATATGACCCAACTTGAACTGAAGTAGTCAATTAGAAATCTTAAGTCTTAATATACGATACACTGATAAACAGTCATACATGTAACAGAATGACTGCTTACCAAACCAGGATAAGTGAGGTTTTACTGTGTAAGGCAGACAAATATATAAAGGACACTTTTGGGTAATTTTGAGAAGCTTCTAGAATACTATGCACTAGGTACCTGCCAAACCCAGTCTTAGAGAGCACAGGGACACTTACCACAGCCAGCACTCCCCTCTCTTTTGCCACGGGAGCCCCCACTGCCATCTCTGCCAGACTTTATGCGCTAGAGCAATAAGAAAATAAATTTACAACTTTAGAAGGACAAGCAACATCCCTTCAAAACTGAATATAATGAAAAATTGAAAAGTAAAGTTAACATTACTATGGAGCCACAGAAATGAATTCAGTATCATGGGACAGATGATTGTATAGGAAACAAATTTGAATTGACGTGGAAGAAAAGCCTGTGTCCAAGACTCACAGAACACATAAATGATTTTTTCCTTCCAAAGTGCTTATACAATTAAAAAAATTACACTGTATTTTCTTCATGTGAAGACTCAGGACAGAAACACGACAGTTTTGGAGAAATGTGCAAGATGAGAGGAGGGAGTATACAAAAAGGCCTGCTCTTGTCCTAATCTATAATAGCTGGACACATTCCATTCGAGGGGGAAAAAGTAAAGTTGACTTTTGAAATCCAACTTTGGAAATAAAAGGCACTACTGAAATCTCACAAAATACATATGATCTACCTAACAGTTTACTTTCTTAGATCCAAATCGAAAAAGGATAAGAAATATCTCCAAGCTGTGAATTCTTAGGTCCCCTTCTGTATTTTATGGTTTTATGTTTTCCCTAAGTGTCAGAATTGGTGTATCAACTAAATGTGCTTCAAGGTACAAAATAAAATATTATTTAAGAAGGACTAATGCCTGAAGCTGAGCTCCAAGGCACTGTGCCCAGCCAAAAGGACCCTGAAGCGCTTCTGCAGGACACTTAGGGCAGAGATTGCTTCTTGCAGACCTCCTGCCACTAGGCCACAGGCCTGGAGGATCTATTTCCTGCCTTATACTTATATACCTGATACACAAATCATCTCAGATCTAGAGCCAGATACATTTTAGAAGCACGATTAATGCTTCTGAAGTCTTTGACATGTGGCAGGTCAGGTGTTAGGTATGAGAACTGCTTATCCCAGCTTTTCAGACCTTCAACACTTAATGAAGTTTACAGAAATTTATACCGATTAGGAGTGATGAGTGATGGCAGAAGGAAGGGAAACATTAATAACAAAATTGAAAACATTATTCTCATTGCTTCAAAGTTAAATTGGGAAAGAAACAGCCACACACTGGAATAAAGAACCAAAAAAAAAAAAAAAAATCTGTATTTACCAACACGGAGAGCGATTTATATTAAGCTAAGTGAGATTTAAAGAGTATTTCGATAGGGGCTAAAGAAGTAGCACCATGGTTAGAATGCTTGCCTAGCAAGCACAAGGTCCTGAACTCTATTCCCCAGCAACACATAACCTGGGTGTGGTGGCACACACCTGTGATCTTAGCACTAGTGAGGCAGGACGATTTGTGGCCAGCCTGGGCTACACAGTGAGTTCAGGACCAAACTAGACTAAAGAGTGAGATTTTGTCTCAAAAAAAAAAAAAAAAAAACCCCAAGATTAGAAGACCATATTTTTGTAAAATATTTGATAAAAAATTTTATTCAAAATATATATACCGAAATAACCTCAACCAGCAACGAGACTCATGATGACCTATCATAAACAAAACCTCAGAAATACAACAGAGAATATTAAAAACAGCAAGAGAAAAACAGACATAATTCTACCAAGACAAACACATTCTAATTACTGCAGATTACAGGAGAGCCTTAAGCAAAATCTTTCTAGCTTTAAAAAAAATAGCAAATGTCAACCCAGGTTGCTGTATCTAGCAAAATTATTTCTGACAACTGAAGGAGAAGTAAACATTTTTCATGACCAAGAATCCCTAAAGAAATATGGGACCACTAGCCCAGCCTTGCAAAAAATACTTGAAGGAATCTTTGAGAGAGACAGAGAGACAAGCAGCACCAATGAATATGGAGGACAGAAAACAGCTAAAGAGAAAGTGTAACAAAAAAAAAAAATAGATTGGTATTTGAATCATTTGATTGGTATACAACTAAAACAGTACCAGCTTTCTCATAAAATCTGTGAAACTTCCCCCCATAATTATTATTTCTAATAGTATATTAGTTTGCAAAACACGGTAATTATATTCAGCCTGGGGAACTGGCATAGAATCTTTAAAAATATGTATGCATGAATTATGGATAGGTAGATAAAATGATAAACCAAATCTGGAAAAAATGTTAGTAACTTGTGAAATGTGAGTAAGTAATTTATGAAAGTTCAAAATTCTGAAATAACTAAGTATGCCATTATATCTATTGCTTATGGATAATATACTTTTGTGATACAGACTCAAGTTCATTTAATGACAAAAGCGTAAGTACATTTAATGTGACAATTCACTTATTTGGTCTTCGATGTAAATTTAGCCTAAGAAAACTAACTGATGTAATGATAACCTGAATGTCTTCTGAATGTGCAAACATTTAACCTTTCAGTACTCAGCTAAGGAATTTGAAATTTAACTTCTTTTTCTTTCTCATTTTTTCTAGCCTTATGAATTTCATTGTTAGAGTTCTTTTCTTATGTAGACTGGTGGGTGAGGCCATGTTAAAGAATCTCAATTAAGATACCAGAAAAAAAAAAAGAACTTCATCTCCCCAAAAAGGGCTCTGTTGGACCCAGAGAAGAGGTACCAAGATATGGTCACTGCAGCCCATTCTAGGGCTGGGTGATTTGAGTGGTAAAGTGAGTCAGACGCAGAAAATTAAATATATTAAATATCGCATGGTTTCTCTGCCTTGGGAAACCCAGAATACAGGCATTCTGCAGAACCAAATAGATGTGATAGTGGGAGTAGGGGGGAAGGAGAGGATTGGAGTGGGAAAGATTTCTAATGTTAATGTGACATATATGTGCACAAAATACTCAAATTCATTCTAAACATTATGTATAATATATATATATATATATTAATAAAATAGAGAATATATAATGATGTGATTATATATATTTGTAAAAATACAATGGGGATAAAATGCTGATAATAAAAATTGCTAATAATGATTTTTGAGTGGTAGGATAAGTGATTTTTACTTCTTTATAAATTTTTTTGAATTAAAAATCATTTACAATATCTGCCTAAATTTTTAAGAACATTTATTGTTTCAAAGTAAGATGGCATTTATATTTTGAAAAAAAATGACACCAGGACTACTTAGGACAAAACAAGAGTAGGTATTAAACAAAAAAGCAAAACTGATTTAAGTAAAATAATGGGGCAAACTAAATGCATAAAGACAGAAAATAAGCATTTTCTTCTCCTTTAAATGTATTTTTCAATAGGAATGCATGCCATTGTGTCTTATACTACTTTTCTGAGACTGGAATAACATCAGAACCATGACAAGGTGCTGGATCCCCCAACTCTTCCACAACAGGGCTGCCTGGAGTGTGAACGTCGCTGCCAGCTGGCAAAGAGCCTCCACCTGGTCCTTGAGAAGTGTGCCCTGAGCTTGAGGGCTAAGGAGAAGGCTACATGTTTGCACAGCAGTGTGACTGCTTGCACAGGAGTGCAGTTATTTTTCTATAATGTTATTGACAGACCAGAAAAAAACTCTTCCTCACAAGTAGGTTGACAAATACTGACGTACAACTATCCTCATTTTACAGGGAAAGTGAGGTCCATTTCAGATCTCAAAGCTTACCAGTGGTCAGGTCAGAAAAAAATGTCCAGGGCTTCTCCTGCTATTCTATTCTGTATATCTGTCCACTGAAACAAAGTTATTTGCCATGTAATTAAGGAATCCAAAGAAGATGGATTCTGACTTTAAGTTCAAGAGAAAAGAATTTAAAACTGACCTTAACTTCTTGTCCTCAGACCTCTGCCCACAGCTGTTTTTCTCCACACCAAATGTCTAATCCTATCCACACCACAGGCAAGCTGCCCAGGGACTGCCTCTGAAGAGAATCCTCACCTCAGCTCCCTCCGGGCATGGTTTCATAGGCCACAAGACCTCAGTGCAGGCCATGCCATGCACGCTCCTCAACTCCTCAACACACCTCTGAGCCCTGGGCATAGATGGGAATGCCTGGGCCTCCCTAGATCCTCCATCACATAGATTTTGAGAGAAACTTTTTGAGCGCATGAACTAAAAAATCACCTCAAGTCAATTAGAAAAACCTCAAATCAAAGCCCTCTAAGAAAAGAAATGACCGATAATCATTCCTAGAAAATGTAATGAATGCAGACTACCATGATTTTGATACTAAGTATATACAGTCTATTCAATATTTTTGTGATATTTTCTCAGTTTAATAGTGCAAAACATGTGCTAGACATTCTTGTAAATTTTATTACATATGTAAACTTCAAAAACTTTGCATTTTTTTAGTACAAATCAACTTAAAGCTATGCTTTTATGGTATCTTAAAATAAAATATCTTACTAAGAAATATAACCTAAAGAATTTCTTCTCACCTAGAATTGTCTTTATTTGCAACAACTGGAAATGAGTGTGTACCAACTACATACTGTATCAGTTTTGAATGTCACATGATATTCTGTCAATCTGGCAAGAAGAAAATATTTCTTGAGACTGTCTCCTAATTTCTTTGAGCAGGAGGGGATGGCAAATGTCAGAAGAGCATTCTCTGTTTAAATATTTTGAAAATTCAGAAATTTGATGAAAATGCTAATTATTAATTTATCTCTATTTTGGGGCTAGCAATGGAAACTTTCTGTAAGCTTATATTGCTTTCTTCTTGATCAATTTTTGTCTCTTAGTAGTTTCCTTTTGTTTTCAAATCCCCTTGGTGTTCTGGCTGATATTTTCACTTCCTTTTACATCAGTCCTCAATTCCTGCTCTTCCCAACTTGTTCTTTTCTACATATACAATCTAGCTTTGTCAGACTTCACTGAAGCTAATGTTTTTATGTTCAGTGAAGCAAATGAGAAAAACAACTTTTAAAAACAACATTTTTTTTTTCTGGGCGTAGCAGTGCATGTCTGTATTCAAGAATTCTGGGAGGTTGAGGAAGGAGAATCATGGGTTTGAGACCAGCCTACAGAATCTGAAAATCAAAATACAAAAGGGTAGAGACATAGCACAGCACTCCCTGGTTCAACCTCCAGTACTAGGGGCATGAGAAAGTAGGCAGGGGCCATTATCCTGACCTATATAAACCTAAATAAGTTTATCTTTTTTTTTTCTTAAGTCTACACAAATCTTTTTCTATTTGAAAGCAGATTCTCTATTCTGAGCTAATATTCTGCATCTGCCCCAAAATACCTGAGTGACTTGGAGCAAGTACTCAGCCACTGCCAATCTCTGTTTTCTCATATATATATAAAATCTGTAATGTTACCAACTAAGCATCACAGGATTACTGAGGTGATTGAATTAGTCATCACAAATGTAGCATTTAGAATAGTACCTGTGCTTATCATGTACTGAATAAAGGTAAGTCATTGGTATTATCACTTTTTACAGTGCTGGGAACAGACATCAGGGACTCACACATAATAGGCATTACCACTAAGCCATCCTCTCCCTGTAGTCCCTGGGTAGATTTATGGAAAAGCTGCTCCTAGAAAAATAAATACTTCTAACATTACTCAGGAATAGGTTACCCAAGTTCGCCACTTTGCCTTTTCCTTTCTGTTGCCAAACTTCTGCTCCTGCCTGGAGAAAAAAGGGAAAGGAAGGCATGCGGATACCATCAAGTCTGCATTTTTCTGCAGCTCCAGGCTCACTGTAGTCATCCGTGACATACCTAGTTATAATCAGATGACTATTTCACAAAAAGTTTTCTAGTAAGCAATATGGAAGAGCTTGCCTACAAACAGTCAGAAGACCCAGTAAGTTTAGCAAGAAGTATCTGAAAATTAGAATAGAAAGTTACCAAGTATTAAAAAGATATCTGGCTGTCAAACAATGTGGAAATGCTTAAATAAATCAAGGCATATTTGTATAATATTGACAGCTCAATAATTAATAGATAATAATGATATTTATGAGAGATTTTAATTATTGCATAGAAAAAATATTAAGCTTTTATAGCAGGACTGGTTCTAAGCAAGACATACACAGAAAAGATTAAAACTTTAAGTTAGAAAACTTCAATTTAGAAAAGGATAGTATCCTTAGATCAAAAGTTTGTTACATTTTGTTTTATAACTAATACTGTTTTAAACCATGTACCTATCAGGAAACAGAGCCCTGCTTCACATAATCACAATCTAGGAAAGATGAACCAGAATGGATTAAACAATAATCAACTGAGAAGCCTGGCTTTCAAAAAGGTGAGAATTATCCCTCCCTAAATCGTGTTTCTTCTTCCTACGACCTTTCTTTTCCATTGACTACCCCTCTCCCTGCATCTGTGCTTATAAGCAAAATGTACATGAAACAACATTGAAATGTCCCTTTAAAATACTACTACTATGCAACAAGAACCAAGAAGAAGATGGAGAAAACTCTCACAGGCAAACAGGGTGTTTGAGGAGAAGGGAGAATTGGGAAAGAGCCACTGACTAGTATGAAGAAACCAAACAGACTTCAAGGAAACTGAAAAGAGAAACTAAGCAGTTCTCAGTACTTTGTGGATATAGACTGTAACTTTATTTCTAAAGAAAGACAGAGATATAATGAAGTTTGAGTGCAAAACAAGGTATCGAGGTACCAAGTGACATCAGGCTTTGTATAGATTACAAAGAGGCCAATAATAAAACATCACCCGAGAGAGCGGTTAATAACGTGGATAAGAAAGTAAACACTAAATACTTTAACAGTACTTATAGTAGCTTGTATGAGTATACTAAAGTGATCTTAAAGCCATAAGGGAATTATCTTACTGAATACAATATAAAGATTTGCAATTAATGAATCATTTATAGGTAGAAAATAAGATATTTTTAAAATTCCTGGGTCTCTCTGGCAAATGGTTTCTTCTTATGCCTTATATATCCTTGCTGACACATAGCTGTCACTGTCAATTGCATCGTACCAATGAAACGGAGGTTGCTAAGCACAAATTTAATCCTTCTTAGTATATTCTCAGAAGAAACCATTACTTTTCATCATGAAAAGGTAGTTCATTTTTTCAAAGTACAGGTGAATATTGAAAGACTTCAAGTAAATGAGAGAATGAAAAAAGATATTTAATAACTACATAAATACCCTGATAGAAGAGGAACCAAGTGGTTCAGCTGAGAAGGAGAAGCAGCTTCAACACATTAAGGTATTCATTTAAATATAGTAAAGTTTATTAGCCTTGTGACTATTCATCCGAAGTAGTCAGGTGGACAAAAAGAGTTTAACACATACAGAGAATGTAATAAAGCAAAGAGGGTGGGGCCATAGGCAAAGGGAGTCAATGTAAAAATGTGCCAAGTTTTGCTTATAAACAAGTCCTCTAAAGACCAAAAATACTGAATCATATTTATAATAACTAACTAAGAGTGGAGAAATTAATGGTAAACTACAAAAAAATAAGAAAATTGATCCTAATCCTATTAAAATAGGACACGTTTTTGTTTTAACCTCTCAGATTCTTTTCTTAGAAATTCCTCGAATCAGTGTTTGCTAATGCTTATGAGCCCTTGTAGCTAGACCCAATCATACAGACCTGTAATCCCAGAACTCTAGGAGGCTGAGGCAGGAGGATCCCAAGTTTGAGCCCAGCCCAGCCTCAACTGAGCAACCTAACAAAACTTCTGTTTAAAGAAAAAAAGAGAAATGGGGATGTAGTTCATCATGAGGGCCAAGGCCTTGGGTTCAACTCCAGTACTGAAAAAAAGATTCCCTGTGAATATCAAAAATCAATTAGTGGAACTATATCAAATTAGAAAGCTTCTGGATATCAAAAATATAATTAAAGAGTGAAGAAACACACAATAAATAGAAGGTTATCAGAACGGCTATCGCTAAGAACACACCAAAAAACTACTATGCTAGTAGGAGGCAGTGGGGGGAGGCACTTCTACTTTGCTGGTGGGATGGAGCTAGTACAACCACTGTGGAAATCAGTGTGGACTTCTCAAAAGACTAAACATAGAAATATTATTTAATCCATCTGTATCTATCCTGAGCAAGAAATATTAAAGACACATATTATATTGATAACATGCATACCAATGTTTATAGCAGCACAATTCACAATAGATAAGCTGCAGAAACAGCCTAGATGCCCATCAACAAATGAGTGGAAAAAACTACTGCACAGCCATAAAGAAGAGTGAAATAATGTCAGTTGTACAAAAAGGAGTGGAACTAGAAAGCAAAATGTGAAATGAAATTAACCACTTTTAATAAACACTGCATGTTTTCTCTTATATGAGATAGCTAAAAATACATAAATAAGTCTTCAGATTAAGCTATAATTTATTTTGTGTCATGAAAAATTCCAATTTTCTAATAGCTATCCAATAATCTACTGCAGTTCCTTCCAGAGAGAGAGAGACCATCTCACTTTTGACAGAATTTTATCTTAAAACTAGAACTTCAATTATTACTCCTGTTATGGCACAGCATAAAAAATTCAATTCTGCTTTTCAAGAGAAGCTTTTAACATTACTCATTTGAGCTAACGTAGGCTAACATTTTGAAAATTAACAAATAGCAGCTTTGGGCCCATTTGAGATACCTGTTCTCTTATTTCTTTCATTTTTTCCAACCTCTTGAGTTTTGTGGCATATTCTTGAACTTCTTTTAATCCAATATCGGTGCAGAGACGAACCAGGAAACGCAGACCTAAATTGTAAACAAACATGTATATGCTTAGGAAAAAATGTACACAAAGTGGTGAATGTCCATGAATCGATGAACTCAGTCCTCTGGTGCAGCAACAAAAATAATGCACACAAACAGTGTCTTTCTTTCCTGAAAAATAATTATACTCCACAACTTCTGAACCTGGGAGAAGCAACTTCCTTAGGGGTGGCTTAACTGAGCCTCTCCACCTTCTCTGTCCTCAGGCTGCCAGAGCCTAGAAGGACGCTGTGGGGTGAGAATGCAAGATGTCAGCACACTACTGAGAAATTCACAAATACACGCAGGAGCTAGTTAGGAAAACTGGGCCATGGGAATCAGACATACATATACATGTACTGACAATTACCAGTAAATGCTTTACAGTTAGTAAATTAATCGGTGAATTTATTTTTGCAGTGCTGGGATGGAACGCAATGCGTTGTGCATGCTAAGCAAGCACATTACCACTACGCTACACCCGGCACAACTTTTACAATTCACTTCATGAACATGCTGTGTCTGAAATCCTCCACCCTTGCCTTACGGACGTTGCTCATTTTGGTTGCTGACCTCCCTCTCTGTCTTGTCACCGTCTCCTCTATCTCACTTACTTCGGCTTGCTTGTGAACTTCTGTCCCTGGGAGGTTTTATCCCTTCATAAACATCAACTATTCTACCTGGCAATCAGTTAAAGCTGGTCGGCTTCAGGCCATGTTTCCTCTCAGCCTTTGCTATATTTCCTTCTATGTATTATTATACAGTTGTTAAATAAAAAGGGACGGGGTCTCTCTACATGACATCCACAGTACCTCAAAAGAAGAACTGCACTGATTCGACATCACTTCCCTCACCCTCTGTAGCTTTCTTGCATTTGCTCTTTCTCCCTCACAATCTGCACAACTATCTAAAGCTATCTTTTTCTTTCTTTCCTTCTTTCCCTACTTCCCTTCCTTTCTTCCTTCCTTCCCTGCTTCCCGCCCTTCCTTCCTTCCTTCCTTCCTTCCTTCCTTCCTTCCTTCCTTCCTTCCTTCCTTCCTTCCTTCCTTCAGTCCAGGGTGGTCCTGAACTCATTATGGAGCCCAGGCTGGCCTTGGACTCACAGCAGTCCTCCCGTCCCAGCCTCCCGAGTGCTGGGATTACAGGTCTGCACCACCACGTCCGGCTAATGTGGTGCTGGGGAATCAAACTCGGGTACTTAGTTCTCGACTTAGCGCTTGCTAGGCAAGTGCTTTAACCACTGAGCCATTCCTTCCAGCCCCTTTCTCCTACTTTCATCATTAATGCTTTCGACTCTACTAAGTATCTCTTAAACACATCTCACCACGCCAGCCATTGTCAGTCTCTGCTGTACAGTTGGGTAGTATTTGGAAGCCTCGCTATTCCTTACACATCTCTCAGCCAGTCTTCCTGCTTTCAGCCTGGCCAGCACACCTCCTACTCTCAGATGCCTCCAGGCCCTGAGATTTCCTGGGGTTCTATGTCATGCACTACTGGGTTTCTTGATGACTTATCTACTTTTCACTGTAATATTTTCTAATCTGCTAAGTAGAAACTTACCCCAATTCCTAAAATTTAATTATTTCTTTGTCCTTTGTAGTTCATAATTTTTAGAAAATGTTCTTTTTTTGTCTGTAGTGTAAGAAAAAATTTGTTATATCTGCTACATTAAAAAAGAAGACTAGATTTTGAAATAGATTCTGCATTCTTATACCTCTTTGCTCTTCCAAATGTTTGCCTTTGTCTTCCTTGTCTAGTAAAGCCTCTGTACCCTTCAAGGTCTCCTCAGATGTCACTCCCTCTGTGAAAGCTGGCTATGGCAATTATCCCTTAATTCTGACAGAATTAAGAGCTCCGAACGTTCACAACACTTTGGACATTTTTCAATCATCTCACTCTTAAAACCTTATCACTTATATACATAGGGCTTACTACTAGAGAGTCCCAGGGAACAGAAATCAACACTTAACACAAACTGTTATATCCTCAGCACATAGGAAATAGGTGATAAAGAGTCTGGGGAACAAATAACACAAAACAAGGAAGCCTTAGCTAACATTCGAACTTTTAAAAATAGTTCTACTAATAAAATGAAAGAATGTAAGAATGTGTACTAAATGTATGCAAATAAATTTATATGTTGATAACACCAAAATATTTTTTCTTTGTGTTGAGGGTGGAACCTGGGCCCTGGAGCCCCACTGCTAAGCCACCACCGGGCCTGATCCCTGCTTGTCAGTCCATGCGCACATGATCTGGAGTATGCAAGAGGCACCTCAAGCACAGCAAATCCAAAGCAAACTTGGTTCTTCCCGCTAAAACCTGCTCCTTCTAAAGCTTCCCACATCCCAGTGATTCACAGCCGCTCACGCCTAGCTGTGTGGCATAGTCCTTGACCTCCCCCTCTTTCTCATCTCATGTCCGAAGAGGCAGTAAATCCTGTCACCAATTCCTTCCAAGCATGCACCCTGCCTGCCTTTTGCCATCTCCACTCCTACTGCTTGAGTCCAAGCTAATATTGTGCTTCTTCACGTAGGTATTATCTACCCATAGTCACCTTTTTATTTTTGAAACAGTTTCACTGTCATCCAGGCTGATCCTGAACTCATTATGAAGCCCAGCTAGCCTTGAACTCATGGTAATTCTCCTGCCTCAGCCTCTCAAGTTCTAGGATTACAGGTGTGTACCACCATACCTCTAGCAAGCACTCTAACCACTGAGATACATCCCAGGCCCCATATTAATCTGACAGCAATAAAACTGATCTTTTGAAGTGTAACTCAGGTATAGAAGCACTAATTAATATCATAAATAGTGCTCTGCCAAGTTATATTACTTTTCTGCTGAAATTCTCAGTGGTCTAAATTCTCCTAAATCATGTCTGAAGTCCTGATGGAAGGCATGGGAGGGCTTCTGGTCCTGACTGCTCAGGGCCTGGCTTCCCGTATTCAGCTCTTCCCATCCACCACGGGTTCACTGTACTCTGAGCACAGCTCTGTGCCCGGCTTCCCTTAGCTGGTCTCTGCCCAGGTACACTCCCTGTGCTCCCCGCTGTCCTTTCCAAAATGCTCACCCCTCCACAACCTCTGTCCCATCTCTTATTTCGGCCATAGCATGTACAAGATCTGACATTTTGCTTATTTGTCACTGGTTTTCTATTCCACATAGAATACAAACTCCAGACACTGAAACCTTACTCTTTTTGTTTTTTGCTACATCAAGTGATAGAATAATATCTAAAACAGTAGTCATGCCTCAAGAATGTGTACACAGATAACTGATTAATGACCACTGAAAAGTAAGTGCATCAGTACTAAGATGATTTCAAATGTTAGCTTACTATATAAACTATGTATAAATTTATCTTAATTCACAGTAAGCTTATGTATCCTCAGAAGACATGCTTAGGGACTTCAATGTAAAATAAAAATTACTAGTTTTGGCAGATGTTTTCTGAAATGTATGACATCATCTCCAAGTGTAGGCTGACTTTAGATGAAAATACATTTCACACAATACTATTCAGTTAGGTACACTAGAAAACTACTCTGCTCAAATAAGACATTTCCATGGTTCTAAGTGTTTTACTATGATTGAGTTAATGTATTGTTTACATCTGTTTTGAAAAGCATGCAGGCCAAAGTCATCTTAGACATTCCTGATGGCATAAACATTTAACTTTTAGAATGATTTTTAACCTTTCCATAGAGGGAAAAAACTTGGTCTTGCTCGAAGAAATTCCCTTCCTTGGTCCTGGTGCAGAGATGTTGAGGCCTCCACACTGGCTTGGGATCTTTGGCCCTGAGTGCAGACATTTCTGGTTTTCATAACCAGGGGTGGAAATGGTCCTAGCACATGGTAGGCAGAGGCCGGCAATGATGCTAACACCCTCTAATCCACTGGACAGTCTCCCGAAGCCCCGAAGTATCCAATCCCAGATGCTAGAGGGCCAGCCGACTGGGGGCTGCTCTGTGTTCACGGCAGTATTACTGCTCTGGCACATTCTCATTCTCTCTCCACCCCCAGTTTCTAAATTACCAATTCCCTAATGTGACTGAGATTAAGAATAAGAAGAAGATGCCTCAGTCCACTGCATACCAAAGTGAGAATCTCTTAAGGCAGACTAAAATTTTGAACTTTAAGAGTTTTGTGAAGCTGGACCCAGTGGTACAGCAGGCCTGTAACCCTAGCACTCTAAGAGGCTGAGGCAGGAGGATCACATCTTGGGCAGTTTGGTGAGACCCTGTTTCAAAATGAAACAGAAAAAATGGGCCAGGGATCTAGCTTAGCATACAGGCCCTGAGGCTGACTCTTAGTTAAAAAAAAAAAAAAATTGAAAAGCAAAAGTAAGAGCTCTGCAAATAATTCCTTTATAGCTTACTTCCCAACTGGTATCTAGAAACTGGCTGTTAATACAGCTGTTTCTAAACAGCATCAGAGAACACCTTGATTCTACACTATGACCAATATCACAGCAGAGATATATGCTGCAGAGATTTTATGAAAAGCCAAATGGAGAAAAAATATTAATGAAGGAACATGAGCTATAGCTATCTAAAGTTTGGATTAGCTGGTCCACTGAAAAACTTAGCCAAGAAAACATTGTTTTTTAATAAACTATAATGTGTTGTTGTTGAAAGACAAAATTACCACTATTTTCTTGCATTTCTTTGTTCTATCCCCTCACCCCCACCCTACTTTATCTTTCTGTTTCTTTCTCTGTTTCTTTCTCTGTCTCTGTCTCTGTCTCTCTCTCTGTCTCTCTCTCTCTCTCTCTCTCTCTTTCTGGTGGTACTGGGATTGAATCCATGGCCTTGCATGTGTTAAGTAAATATTCAACCACGGAGCTCATTCCAGCCCTTACAGACAAAATGAAAAACAGCCATCTCAAACATATTGTTTATTTGTTACACGGATATTAAGCATATACTGTATTTTTCAATGACTTTACTGCTATATCTCTTGTGCTCCAATATGAATGAAAAACTGGAAATTTTTTATTTTCAATGAATCATCTCTTATAACTTCATAAAATATTGAAAATTATGTAATAGATCATAAATTTTCTCTTTCCTCTGACTATAAAGCAACTCAGAATTTAGTGAGAATACCATTTAGTGAGCATATGCATCATATAAGTGTCACTATTTTACTTTTTATGGCTATCTTATTACTTGTATTTTGACTTTACAATACTTCACAAGTGACTACTAGAAAAAAACATAACATTTTAAAATTCAAGTAGCACAAAAAATCATCTGCTACTGGTATTTACAAGATAATTAGCATTCTACTTTCATAAACAGTATTTTTCCAGTCTCAAAAAGTTGCACACTAAAATGGGCAGCTACAATGTCTCTGTCCTACAAGACATCACAATTTACAAACTTTTTTTTTTTTTGGAGACAGGGTCTCACTCTGCAGCCCAGGCTGGTCTTGAATTCACTATGGAGCCCAAGCTGGCCTTGGACTCATGGCAATTCTCCTGCCTCAGCCTCCCAAGTGCGAGGATTACAGACATGTGACACCACGCCTGCCTTATGTGGTGCTGGCAAGTCGAACGCAGGGCTGTGTGCTTGCTAGGCAAATGCTTTATCCATTGTGCCATTCCTCCAGCCCCAATTTACAAACTTTGAAAAGTCAATAATAAGCCAAAATTTATTTTTTGAAATTTCATAAAACTTTGAACCAGACTTGTTTACTGTTGAAGCGAATTTGGTACATTTAAATCTGTCATCAATTATGTTCTATAAAAATGTGTACTTACAGAGTAAAATTTTCTGACCTTCTAAAAACAATTTAAACACACAATACAGGTTGTACTTAAGTCTATAATTACTTCAGCAAATGTGACTGCATATTAGAATATAAAATGTAAAATTCTATGCCTTACAGTTAAAAAATGTAATGTTACTTACTTACATTCAACATTTTCTGGAAACTTTCTGTGAATATCTTTGTAAGTATCTAATGCTCTCTGGTAGTTACCTATGAATGAAAAAGAGAAAAATATAGCACAGCAGCAAATCACAGAAACTAATAGGATTCAATAAATAACAATTTTAAGCTAAAACACTGACACGTGGACTGGGCGGTGTAGCTCAGTGGTTAAACCGCTTGCCTAGGAAACACAAGGATGTGGGTTTAATTCTTCAGCATCACATAAAATGAGTGGGGTGGTGTAACCTGTAATCCCAGCATTTGGGAGATTAAGGCAGGAGGATGGATGTGAGGACAAGACTAGCCTAGGCTACATACAGAGTCTAGGACCAGCCTGACTACAGAGTGAGATTCTGTCTCAAAACAAAACAAAATAAAATAGATAAAACACTGGTACATTTCAATGGTTTGTTAGAAAGGTTTCATGTTTGCCACAAATATTAAAACATCATTTTTATATAACTTCATGAGAAAAAATATATACATAAAATAAACTTTAAAAAAGGGGTTAAAACAGAAGAGATGATTGAAACTTAAACTTTAATTAAAAAAATTTTTTTTGAGACAGGGTCTTGCACTGTAGTCCAGGCTGGTCCTGAACTTATTACATAACACACACCGGCCTTAGACACAGGGCAATCCTCCTGCATCAGCACCCCAAATGCTGGAATTACAGCTGTGTGCCATCACGGCCTGTTTACATAGTGCTGAGGAATCAAACCTAGGGCCCTGTGCTTGCTAGGCAAGTGCCTTAATCACTGAGCCACGCACCCAGCTCAAGTTTTAATTCTTTCTTTCTTTCTTTCTTTCTTTCTTTTTCTTTCTTTTTTTTTTTTTGACAGGATCTCATTTCATAGTATAGACTGGTCCTGACCTCACTAATGAACCCAGACTATCCTCGAACTCACAACAATCCTCCTGCCTCAGCCCCCCGAGTGCTGGGATCGCAGGTACGCATCTGCACACCAGGCTTATGTAGTGCTGAGGAACTGAATTCAGGGTAGGCAAGCGCTCCAACCATTGTTCTGCCCCTTAGTTCTCCAAGTCTTAATTCCTAAAATAAGCAATTTAGTAATAAAAATTAAAATGCATTTAATTTCCTAATAAAGCTTACTCAAGCTAAACAACTGATAAATTTAAAAATAATTTAAATCATAATTTAATAGTAATTTCAATGTCATCCATTTAGTAGGAAAAATTATTTTATAATTTTGAAATATAAAAAGTTTGCTAAAAGCAATTTATTTTGATGCAAAATAATTTGGCTTCATGTAGTACCATCAAATACAAAAAGTGAGTTTGTATGAAAGATCATTCCTAAAATTTAAGCAAGTTAATTACTACCTTTCCAAACTTCCTTGTATAGGAGGCATATATTACAAGCCTCTCCCAGCTTCCCTTTATGAGAGGCATATCTATTCTAACCTTTGAAGAGTTTCTGGGGTGCTATGTGAAATAGGGGTTGTGAGTACCAAGCACATGGCAGGTTCTCAATAAATGCTATAGCTGTTTCTAACTGGAACTTAATAATCCAAACAGGGTTTTTAAAAAAAGCCACGAAAGCTTTGGGGTACATGTGCAAGTGTATGTGTATGTTACATACTATATGTGGTATGTGTATTTCATATAAATGACACTAAAATGAATGACAACTGAAAACTCACACTGATATATATATATATATATAAAATGTGTATAGTACAGTTTTGTTGCACATCCAGTAGTATTTGCAGCAATGTTAATAATCAACCCCTTCAATGATTTAAGGACAACACTGAGTGTGAGTAAAGCATTTCTGGTACACTTCTGGAAGCACTCAGAGACACGGATAGCCCCCAACAAAACTGGGTGAGAACAAACTGCCAACACCTTTACAATCTGTGCTTCCCTTGAAGACTTTCTTTCCTGGGCCAATGTTGTGCTCTACAGAAGGGATTATGAATCTGTCAGCAATGATCTACAAGCTTAATCTCTGATTAAAAGCTCTTGGCATCTGTCCTTCAGGACAACTCACTGCAAACCATACTAAAAGCAACACAGAAAACACATGCCAAGATATCTAGTGCTTTGGCATAAAAAATGTATAGTCCCAGTTGTTGGCTTTCCTTAAGCTTTTTTTCCTTTCCTTTTCTTTTTCTTTTCTTTTCTTTTCTTTTTTTTTTCTTTTTTCTTTTTTCTTTTTTGAGGCAGGGTCTTGCTTTGTGGACCAGGCTGGTCCTGAATTCACTACGGAGCTTGGACTCATGGCAATCCTACGGTCTAAGCCTCCCAAGCACTGGGATTACAGGCATGCACCACCACGCCCGGTTTATGTGGTGCTGGGGAATTGAATTCAGATACTTAGCACTTGACTTAGCGCTTTCTAGGCAAGGGCTTTAATCGCTGAGCCATTCCTCTGGCCCCTCAAGCTTTTTAGCAGTGAGCTCATTTCATGTATTTGGCTGAGCACAGAGGACACAGGGGTAAAAACTGACATATAAACTAATATAAAAAGAATGTTTATTTTTTTCTGTAACTCACTTAAGTGATTATATGGTAGTTTTGAGACATAATTTTTTTATGGTACTGTGGATTGAACTTTTTGTACTGAGCTTTTGTACTGAGCTACGTGTACCACCCTTTACTTTTTATTTTTGAAATAATGTCTTGCTAGGTTACTATGTTGCCCAGGCTAGGCTTGTGATCCTTCTGCCTCAGCCTCCCGGACTACTGAGATTACAGATACACACTACCAAATCAGACTGAAATTATACATCTAAGAGAAGTATTAGAATATATGATTTGTGAAAGCTGGGGACACACGTAACTCAGTTGGCACAGCATATTCTCTAGGCTTATCCCCAAACAAAGAAACCATAACAGAAGAACAATACCCATTTTGTAAGTTATTTCTTAACTTGTCCTATATGTAAAAATTATAGGTTTTTCATATTATGTGTCAATTGTGTGAATATTTTAAAAGTCAGTGTTTTAAGAAACAAAAATGCAATGGAACATCATTTAGATATGTATTTTAATAATTACCAATAAAGGAAAGGAACAAAATATATAAGACATGAATAGAATCAAAATATTTACCACTTCTTCTAAAACAACTAGCTATCATCAATTGCCATTTCACTTGTGTAGGCCTATAAAAGAAATAAATTAGTTGAAATTAGAGATGATAAAAATTTATCTGATATTTAAACCAGTCTATAAAACTATATACTATTTCTAAAGTTATTCTGACCTTTTGTTAGCTCATTTTTATTACTGAAAATAGCATATACACAATTTCTTTATTACCTGTCACATTAGGACATTTAAGTTCACAAGTCCTCCATGGTTTATCTAATTCTTACCTGTATTTAGACCCTTTTAAGAGAGCCACCTAAACCTATCTGGCTAAAAATCATTGCAATCTGTTTTATATGTATGGTCATTTCTTTTGCCACAGTATTTAATCATATTTAGGTTTGTGAATTACTGGGGTTGAAAAATACAGATTTAAAATTACTACAGAATTGCAAAATTTGAAGAAATAAAAGCCTAGGGCACAATTTATTGTTCCTCTCACTTTTGAATTTCCCTTCTATTTAACTGATGGCTTCAAAGATAGCCTCAATTCCTTCTCAATATGATGGTAAACCTATCAGCTTTGGAATATATCATACGGATATGGGTTTAAGTCACGGCAGTGCCACCGAGGCAAGTTACTTAACTTCAGACACATTGTCTACATACCCACCCACTGTAATGTAAATAACATATGTATCTAACATTATTTCCCTCCTTAAAATCTGTCACCTCCTGCATCTACATACTGAATCCAAGACCGTAACCCAGTTTGTCTACTTTGTGGTCTTTTGCTGCCTCTCTGACCCACCTTCTAACAATGCCTTACCTAACATTCCACACTCCCAGACTCCAGGTCTTTGCATACAACATCACCTTTGCTTGTAGGCGCAGTGCAGCCTCTTTGCACTCTAACTAGCAGGGTGGATTAGATTCTAATTGGCCCCTAACATATGGAATCCCTCAGCACTGTACTTACCATACGGTATTTTCTAACATCTGAGTTAATAAGATCTAATTCATCCAATTAAATTACATACTTTGCTTTTAGTATATTTTTATTTTTTAAAATTATGATAAAATCTATAAAACATATGATTTGCCATTTAAACTATTTTTATGTTCTAGTTCAGTGGCAATGATCACATTCACAGTGTCACACAGCTATTACCCCTCTCTACTCCCAAGATGCTTTTCAGTATCACCTGCAATCATTAGGCAAAAACTCTCCATTTCTCTCACACCAACTCTTGGTGACCTTTTGTCTCCATAAATGTGCCCATTTACACACTTCAAGTAAGTGAAATCAATATGGCTTTTGTTATTTTTATGTTTGGCTTCTTTCCTAGGCATAGTGTGTTTAAGGTTCTTCCACAGTGTAGCATGCATCAGAGCTTCCTTTTTATGCTGGAATAACATTCTATTGCCCATGGGTAAATCACTGATTTATCTATTCATCACTGGTGAACACCTAAGTTGTTTCCACCTTTTAGCTATTTATGAATAATGGTGCCAAGAGTATCTATTTGAGTCTCTGCTTTAACTTCCTTTGTATGTGTACCTAGAAATAAGATTGCTATTGATAGGTTATATGGTAATTTTAACTTTTACTTTTTGAGGAACAGCCAAATTGTTTTCCATAGAACACCATTTTAAATTCCTACTGGTAATGTACAAAGGTTCCAGTTTTTACATGTCCTGCACAATACTTGTTATTTTCTCTTTTTTCATAATACTATCCTGTTATGGTTGGGATCTGGAATGTCCCCCAAAAGCCTCATGTATTTGAATATAGTGGGTTACCTCTGGAACTGTGTGCTGTTGGGAAGTGGGGCCTGGTTAGAAGGGCCAGATACCTGGAGCTTGACTTGGAGGGACTGTGTCAACCTGGTGAGATTGGGGGTAGGAAAAGGGCAGAGCTTACAGGTGTATGTTACTGACTTGTGGTCCAGAAAGTGAGGGGAGGGTACCCACGGTGCACTTGGAAGGTTCAACTAGCAGCTTGAACTAAGTAAAGAAGAAGAAAGATTGTGACAGCTTTTCCTGAGAAAGCTGTGGTCTTTGCTCTCCTTTGCTTATGGACTTGCTCTCCCTCACTTGGCTGTGCCATCAAGAGCTTTTCTCCAAGAGATCTCCGCCATGTGCTTTAAGTTGCCAGCTACCCATAAACGGACTGTGTAAGACTGTGAGCTAAAATAAATCTTTTCACCCTTAAGTTGTGGCTGCTGGGCCGTCTGTCCCAGGAATGAGTAAGTAACTAGGACATATCCTAAAAAGTGTGATGTGATATTTCATTTTTTAAATCTGAATTTTCCAAATGACTAACAATGGCAAGCATCTTCTCATATGCTTGTTGTTGGCCACTTGCACACCTTCACTGAAGAAATTGTTGTATGCTGAGTTGTAGGGTTTCTTTATAAATTCTGGATATTGATCTCTTATCAGATGCATAACTGTAAATATTTTTCCCACTCTGCAAATTGTCTTTTACTTTTAAAATTTTTTTTAGAGATAAGGTGTCACTCTGTAGTCCAGGCTAGTCCTGAACTCACTTTGTTAGTCCAGTCTGGCCTCAAACTCATGATGATCATCTTGTCTCAACCTCCCAAGTATTGGGATTATAGGCATGTGCCACCACGTCCATTTTAAATGGTGCTGGGGAATTGAACCTAGGGTCTTTTACTTGCTAGGCAATCACTTTAACCAGTGAGTTATTCCCCCAACCCCCTTTTCATTCTTTTGTTTCTTTCCTTTCTTAAGAAGAAGTTCTTAAGTTTGATGAAGTGTAAGTTACCTATTTCTTATCATGTTTGGTGTCATTTCCAACAAAACAGAGGAAAACCCAATTGTCATGAATATTTTCCATCAAGGTCTCCATTTTCAGATTTTTATACTTTTAGGTTTTACATTTAGGTCTTTAATATAGCATTTGTATATAGTTGTAAAGCAACCAATTTCATTCTTTTGCATGCAAATATCTGTTTTTGAAATATGCTTTGTTAAATAGATTTACTTTTCTCCTCTGAGTCTTGACACCTTTGCTCAAAATCAGCTTACCAATTATGTGAACGTTTATTTTTAGGTACCAAATGTCTACGTTTTCACATGTCTATTTTCTGCCAATACCATATTGTTTTGATTATTATAGCACAGAAACAAATTTTGTAACTGGGAAGTAGGAGTTCTCCTAATTTTATTATTTTTCAAATTATTTTGGATATTTGTGGTTCCTTGTGATTCCATATGATTATTAGAGTATATTTTTCATTCCTTCAAAAAATATTACTGGAATTTTGATAGAGATTGCACTGAACCTACAACTGTTTTGAATAGTATTCAAGTCTTCCAATGTATGAACATGGGTATGATTCCATTTATTTTTCTTTAATTTTATTCAAAGCATATCATGTTGCTTTTTGTGGAAATGTCTTCTCTCTGGTTAATTATCAATTAGTTTATTATAATTTTTTCAATTTCCCTTCTAAAGTGTTCACTACATGTGTATAGAAAAACAAAAAATTTTTGTGTACTTATTTTATATCCTGCAATTTTGTTAATTCACTTATTGGATCTGTGTGTGTGTATCTTAGGAATTCTAAATAGAAAATTATATCTGTATTCAGAAAATGTTTTTCCCCATCATTCCCAATTTTAGTGTCTTTTATTACTTTTCAATTTAATAATGAATTTAAGTCAGCTTTTGTTTAACTGAAAGTATCTTTAATTTTTCTTCATTCTTGGGAGATACTTTTTCTAGACATAGAATTACTGACTGACAGTTTTTCTTATGTTTTTAATTTAAGAGCTGGAGGAATGGCCCTGTGGTTAAAGTTCTTGCCTAGCAAGTACAAGGGCCTGAATTAGATTCCCCAGCACCACATAAAGCCAGGTGTGGTGGTGCACACCTGTAATCCCAGCACTTAGGAGGTTGAAGCAGGAGAATTGCCATGAGTCCATAGTTAGCCTGGGCTACACAGTGAGTTCAGGACCAGTCTGGGCCATACAGTAAAACCCTGACTCTTAAAAAAAAAAAATTAACTTTTTAATTTCAAAGTTTCTGCTGAGAACTGCTGAGAAATACGCTGATGGTCTGTCTGATTGAGAGGTGCCTTATATTGAAGAGTCGTTTTTCTTGTGTTGCCTTCAAGACTCTCTTTCAACAGTTTGGTAATACTATTTTAACTGTGGATGTCTTTGAGCTTCGTAGATCTGTGTTTTTCCTCAAATTTGAGAAGTCTTGTTGAACATTTTTTTCTTCAAGCAGCATCTTTACAACTTTCCATTTTCCCTCCTGGAGCTCCCACAATCATATACTGTCTCCCTGATAATATTTCATGATAATAATCATGATAAATACTTAAAAATATTCTCTAGTACCGTGTGATAATGGGATTGCACTGGATATATTAGTTAGAGCTAAACTTTCTGAATACATAGAAAATATAAAACAAGTCAACCAATTATCAAAAATGCCAGAAAACCAAGAACTACAAAAATAGATATCAAAAAATGAGGATTTTCTGTAGTTGAGAAATAATGATAAATTCAACTTAAGTCAATTATATGCCAAGTACTCTGTAATGTGCAAAGAGCTATATGACACAAAACTAACATTCCTATCTAGGAAGAGCTTACATTTTTACTGTGAAGGTAAAATTTACATGACAATGGCAACACATATAATTATTATGTGTCAAATGAAAATAAAAATATATTTTAGAAAGATTTAGCATATAAAAGGGAAATTAAGAAATAAGTTACAGAAAACAAACATTCACAATGAGCTAAGGTAATGGATTAAGGAATATTTAACGTCTCTGTTACTGAGAAGGTAAACACAGGTGTATATATAAACTTATAGAAAATCAGGGAAAGAGAAATGTTAAAGAGTTTTTACAAAACATTTTTAATTTCAAGGAAACTGAGGTACAAATTAGGAAGATGAACTGATGAAACCAGAGAGAAAAGCAGGTGATGAAGAAACAAGACTGATAGGCAGCATATAAACAGTGTAGATTTGTGCAGCCTCAACTCAGCTGGTTACACAATTCACCTCAGACACTGGTTAGGCTATTTGTAGGAATGTAATGAATGGCTACAATAGCTCCCCAGCTGAATTTGGGAGGGGATTGAAGAGCAAAAGAAAAGATAAAAAGAAACTGATGCTGCTGGCAAGAAAAGGAAATATGAGTGATCAATAAAGCAGCCTTATAAGCAAAGTCTCAGAATTAAAGCCAGGAGGAGGCTGAGACTGCTTAACAAAAAAGAAGGGTCAAAGGAATTGGGGGTCTCAATATCACCAAAGAAAGATTTATGGGAAAGCAGGGAAAGGTTTTATGGAAAATGGGACAATAGATTTATGTTTAGAGCGCTGGATGTGGTAACATTAATCTGGTATTGACAGCATTAAGTAAGACACAGGTGGCTGAATGGCAGAGAAGGCGAAGAGCAACAGGTATAGGGAGGTCAAAACTCAAGAGGCTGGAGTGTTGATGGGATGGAGAAAAAGAATATATACTAGAATGTAAGGAAATGAATGTTAGATCGACACACATCTACAAATAAATGTAAGGATGGATCAGTGGTGAACTGAATCTTAAAGGAGAAATGGTCTTGCACAAGCTAATGGTTAAGGTAGGGCCAGTTTAACTGTAATATATGTAATTTTAATCTTAAAGATATAATTAAACTAAAAGTATCCCCATAACTTTAGTAATTAGTTTTATAATTTTCAAAACATTTGAGACAAATGTAATACAGAATAATCCACTAATACAAATTTTACACAGAGATAATTTAAATCAGGTGTGTCTGACCTGTGCCCTGTCATTTTTTTACCCTTGATAGTTTTTAAATTTTATAATGAAAAAATTTAAAAAGAAAGGTTGGAACTTATTTATGTACATTAGCTATATTTCATATTTTATATGTGGCCCTAAACAGTTTCTCTTCACTTATTAAAATGGGCAAAAAAAGTAAACTTTACATTGATTCCACTTTATTTAAATTATTAAAGCCTTCCTTTATCATTGGAATTCATTCTAACTTACAATTCCTCTTAAAATCATTTTGGCCAAATGCAGAACATGGCATATTCTAATTATTTTTGAACCAGATATGTAACAAACAGTCTGATATGAACTTAAGAGTCACTGAAGAAGAAAAAAAGAGTCACTGAAGACAGTTTAATTGTTAATATACAATGTATACCAATTGTAAATTGAAACCAATACAATTTTTTCCTATTAGGATTCTTTCGAAGATAAAAATGTCCTAGGCCTGAGACAGGCGTTCACTTCAGGCATTTATAAATAAATAACATTTGCTAATTGAGATATAACAAGAAAAATATATAAAAAAGTAGCTTATAGACTTTTTCAGCACACTGAGCACATCTTTACTTCTCTTCATTTTTTATTTTGACTCCCCAAGTCACCCAGGGTGGGCTCAAGCTTATGATCCTTTCTCCTGCCTCACCTTCCTGCAATGGTGGAATATAGGCATGTGCCATCCTACCTGATTTTGTAAAGATACGTAAAAAAATTCTATGCAAGGAGAAATATTTTTGACAATATATCACAATTTATCAAGTAATATATAAGAAAATGAAAGCAATATGTGGCTTTTTGTTCCTTTTACTGCATTTATGACAAACTAATGTTGTAGTTTCTCATCAGAACTACTACTAGAAAATAAATGAAATTGAAATATGAAATTTCAATATACATTAAACATAAGTCATAATAGTTACTTACTGTATGAGAGAAGCTCTTTCAAAGTACTGAATGGCTTTTTCACAAAACTGAGTGTCAATATAGTAGGCTCCAAGCCACTCAATGACTTCAATATTAGAAGGAAAATACCTATATGACTGAAAAAATGTGAAATAAACTTCAGTACCAATGCTTAATATACTTCTTGAATACTTTGCCTATTTTTTAAATTCAATATGAAATTTCTTAAAAAATATGAGCTGTCATAAGTAATTTGCTGGTTTTAAAATTATGTAAGATTTAGAAAAGTTAAGCTTTGCTCGGCTATTTTTAAATTGTTTATTAATACCTCTTAGGTATACTGATGTAATAGCTGAGTCATACTAAGTAGGGAAAAGAATCAAAAAAGGATGCAAATCATGCTTTAAGCAAGAAATTTTTGTATCACTTACTTTTTATTAATCAAAACCTGTATTTATATTTCAAGAATGCTTTATTTAAGATAAATCATTCCAAGCTTTTCTAAGATTTTACAGACTCTGCTGCCTTTAAAATTCATAAAATATTTTTTAAAAAGTGAAGACAGACAACACACCTACCTCATAATAATACTGGAACGCTTGGGATTTATCTCCTTCACTATCATATAATTCTCCTAGTTTAGACAGAACTTTGGAATCAGTTGGAACAACGCTGATCAGCTGCATTAGCCATTCAATAGCCTGATTGGGATCGTCCATTAATTCATATCTTAGGCAATGTCAGTTAAGAACAATACAATTTTTCCACATTCATTAATTAATAAGAAAAAACTAAATATTATAATAAAAGCATTTCTTAGCCTACATTACTGTGCAATTTTACACTAATTATATTTCTTCAGAAGTGGGGCTGCAACCTGGAGTGCTCCTGTGTACAACATTCTTACTCTCTCTGGACATACCTTGCTTTTCCTTTTGCTTTCAACTTGCTAATTTCAGAAGAATCATTCAAAGTATTATTAAAATTTTTTTCCTTAAAATATGCATAAATATGCATAAATGCTCTATTAGTGTATTTCTAAAATGCTTAGCATATCAAGAGAATCACTTTTACATGTTTTCCTGTGACTATTCACTAATTAGATTAAAAAACCCAAGGATAGGGAGTTGTTTTACAGCTTCTTTCCTTTAGGTCCTACTAAGTCCTCTGAATATATTCAAATGACTTGTCCATACCAATATTTATTGATTATTATCTATTACTTTTATGTTTAATTTCCTAAGAAATTAAAATATTCCAATCTAAATAAAGCTTATCCTTGTTTTTGTTTTGTTGCTTTGTTTTTGAGATGCAGGCCTGCTAAATTTCCCAGGCTAACCTCAGGCTCACGATCCTCCTGACTCAAGTCTTCAGAGTAGCTGGGATCATATGCACATGCTCCAGCTCAGAGCTTGATGTCCTGTTTTAATGATGATAAACACAATGCCATAAAATAAATTACATAAATAAATAAAGAAGCGTTGGAGATGTAGTTTAGTGGCAAACTATTTGCCTAATATGAACAAGGCCTTTGTCCTCAATTCTTAGTATCAAAAAAAAAAAGAAAAAAAGAAAAAGGACAGAAATACATTCAAACAGCCTGCCTCAAATGTATCAATTGTCTGATCACTTACTGGACAGAATCACCGTGATACTGAGAGTTTCAGAAAAATTACGTGGATAAACACTGTAAAAAGACTAAG
Organism: Ctenodactylus gundi; assembly: GCA_004027205.1. Classification (NCBI taxonomy): domain Eukaryota; kingdom Metazoa; phylum Chordata; class Mammalia; order Rodentia; family Ctenodactylidae; genus Ctenodactylus; species Ctenodactylus gundi. Next base: position 65,391 of record PVKB01002795.1, read on the forward strand.
AAGGCCTAACTATGATGCCATCTGCTCTAAAATTCAAAACTTTTAGTAAAAAATTTAAAAATCTGTCAAAAGTACACAGATAATACCTATTAATAGTGTACCTCACAATATAATTTGTGAGCATATTTACATAAAATTTCTATAAAGATAACAGTACACCTAAGATTTTACCTCTCCCAAGTGCCATACCTAAACTTTATGAAAGAAACTGAAGTGCTTTTCAAGTAGTGACAATGGGTACCTTATGTGTATTGCACAAATGAACAATTCTATGAGTCACGCTTAAAATTTGGGTGCACTAAAAATATGTATAAAATCACCTTTTGGGTAATTAATACTAATAGTTCCTAAAAATTAAGAAATAATAGTTTCAATTTTTAATGAACTCCTCTTGCAATGCAAATGGCATCTTATTATTTTTTTGTAGTACTGAAGATTGAACCCAGACTTTTACCTCAACTTTTTAAAAAATTCTTTAGTTGTAGGTTTTACTCAAAGCACTTTGCCTAGTAAGCAGAAGGCCCTGAGATCAATTCCCTAGTACCACATAAGCCAGACATAGCTGTGCACTCCTGTAATCCCAGAACTTGGGAAGCTGAGGCAGGAGAACTTCTGTGAGTTCAAGGCCAGCGTGGCCTATACAGTGCGTTCAGGAACAGACTAGGCTACACAAGCAAGACCCTGTCTCAAAATACAAGGTCTTAAGTCACTAAGTTGTCCGGGCTGGACCAAACTTATGATTCTGTTACCTCAGTTTCCCAGAGTGCTGAGGTTACAGGAGTGTGTCATCACACTCAGTGGCAAAAGATCTTTTAAAAACAGAATCCCTCAAATAGTATTTTCATTACATGTTAATCTTGCTAGTTAGCCTCATCAGTTACTTCAAAATTATATATACCAATTACTTCAATGGCTAAATTCATTTAATAACTGATACAACTTACAAACTAATAGCGATACTTAATTTTTTTCAAATAAGATACACATTTGCTATCTGGTAAAGCACTTGGGCACTATTACGTAGAATAGCGTGAAGTTTCAGGAAACAGTCTAAAGCGTCATCTAGCCGATTCAGCTTTTTATAGGCAAGGCCTTTAAAAAAGAAGAAAAAAGAGCACACATAAGCATTATTACAGGTATAAACTTACTCAAAGCAACAGAATGAATCTTTAAATGTAAATATTCACCTGGAACAAATAAGTGAAGATATGATCTGAGGATTTTTTAAAGGAACAGTAGAGTGTTGTAATTCTCCATGCATATGCTAAACATGGTGAAAAGCCTTATTATTGATTTTAAAAGCATGACTGGGCGTAGGAATTGGGAAACACAAAAACATTAGTAAAAAAGTTCAGAAGAGTCCTCTCTCTGTTCTGTCATCAGGCTGCTGTGAGGATCTCTCTCTCCTGGAGAACTGGCTCTGGCTCTGGCTCTGGCTCAAGCTGTGGTACTACCATGTGATTCCATCATTTTCCAGCCACCCACCAGACTGAGAACTTCTGAAACCAGAGGAGCCCAAGGAAGTAAGGACAGCGAAGGTGTGCGTCCCGTGCTCCGCGATTTCTGAGGCCGTTGTAAGGAGGAGCAGTGCAGGTGTGGTGTGTTAGGGTCCAAGGCTCCTGTTCGTCAGGGTCACTGCAGAGGGTCCAGGGTGGCGCAGGACGGAGCCAAGCGGGAGTGGACCGGGGGAACTCAAGTTCATATCCCCACCACCCCACTCTACGGTGGTGAGCACAGAGACTGTGTTCTCCCATGGTCGCAGAGAGCCATACTGGGGAGAACCACACAGGGGAATCCAGGGACGGACAACCAGAGTCAACAAAAGACAAAAGAACCATTAGGAAACGTGGAAATAAATCTCCTTCAAGAAGGCTTGACATACCAGAAGAACATCCCAGGAATACTGAAAACGTAGAAGCTAAAGATGAAAATGGCTCAAATGATGGCAACTTCTGGGCCCAGAAATTCATCCAGTTAAAGCTGGAGTTAAAGCAGGAATTAAAGCAGGAAATGATGCAGGAAATAAAAATCCTCAAGAGCTATGCCAACACCTAGCTAAAGTAAGAGCAAGCTATGAGAAACAACTAGAGGAGATCAAAGAAGAAATGCAGCAGAAGATAATGAAGGTAATAAAAGTAATGACAGAAGAACACAACGTACACATAAAGAAAACAAATGCAGATATACAGGAAGTGAAAAACACACAGGTGACAATAAGCAACGATATCGAACAATTTCAAAGTACATTATCAGACCTAGAAGACAAAATGATGGAGTGGGAACGGAAAGACCATAAAGATCACAAAGCAAAAAAGGAAGAAAGTGAATCATTACAACAACTGATAGACAATTCAAAAAGAAACAACCTGAGAATTATGGGAATCCAAGAGAAGACCAAGGTCGAAACAAAAGGATTAGAAGGCATATTCAAGGAAATTATGGAAGAAAACTTCACATATCTAAGAAGAGAAATGAACACTGAGCTACTGCAGGCATTTAGAACACCAACCAATATTGATTAGAAGAGAACTTCATCCCGACACATCATGATCAAAGTACTAGAAACCCAACACAAAGAGAGGATACTGAAAGCAGTAACAGAAAAGCAGAAGGTGACCTACAATGGTAAGCCCATCAGGATAACTGCAGATTTCTCACCCCGACGCTAAAGGACAGAGGATCGTGGACCAATGTCATTCAAACACTAATAGAACACAAATTCCAACTAAGACTACTATATCCATCAAAACTATCTTTCAAACTAGAGGGAGAAATTAAAATCCTCCATGATACAGAAAGCTTAAAGAAACTTGCAGCCACAATGCCTTCACTGCAGAGAATTCTCAAAGGAAACTTGGATAGCGAAAGAGAAGCCAACGACACAAGAGACCCCAAAGAAAAAAAGTCAAAACCTAGATGAGAAAAATCTGAGGAAAAAAATAAAGCCAGTAAACATCTCAGAAAAATTACAACGATGGCAGGACACACCAAACATACCTCAATAATTACCCTAAATGGGAATGGCCTCAACTCACCTATCAAAAGACATAGACTAGCTGACTGGATCAAAAAACAAAAACCTAAAATTTGCTGCCTACAAGAGACACACTTCACCCACAAGGAAACTCATAGACTGAAAATAAAACGTTGGAATTCAGTATTTCACGCAACAGGTCCAAGAAAACAAGCAGGGGTAGCTATATTGATCTCAGACTCATCACATTTCAAAAGAAAACAGGTGAAGAGAGACAAAGATGGACACTACATATTGGTTAAAGGAACATTAGAACAGGAAGAAATCTCAATTATCAACATATAGGCCCCCAACTCTAGAGCACCCAATTATGTTAACCAACAATTACTAGATCTGAAAGGGCACACAGGCCCCAATACAATTATAGTAGGGGACTTAAATACTCCACTATCACAAATAGACAGATCAACCAGAAAGAAAATCCACAAAGATATAAAACTGCTGAATGATATTATAGAAAACATGGACATAACAGACATTTACAGAGCCTTCCACCCAACATCAACTGACTTCACGTTCTTCTCAGCAGCACACAGAACATTTTCTAAAATAGACCACGTCCTAGGACATAAATCATGCTTCAGCAAGTATAAAGGGATAGAGGTAGTTCCCTGCATACTCTCAGATCATAGTGGAATAAGAATAGAACTTAACAGCAGCAGAAACAGAAGAAAACACACAAACACATGGAGACTTCACAACATACTACTGACCAAACAATGGATCATAGAAGAAATCAGAGAAGAAATAAAAAACTTCACAGAATTAAATGACGGAAGTACATCATATCAAAACCTGTGGGACACGATAAAGGAAGTCCTTAGAGGAAAACTCATAGCCATAAACGCACACATCAAAAGAACAGAACAGTCACAATTAAATTTGCTAATGATGCACTTTAAGGACCTAGAGAAACAAGAAGAACTTAACCCAAATGCAGTAGAAGAGAAGAAATTATAAAGATCAGATCTGAAATAAATGAGATCGAGATTAAACAGACAATAAAAAAGATTAATGAGTCAAGGAGCTGGTTCTTTGAAAGAATTAACAAAATCGACAAACCTCTTGCCAACCTCATCAAGAAAATGAAAGAAAAGGCACAGATTAGCACACTCAGAAATGAAAAGGGTGAAATTACAACAGACTCTGCAGAAATCCAGACTATTATAAGAAATTACTTTGAACACCTATACCCAAACAAATTTGAGAACTGGGAAGAAATGGACAACTTCCTAGATACATATAAAATACCAAAATTAAATGAGGAAGATATAAAAAGCTTGAACAACCCCATCACACACTCAGAAATTGAAGCAGTAATAAAAGCTCTACCTAAAAACAAAAGTCCAGGCCCAGATGGATTCACAGCAGAATTTTTTCAGTACTTTAGGGAAGAACTTACTCCAATCCTCCTCAAACTATTTCATAAAGTAGAAAGTGAAGGAATGCTACCAAACTCATGTTTTGAGGTTAGCATCACACTAGTCCCAAAAGCAGAGAAAGACCTAACCGGGAAGGAAAATTACAGACCAATGTCCTTAATGAATATAGATGCAAAAATCCTCAAGAAGATTCTGGCAAACAGAACCCAACAAGTAATCAGAAAGATCATGGGCTTCATCCCTGAGACGCAAGGTTGGTTCAACATACGTAAATCAATCAACGTGATACACCATATCAACAAAAGCGAAAACAAAAACCACATGATCATCTCTATTGATGCAGAAAAAGCCTTTGACAAAATCCAGCACCCCTACATGATAAAAACACCGAGAAAAATAGGTATAGAAGGGCCCTACCTAAAACTCATAGAAGCCATATATATGCTAAACCTAGTGCAAATATCATAGTAAATGGAGAAAATTTGAAATCGTTCCCTCTCAAATCAGGAACAAGACAAGGATGCCCACTCTCACCACTCTTATTCAACATAGTCCTTGAAACACTTACCATGGCAATCAGACAAGAAAAAGAAATAAAGGGAATCTGCATTGGAAAGGAGGAGGTCAAACTCTCCCTATTTGCAGATGATACGATTATCTACATCAAAGACCCTAAAAACTCCACTACGAAACTCCTAGAAACAATAAAAAAATTCAGCCAAGTCTCAGGCTACAAAATTAACACTAAAAAATCAATAGCTTTTCTTTACACTAACAATAATCTTACTGAGCAAGAACTCATAAAAACAATTCCATTCTCAATAGCTCAGCAAAAAATTAAATACCTAGGAGTATACCTAACCAAGAATGTGAAGGACCTATATAAATGAAACTACATTACACTGAAGAAAGATGTTTTAGAAGACACCAGAAAATGGAAAAGCATCCTCTGCTCTTGGAAAGGCAAAATAAATATAGTCAAAATGGCTATACTACCGAAACTGATAAATAGATTTAATGCAATCCCTATCAAATTACGTACAAGTTTCTTCAAAGAACTTGAAACAACAATCCTTAAATTCATATGGAACCAAAAGAGACCAAGAATAGCCAAAGCAATTCTGAGCAACAAGACCAAAGTAGGGGGCATTACAGTTCAAGACATCAGGCTATACTATAAAGCCATAGTTGTAAAAACAACTTGGTACTGGCATAAAAATAGACAGACAGACCAGTGGAACAGAAATGAAGACACAGAGACAAACCCAAACACCCTCAATTACTTAATCTTCCAAAAAGGGGCCAAAGGCATACAATGGAAAAAAGACAGCCTGTTCAACATATGGTGCTAGGAAAACTGGACATCCACATGTAGAAGAATGAATCTAGTCACACACCTATCACCATGCACCAAAATCTAATCAAAGAGGATCAAAGACTTAAACATCAAAAATGAAACACTAAGCCTTCTAGAAGACAAATTAGGCAAATTTCTAAAAGACACAGGTGTAGGCAAAGACTTTCTTGACAAGACCCCAAGAGCAAAAGAAATTATTCCCATTATTAACAAATGGGATCTTGTCAAATTAAAAAGCTTCTGCACAGCAAAAGAAACTATCAACATTGTAAAAAAAGAACCAACAGAATGGGAAAAAATATTCACCACCAAAAACTCAGATAAGAAGCTCATATCTAGAATATACAGGGAGCTGAAGAAAAGTAAGCCTACCAAAATAAAGGATCCTATGGAAAAGTGGGCAAATGAAATGAAGAGGCATTTCACACACGAAGAAGTACAAAAGGCCAATAGATACATGAAAAGATGTTCAACATCTCTAGCCATAAGAGAGATGCAACCCAAAACAATGCTAAGATACCATCTCACTCCAGAGAGAATGGCCTATATCAACAAGTCAAATAGCAACCAGTGCTGGGGAGGATATGGGGAAAATGTAAACTCATACAACCACTCTGGAAAGCAGTATGGAGAGCTCGCAAAAGACTGGAAATAAATATCCTTTTTGATCCGGTGACACCCCTCCTGGGAATATATCCAAAGGAGGCCAAAACAACACACAGCAGAGATACATGTATACCCATGTTCATAGCAGCACAACTAACAATAGCTAAAATGTAGAAGTCACCAAAATACCCATCAACAGACCAGTGGCTACACAAACTGTGGTATTTGTAGACAATGGAATACTACACATCTATAAAGTCCAATAGCATGAAGGCCTTTGCCGGCAAATGGAAAAAACTTGAGAACATCATGCTTAGTGAAGTAAGTCAGAAGCAGAAGGTGAAACATCAAATGGTCTCTCTGATATGAGAGTCCCAGACCACAACTATTATGGAACTTAAAGCAAAACATAGAGTGAAATAGGGGGGTAGGGTGGGGGAGAAGGGAGGGAGAGGAAGGTGGGGGGAGGGACAGAAAGAGAGTGGGAAAGCCCTTGTGTCCTTGGCAGGATGCGTATGTGAACAAAATGCTCATCTCCATTGTAAACCTTAAATTTTGCATGCATATATATATATATATATAATGGGAAAAAAATAGTAAAGAAAAAAGTTCAGAAATTGACTTGGCTACAAAATTCAGTTAGTGGGCATTTGAACAGTTGGAAGGAGACAGTAGCAAAAGAAGCTTGTTCAACTGATTATACGTGAAAAAGTGTAGATTCTTTTTTTCATAAAAAGCCAACTCAAATTTTATTTTAAAGCTATGTTAAAAATGAAAACAACCAAAGCTGTGAAAACAGAACTAGATAATACAGGTTGAGCATTCCTAGTTTGAAAGTCCAAAATCCTCCAAAATCTGAAGCTTTCTGAGCTCCATCACAACATCACCAATGGAAGACTCCATACATGACTTCATGTAATGTGTCTCAGTCAAAATCCTGGTGCACTAAAAATATGTATAAAATTATCTTAAGATGTACATGAAACATAAACATAAAAATCTATCATCTCGGCAAACAAGCTTGTGTGTGAAGGCCTTTGCTTTCCTTTCCCTATAGTAGTAACTAACTCTCCAGACACCAGATACCGTATCCTCCATTTCTTTCAACAAGACCTGTCACTTCTAAGAGAGGCTTTCCTAATCCCAGTTGGGCAGCAGGTCTTCTTTCTTGCTGCAGTCAGAAAACTAAAGAGCTTCCTCTGGGAGGAAAGAGTCAGTTGACTAAACAGACCAGACAAGAAAGGTTACCCTTTCCAAGTGCCAGCCCATTTTAATTCAAGGACCCAGACTCCCCCAAACTTTGGCTGTAAACTAAACACCTGGAGATAACCCCAAATCATCCCACACTCAAGGAGAATCACAACATAAAAAAGACAATGAAAAAAATAAATAAATAAGCAAAAGCACCTATACAAAGGAAAGAAAACTTTAAAAGAAACTTCACTAAAAATCCAGGAGACAAGATCCAGTGTTGCACAGATAAGCTTTTGTTTGGAACACTGTGACTCACACCAGGGAGCAGCGAGGATCCTGCAGGTGACCAGTGAGAGGCCAGGAGGGCAATGGGACAGTGGTGAGCCTGAGCAGCTCTTACAATGTTCTGCTTCTTAAAGACAAACTCCAAAGCCCAGATGGCAAAAAGTTAAAACGTGTTAAATTAGGAGGTAGGTATATGAGTATTTTTTCTTTGTTTTGTATATTTGAAATTATTCATAATTAAAAAGATATTTTCCCCATCTATAACTTTGACAAAATTTAAGGACAATGCTTTTATTCTGCGTCAGCAAGAATTTGAAAAATCAGTCTCAAACACTGAAAAAATTTGCATAAATCATGCATAAGTTTTGTTCTGGTACAATACTGGTAGTAACAGCAACTGGACAAAACTTTCTGGGGAGCAAAACCATCTCAACTCAAACATTATATGTGCAGAGCGTTAGAATCTTTAATTCCATTCAAAAACATTCATAGTCTGAGAAGCAACACTCTTCTTTCCAACTCTGAACAGCTGGCAAAAAAAAAAAAAAATGCAAAAAAAAGCAATTTTGCCTTGTTTCACTCACCTATATTATAAAGGGCTTCAGTACAAGAAGAATCATTTCTTAGAGCCTCTTTATAAAATTCAGCTGCCTTCTCATAATCACCATTCGCAAAAATTGTATTTCCCTTATTAGTAAGAGCTGATGGGTTGTATCTATCAGAGTTCACGGCTAAATCTGCATAGCTGCTGGCTTGTGCAAATTCATTTTCCTAAATAAAATATGAAAGATTTAAACATTGGGTATAATCTTACAGCTTTTTCAATTGCTCTGAGATTATAAACACAATAAAAAAATTTTCTGACTGTAGATAATGACAAACATAAATATTTTAAATATCTTGGGTTTGATAGGCCATTTCTATAGAAGATTTTTGATTGTCAACTTCAACCATCATAGTTTCTTATGACTGACCTCATTAGTCTTACAGTTTAAATAACAACACTACAGAAGTACAGGGTTGGTTCCATGATTCCACGCCCCAGTTTCATGTCTTCATTTGTGAGTGTTCCCCTTTCTATCTGAGTGGTTGAAATAGCCAGAAGGCACCACTATCCTGCCTGCCCCACCTGGCTGTGTCACAACTAGGCCTCTGTACACACAGCAACTCACCATTCTCCCTCTCTCTTCACTCACTGCCAGATACTTGCCCAGAACATGGCCATCACTCACATGTGCCACAGGAATCTGGGTCCTTCAGTGGTGGTCATGGTGCCAGGTCAGCTTGGGTAAGTCAGGAGAAACGGTATTTCTTAGAAGACCCTTCTCTGTCTAGCTCTTGCCTAGACGTGGCAACACGAGAAACTCATGTGATAATCTAGAATGCAATGCTGATTGGCAAGTGGCTTTTCCCCCCCTGAAGCTTATTTTGTTTTCACTTCAAGCAGGACAGCTGCAGAGGAGTTTATGACTAAGCATTCACCTTACTACCTCTACTCCACAGCCAGCTCTTCCCCATGATAGGGTTGCTCTCTGTTGTATAGTAGGGTTGCTCTCTGTTATGTACAACCCCAAGGCAGTTGTGAGAGGTCACCATTCCCACTGGCCTCCCCTATGCAGGCTCTCTGGTCCCCCTGTTGTAGACAGATGTGATGGCCGCTCTTACTAATGGTGACCCCCCTAAGATCTCCAACTCCCTCTGTACCTCACTAGTAGGGATCCTCCTCAACTTTGGGAGATCTAATTTCCATATCCTTTCTCCCACAATGTCCATAGTGACTGTCTCCGATTAAACTTTAAAAATATTAAGAGATAACTCACATATCATGACTCTGACCATTTAAAATATCCAACTCAGTGGTATTTAGTAGGTTCACAAAGTTAATGCAGTTGTTACCAATATCTCCTTTCAGAATATTTTTTCCTAATCTCCAAAAAAATCTTATACCCACCAGCAGTTTCTGCCCATTCTCCCTATATCCAATCCCTGGCAAACACTAACATGCCTTCTGTCCCCTTGTCTACCTCGGATGTTTGATATAAATAGAATCAAAACATTTTAAAACTTCCTGTAGCACAGTCTGTATCATGTATAAGTAGTCTGTTCTTTTTAATGGTTTAGTAGCATTCTATTGTGTGGCTATGCCACATTCTGCTTAGCTCTCCATTGCCTAAAGACATTACATTGCTTCCACCCACCTTCTGCTTGTTATAAGTAATGCTGCTGTGAATATTCATCTCAACACTTACCTCTAATATGATCCCCAAATTGTTACCTCTAAAATGTAGGGAGGTCATGGTCAGAAGATGGGTGTCACTGGGAGCATGACTGGGAAGGGTGCACTCCTACCCTTAGGCCTTCCCTTTGCTCGTGATTCCTGGATGCCACGGTGTGAAGGAGCATCTTACCCCTGCTATGCTTTTCACCATACTCTTTGTGTCTTGGAGTCTGCCAACCATGACCGAACCCATTGAAACTGTGAGATAAAATAAAAACTGCTTCCTTTAAGTTGCAGTTATCAGGCATGTTGTCCCAGGACAAGAAAGTAATTAATGTAAATCATGTGCAAGTTTTTGTGTTTTTGTGTAGTGTATGAACTCTGATTGATACAAAAATTGGTACCAATAAGTGGGTGTTTATAACAACTAAAATGTGTCTTAAGTTACTTTTCATTGCTGGAATAGAACACCCAACATCCACAACTTAAGGAAGGAAAGATTTATTTTAGCTCACAGTTTTAGAAGGTTTAAGTCCATCTGTGGGTGCCTGGCAATAGTGGAAGCACATGGTAGAGGCCTCACTAAAGGAAAAGCTATTGACCTCATGGCAGCCAGGAAGCAGACTGCAGGAGAAAGAGTAGAGCTATTGTATATTCTTCCAAGTGAAGCCCCAGCGATCTTCCACTTCTGACCAGGCCTCACACACCTTAAGCACATGAATTCCATAGATAATGTACAACATCTAAGCACAGTGAGGCTTTTGGGGGACACTGCAGATCCAAATTATAATATTCTATAACTGGCTCCCAAAAGATTCATATCCACCTTCTCAGACAAAATGTGTTTACTCCTTTTCTAAGAGTTGCCAAAACCTAAACAGTTCCAGCACTGCTATAAAGTTCAAGTCCAAAGTTTCCTCTGAGACTCAAGGCAAACTCAGTCATGACACTCTGTGTAAATCAAAGAAAAGTTAAACACTTCACACATAAAAAGCCACAGAGTAAACATCCCATTCCAAAAGGGAGGAACAGGACAGAAAGCAACTGGACTGAAGCAGGAATGAAATTCACCAGGACAATAACCAAATCCTACAGTTCCAATAAATGCTGTAGTTCTGTGTCTAGCACCTGGGCCATGCTGTGGTGAGATATGAGCACGAAAGGGCTTGAGAAGCCCCACCTTTTCAGCATTACCTGGGGCTGCAACCTTCTTTGGGCTGGCTCTACACACAGCCTGTGGCTTTCTTCAGCTGTGAGTCACATTTTTGGCATCTTCAAATTTCTGGGGTTTCCACTACACCTTAGGCTTCTCCTTCATAACTTCATGTGCTGCCCGCCCTGGGGCATGCTGCCTGGCCTTCAAGGCCTTCCTCTAAAATCTGGATGGAAACCTCCATGATCCTACAACTCTTGCATTCTGCAACCTGTGAAACCAGCATCACATGGATGACCTGTGGTCTGTCACTGGCTTGTGCAGTAGTCTGGCTTCCTTGCACCATGTCTGTGCAGCATAGGAAATAATAGAGTAAAGGGAGAACCAACAGTATGAGAAAAATTTTTTTCAGCTAATCCTTGGAACGAGGGCTAATATCTAGAATAAATAAACTGAAGAACTGAAAAAACATTAGACTCCCAAAATGAAAAACCCAATCAAAAAAGTTGGTAGAAGAATAAACAGCTGAAAAATACATGAAAAAATATTCAACATCTTCAGTTATTAGAGAAACGCAAATCAAAGTAACAGTTATGTTCCATCTCACACCAGTAAGAACAGTTAGTATCAAGACCTCAAAAAAAAAAAAAAATGCTGGTGAGGTTGTGGGGAACAAGAACCTTTCTATATGGACTATAAAGTGGCATAAGCATTATGGAAATCAGTATGGGGATTACTAAAAAAAAAAAAAAATCCTGAAATAAACATCCCATTTGTCCCAGCACTACCGATTTTGTATAGCTTTCCAAAAAAAAAAAAAAAAAAAGAGTTAAAAGATATCATACAAGACTGATATTTATCATACAAGACTGATACTTATATCCTATCACAATCACTAGAAAATGATTGTAAATATGTTTAAAAATAAACTTAGCATTTCTCCCACCCTAATCAGAACCTTCTGGAAACGCAACTGCATATTCTCCTGTCAGCAGATTTTACACCTCAGAGCTCTCTGTCTGTCAGTGATCTGATCTCTTTCCTCATCTTAATGCAAGGGGAGGACACAGTGCCTCACACTAGTAACAACACGTCAGCATAATGATTCTCCACAGTACACAAACCAGCAGCTCCAAGAGAGACTGGAAACACAGTTTAGACACTATCACTCTTCTACACACATTCTTGCCTCTGAGCTTGGGTTTATTCCATTTGTCTCCTCCAAATGTTCTTTTTCTCTCTCATTTGTACTATAATGATCTACACCCAACTTCTCTATGAAAATTTTCCTGAAAGCCATAAATTAAAATGTTGTCTACTTTGAGTTTCAGAAGCACTTACTATCATTTTCTATGCTGAACCTTCCTCCCTCCCTTGTCCACCCATCCACCTCCTCTGTTTCAAGTAAAAACTTTTTAGTATTCCCAAGGATGGGCATTAGTACCCACTCAATGCTTATTATACATGGGATTCACGAAACTTACTTAAGTCATTTATCCTAAGACATCACTCTGTCATTATAAACAGAAAAGAGCAGGAATCTCTCTAGTTCATCTCCCAGCTACACACTTCACAATGCTACCATATTTTGCTCACTAACACAATTTCTCTCCCTCCCTCCCTTCTTCAGAGTTGGTCTTCTCAGTCACACTGGCAAATTCAACCCCTGGCTCAATGCTTGTCACAATCAGGTCGTCATGGTTCTCATACTGCTTCCATGCCCACTAGCTCTTCTTTGGAATCTCTCCACAGGCATAATGCTCAAGCAGAAACTTAGCAATATAAAAACACCACATGATCAGCTCTTACATGTGAAAAATGAAACTCACCAGATAATACAGAAATGACAGGTTGGTCGCAGCTGCACTCTTCACTCTACTGTCTTTTTTTTCAAACATTTTTAATGTATCTACGGCCTAGAAAATGAATATTTAAAGTTACTACCATTATATCATGACAATACTCAAGCTTCTTATTGTGAAAAAATTTTCTGTGGGGGGGAGATGGAGATCAGAGAAGGGAACCAGACCTCAAAGGGTGGATTAGATTAGCCTGTTCAAGAAGACAAAAGACAGGGCTGGAAGAACGGCACAGCAATTAAAGTACTTGCCTAGCAAGTGTACAGCCCTGGGTTTGATTCCCCAGCACCACAGAAGCTGGGGGTGGCAGCACTTGCCTGTAATTCCAGCACTCAGCAGCTGAGGGAGGAAGGCTGCTCTGAGTCCAAGGCCAGCCTGGGCTACATAGTGAACTTAGGACCAGCCTGGGTTACAGAGTGAGACCCTGTCTCAAAAAAAAAAAAAAAAAAAAGTACAGATCTAAAGATACAACAACTAAGAATATACAGGTGGGTTCAACAATAGACCAGGTACAACTAGAGAGAGAGAGGTGACTGGGAAAAAAGTCAGTAATGAACTCCACACCTGCGAGTCATATAAAGTAGAATGCTGTCCACCATGTAACAGTGCGGGTGAAAGCCAGAATGAGTTGTGCCTTATAGATACAATCACACTTGTTCTTTACAAAAAAATTCTGGAATTTCTGCTTCTGGCCACTTCAGAGTAATCTAAAGAAGAGAATTCTTCTGCAGAGAGCACCGAGAAAAGTTACATGAAATACTGAAAATATTTTTTGAAGACACTGGATACCTCCTGAGGGAACCAGAACTCAGGGCCAAGATCCCAGAATATGTTCAGAGTAAATAAAGCAACACCAAAAGAAAAGGCTAAAAAGTGTGTTTAGAATAGAACACCGGAAGGACTGGGGATGCAGCCCAGTGGCAAAGTGTTTGTTCAGAATGAGCAAGGCCCTGAGTTCAATCTGCAGCACTGCCTTAAATACATAAATAAATAATAGCATCAGAGACATATACAGCCACAAGGAGAAGGCCCAGTGGAATGTAACTGGAGCTCTAAAAGGGGAAAAAATAGACATGAACCACTAACAAAATAATTCTGGGAACATTATAAAAAATAAACCAAAGTAGATCTAATTATAATCTTATTCCCAAATAATGAGAAGTGAAAATACATTACTAACCATGTTAGATCACAATGTAAGATACCTAAGAGGCATAATTCACACACACATTAATGACACACTGATGACATCTATACAATAGAATACAAGAAGAAAAATAACAAACAACACTTTTTAAAAAGGAATACTGCAGTAGTTTATATGATTCCTTTTAGAGTAGCCATTCATATTATAGTCAAGGAAATGTGTTAAATTTAAAATTTTTGGTATTTAGTGCTTTGTAGTTCATTAATCAATACTTTAACACTACATTTAAAACAAAAGCTATCCTCTGAGCATGGATACCACACATATGTGTAACATATAAAAAGTAATGCAATTCAAACCTACTTCTTAAAAGAATTATTAACAAATATTCTTAGAACTAAAAACATCGAATTAGAAACATTTCAGAGTAAAAATTTATTTCATATTTTAAGTTCCTAAAATTTGAACTATGGCAAAAAGGCAATGCAGTTATTCTAATAAAAGCAACACTGTTAGGTATTTTTTGGTTCAAAATTTTGTTTTTGAAATAGGCTCTTTTTATAACTGTTCTTTTTGTGTCCAATAAAACCTATCTGATTTTTCTGGGATTTTTTCCTTTTTTTTTTTTTTTTTTTTTTTTTTTTTTTTTTTTTTTTTTTTTTTTCTTCTTCATTTTGAGGTGCTGGGGATTGAGCCTAGAGTCTTCACAATGAGCGACATTCCTGGACCATTTTCCTTTTCAGTCAGGGTCACACTAAGTTAGTCAATTGCACAGGCTGGGTTCAAACTTTCAGTCCACCTGAGTCAACTGCATGGAGTGCTAATAGGCCTTGATGATATTTCTATTTTTAAAAGTAAAAAATTATAAATTGATTAAGTAACTAATTTATTTTGAAACAGGATTTCACTGTGTAGCCCAAGCTGGTCCTGAATTAATTATGTAGTATGCAGACTGGCTTTGGACTCACAGTAATGCTCCTGCCTCAGCCTTCTGAGTGCTGGGATTACAGGTGTGCACTGCCATGCGTGGCTATATGTGGTACTGGGGAATAGAACTCAAGGCCTAAGTGCTGTGCCATTCCTCCAGCACACACTTATTTATGTACAGTGATATGCAACTATACTAAATGTCAAAATTAAATTTAGTTAAAATTAATTGTAAATAGCAACAAAAATAGTGAAAATAAATATTGTTTGTCCCTCCACCCCCAAAAGAAGATTACATAAGATAGATTTCTGTCCATTTTGGTTTTCATTCTAAGGTGATGTTCTGTAGTGGAAGATTTTAGCATTCCACCAAAGTCAGTATCACTAGCCTCCATACTAGCTATTTCAATTCATTCATTGTTGGCTTTTTTCTTTTTCATACAGGGTCTCATTCTGTAGTCCAGACTGGTCTCGAGATCACTATGTAGACCTGGCCGACCTTGAACTCATGGCAATCCTCCCGTCTCAGCTCCCAAGTGCTAGGCTCACAGGTGTGTGGCATTAAGCCTGGCTTTCGTTGTTCAATTTTTGATCAAGCTTTTTTTACTTATGGCAAAAGTAGCTATAAATATAACGATCACAAAAAACTATAAGATTTCAGCATCTCCAAGTTTTTAGGAACTTTAGAGTTACATATTCTTTTGGAAAACAAAAGAATTCTTCTCTTTTGGCTCTGAGCAGCAAAGAAGGTAATCTTCATTCAGTAATTATTATGAGATTCATCAACCCAATCTTTTTTGCCTAACAGTGTTTCTTTCAAACTAAGATTATATTAACACACCTCATCATACTTACAATATACAAAAAATGCAAAGTGAAAGCAGCAATGTTGGGGGAAAAAGCAGAAATGACGTTTAAAAACAATGATAACCCATTAAAAATTCAAACATGAAAATGAAACAAAAGCTATTACGCATGAAAATAGCAAGAAAAGCAACAGACATGATATCTGTGTTAGGTGAATTTGAGGGGCTGGGGATGTGGTTCAGTAGTAGCATGCTTGCCTATGACATGCAAGGCCCTAGGTTCAATTTCTGGCACCACAAAGAAAAGGAGAATCTGATCAGTGTAAATGAAAAAAAAAATAGCTTATTTCTTGATGGAGAGAGGGTTTTTTTTGTTTTCTTTTGTTTTTTTAATACAGCATCCAACTCTGTAGACAGGCGGATCCTAAGATGGACACAATCTTAAAACATGAACTATGGCAATATATTGTTAAACTTTTCTCTAAAAAAGGAGAGAATTCAGGCTTCTGGGTCAAGATGGAGGCTGAGTAAGAGAGCTGCACAATGTCTCCCTATGAACCCACTTAAAAAAAGTTCAGAATTTAGTCAAAAACCGCCTGTTCAATGTATCTAGAATAGGGAGGAGCACCCCCAACAATTAAAAGGAGGCCAGGAGAAGATCAGAAATCTCAAAGGAACTGTGGAAATGGAGTGGAAAAAGCCTAGGAAGCCACCACAGGCCCGCTGTAAATGGCTGGGAGCTGCAGCATCTGCACATGATAGAAAGCCCATTTGGAGCCTGGAACATGTGATCAATATAGGAAAAGAAGGAGCGCCCGTATAACTGAAAGGAGGCCACGGGAAGGTGAGAAATCTGAAGACATATCAGAAGTGGAGAAAGACAGCAGCTGACTGGGCACAGACCACAGACAAAGGAAAGCCGAAAGTCCCAAACATCAGATTAAGGTAAGCGTTAATCCGGCGAAAGTGGGAATTGTCAGGCAGCTAGTAGCCCCAACCTGTGAAACACGAACCTGCAGGCAGTGCATACTAAAAACGCAAAGGGCACTTCTCCTAGAAAAGGTCTTCTGGTGCATAGATCAGAAGCAGTGCTCTGCAGCCATAATAGGCAATGATGTAAGCAGGGGCTATTAAAAAAAAAAAAAAGCTTAAGACTGAACTGATTAGAGTAAAAGAAAAGTTAGAAAAGCACACCAGAAATTTTGGAATCACTCTTAAAAAGTGCCTAGGAAGAAAATGGTACAAGGGGCAGTTGCAGGCCACCAACCTCCTGAACAGCTTAGGTGGTAGTGGGAACATCTCTGAGGGTGGTGAACTCTGCCCTCGGAGAAGGGAAGCCAGGACAGGCAGGAGAGCTCTGCTGATGGAGCTGGAGGTGAACAAGACACCTCAGAGGCATCGGACCAGAAGGCCCTCCCTTGATGGCTACTTCCAGCACAAAATTCAGAGGAATTGCAGCTCCCACCACACACTGTCATAGCCATTCAAAGAAACCTCACTAGGCCATTAAAGTGAAGTCCCTCAACAACAGAAACATGGGAAGAAGACAAGGCAACAGTATAACCAGAGACGCCTGAGACCCCAGAAACTAATCTCACGGGCCCAGAAATAGGAGACCTCGTAGGAAAGGAAGTCAAAAAGCAAATAAATGAGTCCAACAACCAGTTCAAACAAGATATTCTCAAAGAAATGGAAGCACTGATCAGTGGCTTAAAGAGAAACTCAATAATCAAATAGTGATCCTAATGGAGACAAAGCTCACTGAGCATACAAAAGCCACAAATAAAAAGTTGGCTGAAGTAAAAAAGGAACCACAAGATATGAAGGAACACATTGATAGAGAAGTGGAAAATCTGAAAAGAAATCTACATAAAACTCAGGATATAAAAAATACATGTGAAAGCAGGGGAAGATGACACGAATATTGTGAGGACAGAATTTCAGACTTTGAAGACAACAGGCCGAGGAAACAAATGCTGTAATTAGGCACGACTCCAAAATTAGAAATGAGAAAAGTAGCTGGATACAGCAGCTGATGGATGATTCAAAGAGAACCAATCTCAGAATTATGGGTGTGGGAGAAAGAGCAGAAGACAGCACTGAAGGTATAAAGAATTCATTCACTGCAATGTGCAAGAAAATGTCCCTAATCTAGAAAAAGAAACTTTCAGGTACAACAAACTTATAGAACACCAAATAACATCAACCAGCAACAAGACTTGCCATGACATATCATAACCAAAACCTCAGAAATACCTCATAAAGAGAGGTTATTAAAAGCAGCAAGAGAAACATTCTGCCAAGGCAAACACATTCAAATTACTGGGGATTTCTCAAGGCAAACTTTAAAGGACAGGAGAACCTGGAGCAAGATCTTTCAACCTTTAAAAGACAGCAAGTGTCAACCCAGGTTATATCCAGCAAAAGCATCCCTGAAAATTCAAGAAGCAGTAAAAATTTTTCATGACCAGGAATCCCTTAAGAAATTTGTGACCACTAGCCCAGCATTGCAGAAAATACTTGGAGGAATCTAACAGAAGCAGAGAGACAAGCAGCACCAATAAACATGGAGGAAAGGAAACACCTAAATCTCTAACAACAACAAAAAAAGATTGGTATTTGAATCATTTCTTTGCTATCCTTATCAAACAGTACCACCTCATAAAGTCTGTGAATCTTCCCTCATAATTATTATTTTTATTAGTATTTAAGTTTGCCAAACATAATAATTATATTCACCATGGGGAATTGGTATAAAATCTTTTAAAATATGTATGTATGTATGAAGTTAGGGATGGATAGGTAGGTAAAATGATAAATCAAATCCAGCAAAATGTTAGTAATTACTGAAATGTGAGTAAATAACTGAAGAAAGTTAAAAAAAAAACCTGAAATACCTAAGCATGCCACTCTATTGCTTTAAGTATAGTATACTTAAATGATAAAGATTTAAGTTCATTTAATGTAGCAATTTGATACAGACTTAAGCTCATTTAAGGTAGTATGTCTTTTGAATGTACATTTACCTTTTAGTACTCAGCTAACGAATTTGAAATTTATCTTCTCTTTTTCTCTCTCACATTTTCTAGCCTTACGTATTTCATTGTAATAGTTTTGTGGACTTGTAGGTGAAGCCACGTTAAAGAATCTCAACAAAGATATAGTAAGATACAGGAAAAAAAAAATTTTTTTTGAAAAAGGGAACTTTTGGCTAATCACCCCAATAAAGAGCTCTGCTGGATCCAGAGAAGAAGCATCAAGATATGGGCACTGCAGCCCATTGTAGGGGTGGGAAACTGAGCTAATAAATGGTGATTTGAGTGGTAAAGTGAGTCAGACACAGAGCATTAAGTATGTTAAATATTGCATGGTTTCTATGATTTGTGAAACCCAGGACATAGGCATTCTATAGAGCCAAATAAGTGTGATAGTGGGAGTTATGGAGAATGGGGAGGAGATGGGAGGGCCAAAATTGGGAAGGGATCATAATGTTGATGTGTCATGTATATGCACAAAATACTCAAGTTCATGGTAAACATTATGTATTACATATATATATTAATAAAAGTGGCAAAAAGAGAATTTAGAAATAAAATATTGAGAGAAATATGTCCTCTAAACACTATAACCGATACTCAAAAAATATTTTTTGGTCCAAAGACCACTTTAGCAAGATAACAAGAACTCATCATGTTGACTTCAATTCTACTGCAAAAGCACTGTAATAGTCAGAGAATTTTTGGTAGTATTTTTAATGTTCACAAATACAAGGACCACATGGAAGAAGAGATATAAAGTGAGTCTGGAAACTTATGAGTGGTTTGCAAATGCTAAAACATTAAGCAGGAAATTAACAAATGCAATGAAATCACCCCATGGAAACATGCTACATCAATCCCATAATTACTATATGACCCTAAGGTTACTTTACTCTCCATTCTCTGAGTAGATGGTACATTCTCTACACCCTGGAGGGAAGGTGGTCCTTTCTGTCATAACAGAAAGATCCTTAAACAGGAAGGAAAGGGAGAACACAGGTTTTGACAGTACAAGGGGAAGATGCCGTAGCTTTTTCCAATGCTTATTCTTTGGATTTAATGAGTCTGTCTATTAGTAGATACATGTATACTACTCACTGGTTTTATGAACCAAAAAAATCAAGTTTTACCTTATTTTCTTTCCTTCGGAAGACTCTCCTGGGTTTTTTTTTTTTTTTTTTTTGGGGGGGGGGGAGGTTGAGGGTGGTACTAGAGATTGACGCCAGGCCCTTTGCACTGAGCTACATCCTCAAACTATTTTTTTTATTTTTGACTCAAGACAAAATCTTTCTAAATTGCCCAAGTTGACCTTGAACTTGGGATTCTTCTACCTCAGTTTCCCAGAGTGCCAGGATTAGAAATCTGTGCCACCAGGTCTGGCTGTGCCTCTTTTTCTTAAAACCATTTAAGTCTTCTGATGTTGCTTCAGCTCTGATTCACTGACAGAAGACTGAAGAGGAAGTAACCATTGGACCTCCATACCCAAGGCAGTAAGGTAGCTGTGGTGTCATAAGCAAGCCACAGGCTACAACCCTGTGTCTCGTAATGAGACACTTCACTTTTGGTGCTTGTCCATCAATTAATCAAACATTTAAAATCGCCAACAGAAAGGCTGCTCTGGAGAGGACAGCAGGATAGAATCACATCTGTCTTCACTCCCATCTTTCTTCATTCCCTACACATAGACACTCATTCTAAAAGCCTTAGTGCTTCAGAAACAGTCTCAAAACATTTAAGGAAAAGTTCATCCCCAGATTAGAATAATTTGGTAATTTAGCAACCATCTAAGGGAAGCATTTACATTTTAAGAAATAGAACAAATGGCCAAATATTACAGTTTAAAACAAAATCGAAACTACGTTGACAAGAATACACATATTAATCAACTTCAAAAAAGACAGAGGTAACATTATTCTAAAAAGTTTTCCTGTGTCTGTTAGGTCAAAAATGTGAAGCCAATGTGAAACCAATACATACTTGGAACAGGAAAATTTATTGCCTCCAAGACCATATACCTGAGTCATGAACCCAAGTGCCCTGGAGTTACGGGCTTACTGGTGTGGGGAAAGGTGACTGGACACAGGGTCAAAGGTTTAGCCCTGTGGGTAATGGTGAATGGATAGAGTGGTAGGGTAAAAGTCAGTGGGTTAGGATTCAGTTTCTTAGTTCTTCAGAAGCCACAGAGTCTGGGAAAACAATTATGTGAGTTGAGCAAAGTTACTGTTTCTTAGACATACAAACTTGGGGGAAGAGTTCTTGGGGTAAGTTTTAGTCAGCATGCATTTTTGATCAAGACAAGGGTGAGCTGAGCAACATTTCTCTAAGTTGTGTTTCAACTTGTGCCCAATATGGGTTACTGCCTTTTTTATCAAACAATATTGTTTGCCCAATTAATATCCAAGATGCCATTGAAAACTGGTTTACAAACTTACTTGGTTGAAGTCCTTTTGTCGCAAGTATGTAATTGCTTTGTTTATTTCCAGATCATTGGCTAGCTCTACGTACTGAGAAGCTTTCACTACCTCCACGCACCTATAAAAAAGGTAAAGCACAAAAAAGTTATGTGGATTCGATTTTGCAGGTTTTTTTTTTTTTCTTTTTTTTTTTTTTTTTTGTGGGGGAATGGAACCCAGGGCCTTATGAATGCTTGCCAAGTGCTATATAACACAGTTATAATCCCAGCCTAAAGACTTCCCAAAATGTCCCAAAGCTGTTACGTTGGCCACTAGCCACTTGTGAGCGATAGCAAGTGGCTCATTTCCATGTGAGGCTGCATAATGGTGACTGCATGTTTCACTCGCATTTTATTCGTTCTAGGCGCTTTACACTGAGCATGCACAAAGAAGATAAAGGAGTAAGAAATGAATGAGGTACCACAGCGAGCAGCTTAACTCTGAGCCAATGTGACTTAATTTCCTTGCCTTATTTGTATAAAAGACCTCCTTAGGTATCATCCAGGCAGACTGTGACCTCTGCATACCTAGCCAGTAAAGAATTAGTTGGAGGGACCTGAGAATAAGAGACAAAAACACCTCACCTGCGCTATTTTGGTGCCCCGGTTACTTTTTAGGGAGCAGACACCTGCCCTGCAAGGTTAACATAAAGCCTCATTCGGCTGTCCTCCCTCCTTTATGTCTTTCTTTCCTTTGGCCAGGTGAACCCCCTTGACACAGTTTAATCACAATTTGGGGATTCATCCGGGATTTACACACCCTCTAAAGGGGGAACTCAAGGAGGGTGGGGGAGTCATGCCATGCCTGATTTAGGGCAGTGGGCTCTGCCTCTGAGTTCCAACTTCCTGAGGAGCTATGAAAAAGGCTGAGGTTGTTATATCTGGAGACAGTATAAGTGACACTGGGAGAAAAACAGTACCTCAATGATCTGTTAACATTATGCACAAACATGGTAGGAAAATTGGGATATAAGTACTGTTTTGGGGGTCAGGAGATCCTTAATATTCAGTATGAGAGACCAGAGCAAAAAAAGTTTGCAAGCAACCTCTAGTATGAGGGATTGAGCACTCTTGGTAAACCTAGAATCAAGACCACAAATTTGAAGATGGAAAACAAAATTCTAGGCCTAGAAATAAAGGAAGAAATTCCTTGGAAAAGGCAAAATTCTCTCAAATTCCTCTCAATGGTCTCTTATGTATTAGGCTGGAATTCTGTGAAGACCATTCTTGTACAGGAGATAAAGAAACAAGAAATGATCATACACTATTGTTTTATGTGGCCCGAAGTCCCAATTCACCATTCTTCAGTCTTCTGGTTGAAATGCGGCTCTGATGAAGACTTTTAAGAACACTTGAGAACATCATGCTTAGTGAAGTAAGTGAGAAGCAGAAGGTGAAACATCGAATGGTCTCTCTGATATGAGAGTCCCAGATCACAACTATTATGGAACTTAAAGCAAAAAAACAAAGTGAAATAGGGGAGTAGTGTGGGGGAGAAGGGAGGGAGAGGAAGGTGGGGGGAGGGACAGAAAGAGAGTGGGAAAGCCCTTGTGTCCTTGGCAGGATGTGTATGTGCACAAAATGCAGCACTCTGTTGTAAACCTTAAATTTTGCATGTATATATATCAATGAAATGGGGTTGGGGGGAAGAATACTTGATTGCAATCATTAGTGTTTTTTTTTTTCAATTTAAAAAAGGTTCACTGTTAACTGCTAGCATCTGGCCTTTATCTCCTTACACTTCTATCAACTGTTTTGCTCCCTTCCCACCCCCATAAGGCTTGTAATTTTCAGGAAAATGGGAAACATGAATTCAAGTGAGAAAATGTGTGGAGATAAAACACTATCTAAAATGGATTTATGGAAGTACATCTTGCAAGTATTTGGAAAAACGGGAAATTCTTCAAACTATAATTCCCTTACTGAAGAACTTTCACATTCCAAACTTTCATGTTCTAAAATTGGTATTTTTCTATGTGAAACCAGAAGTCTTAGGCAATGAGATAAAAGACAACAAAAGGCAGTGTACTGTAGTTGGAATCTAAAAGTGTCTAAAATACTGAAATTTGGCTAACACATTTTATGTGTTTTGTTTTGTTTGCCTATTAATGTGTGTTTAATGCCAACTGGCCTTAAACAGGCCCACAGAGGGCCATGAAAGAAAGCCCCTTTCAGGGGAATAGATCTTTAAAAAGCAGCTGTGCACTTGGCTTTTGCTTCTGCTATCATTGAGGTGACTTCTCCAGTTCCCCAACCCTCCAGATTAAGATAAATATTCCTTGTTAGTAATATTTATGTATCTATCTATCTATATATCTTAAAAATTTTTGCACCTTAGTCTGATGTTAAATTTATTGAGGTAAAGTTGCATAAGTATAAAAGGGTCTATTTATGATGTGATGACAAGGTTTTCTAAGTTAAAAGATCTAAAATCATTCCTTTTTTCAGTTTTAAGTTTTTAACGAACTTGTAAACAAAAAAGCTCCCATTTCAAAATAAAAACAAAATCTCAGATCATACAGATGTTTGCCATGACCACATGTATTTAAGCAGCACATGTACATGTTCAGTTGTAAAGTGTTAGCTTAATTTCTGTGACAATTATGCTTTAAAAATACTAAGAACAATATTGAGTTAATGCAAAGTCTTACGAATAGTCTAGCACTCACTAAGTTTTTCTTAAGTCTTCATGATAGATGTTGCCATTTCTTGCACAGGTAAGCAGGCAGTCTTTCATAAGTTCAAATGCTGGAATCTTTCCTTGCTACCAGATCAGCCAGCTTGCAAACAAGAAGCTAGCCAATTAAAGAAAGTTTAAGTGAATGACTTGCAAACCCCAGGGATGGAAAGGCCCAAAGATCGCACAATTGTGACCACTGACAACCATCACAATTGTCTATGTCTGAAATGAGACCTCAAAGCAGTATATAGTTCAAAATAAAAGTTTTAACAAAAAACTGGCATACACAGAATTTCTCCACTAATTTGTGTCAATCATTTATTTAACTTTTTCCACTTGAAAAAATGCAATTAAAAAACAGACACCATGTTTCACCATCTTAGTTAATATTCACTATTACAGCGGCAATGACTCAGGGCATAGCATCGCCAATGCTGCCCAGAGACAATTTATACTGAAATTAAGTTCTTCACACCATGTAAATGGCTGTCCACACCTCTGGCTTGTGTACACAGGAAACAAAACTTCTGGATTTGGAGAGAAACAGATGCTGTTCCAATTAGCTGCTGTTCTGCTTCGTTTCCTCAATTCCTGCCTAGAAACCCATGGAGGCTGGGCCTGTTTACCCTGCCCTCCGGAAGAGGCCGCCAGCTACGCTGCCTTCTGCTGTAACACTGTACAGTACAATGAAACATGTAGTCATATTCTTGCCGAGAAACTTGTGGGGTTTGGGCCTGCTGACCACGCCCACTGGAAGACGCTGCCTGCTGTGCTGCCTTCTATTTTCCAATGAGTGATGAAAGAAAAGCAGTTTGTGGTACTACACACTTCCTTTCTTGAAAACAAACAAACAAAAATAGCCTTGGTACAGATATGTAAATACCTTGCTAAAGAGAAAAAAAAAAGGTATTTGCTTTCTAAGATTCCACCCTACCAATTGCACAGCCGTGTAAAGGACTGAGGAGGGATGGGAAGGTTGAACAAAATGTGATGCTAATGCTATTGGACTACTAAAGTCTGCCAGCCACAATAGACTGTAAAACTTCCTCTGTAATCCAAAATCTGGGACTCCCTGTCACCTGTCTTAAAAGTCTTGGTTTATTTACAGAGGCCAGGGGTGGAGAGTTGAAACTTTTCAGAGAAAATGATTCTCCCAATCGCCCCAGTGCTGGCTTCAACACTCAGCTTTTGTGTGCAGAGAATCTTAACCATGGGAGTTTGTCTCAACCTGGACAGTTTTGTGAATGCAGGAAAATCAAACACTCATGAGCAATTAGATCATAAAATATTACACTAAAGTTAGGCTGGACTTATGTGAAATATTGTGGCCTGGGGGATTAAACTCTATACCTAAACCCTCCCAGATAATCAGTGGTAAAAGGCATAATATGCTATCACTGAGGGCAAGTTTGTCCACCTGTGAGAAGGGGAGGTTATCCAAAAGCTGGTCAGCACAAACATGTGAATTGTTCACCCTTAACCAGGCTTTAAAGCAACCTGAAAGAACAAATCATTCATATAGACTCTAAATATGCCTGTGGAGTAGTTCATACTTTTGGGAAAATCTGGAATGAAAGAGGCCTTTTAAGTAGCAATGGAAAAGAACTTGGGGAGCTAATTACAGGAGTTTTGGAGAATCCTACTTCCTGAGGCACTCATGTGAACTGTCACTGGCGCGAAGATACCTTTGAGGCAGTTGGTATGCAGACTGGCAGATGAGGTGGCTAAGGAGCTTCCCTAGAAGTGAGGTTACCTTCCCAGATCAGGAGGGACAATGGTTTCTAGCAGGTAGGAGGAAATGTTTATAACCAATTATGAGAAAACTGATGGAAATTTGAGGAAGCCATTGGGATCACAGGCCTTGAGTGATACCCTGTTCAACTGCCCCGGACCAAGTATCTCCCTATAGCTCTCCCAAGAATTTGAAATGCCCTCACACCTTCCAACCCTGGAGACCAAAGATAAGTTTCTTAGGAAATACGTGCTTTAAGAAATATGTGCTATCGATTTCCTTCGTGTTTTATTCTTCAGAGCTGATGAGACTTCTCTCACAGTCTCCTTAAATTCATGGCCTGGCAACTTGGACCTGGAAGGAAGACAAACTTCAACTGAACTGGGAATGGCCTTACCAGTGCTCCTGGTAACTGAGACAGCTACAATATTCAGTAACTGCTCATCTTGATTACACAAAATTGATATTAATAAGGTCATAATGTTGCTTTCAGGTCTTATAAATGGTATTCACTGAATCTTTACCACAAATGTTACTGAAACACCTCCACAACTTCCTAATCATTCAGTCTGATATCTGTCTAGCACTCCAGGTGGAGACTTAATCAGTACTAGCTACAAGAGGCTTAGATTTAAATGTAAAAATAATTCAGCCAAGGCAGTTATAAAAGAGGTTAAAGATTTATAGCAAACCACAGAAACTGAGACTATCTATAGGGAAACAAACACCTGGAAGGAATGGATTAAGTATTCTGTTTGGTCCATAATAAGAGCAATTATTATGCTTACGTAGCAAGAAGACCAGGGGCTCAAGTGGTCTCATTTCCTTTCAAATGGACCTCAGACACTATATGCATCAAGTATTATGATATCCCTCTTTCAAGACAGTGAGCTCTGGGTATATCAAGTTCTCGAAGCTGTCACTGTTGTTTCCAACTATTGAAGTCTCAAGACAAAAAAAAAAATTATCGGACCTGCTTCCCCCAATACTAAGTATACCTGATGCCTTTCTAAGTGGGAGGGAAAGTTAAAGTTCATGAAAAATATGTCTCAATGTTATGAAGACTGATCCTTGAAGGAATAAGGCAACCATTCTGTGCTGAATATAGCCCAAATGCGTGTCTGATGGCATTGTCAGGGGCTGCTGCTTGTGATCCTTCTAGCTGATTACACTGGAACCTGCTGTACCTGTGGTCCAAATGGCTATGACTTTCCCCTGGTGTACCAATCCCCTCAGCTGCCTTGAGTCCCAACCTTACCTCAGGCTAAGAGAGTGCCCATAACCCTGGTGGATCTTTTGATCCCCATGTGTATACGGATACAATCTAGGGTCTCTTAAGGTGTTCTTAACGAATTCTAGGCCAGACTGTCTCATCCAGTATCAACAGAACACAGCTTTTTTTCAGCAGCACATATGACTCTTTCAAAAATAAACCATATCCTTGACCAGAAGACATGATTAAATAAACACAAAAAATTGAAATAATTCCCTGCATACCTGCAGATAACAGAAGAATGAAACTAGATATCAACAACAAAAGAAATGCCCCTGGCCCAGGGGTTGGGAATCCTTAGTGAATAATGTTGTTTATATGCCAGATATCTATCATGGACTCTCATAGGGCTTTAGATATATTTATCATTAAGTCCCAACACACACACACACACACACACACACACACACACACACACACACACACACACACACACACACACAAAATCTCATTTAATTAGCTTAGACTGCAGCTTGGGTCTTGAAAATGTTTTCAATATCCTGATGATTTCAATATGTATGCTACTGAACAGAATCACGTGACAAACTTGACATTAGGGTTGTGCTATATGTTCACTGAAAATTGGCCCAGAGAGAAGCAAATCAATAACACTGTATTTAGAAAAAAAAAGCTATAAATATTCAGTATATATATTTTTAAGACAGGGTCTCGCTCTGTGGCCCATGCTGGTCCTGAACTTACTATGGAGCCCAGGTTGGCCTTAGACTCACCACAATCCTGTCTCTGGGATTACAGGCATGTACCACCACGCCCAGCTTATGTGGTGCTGGCAAATCAATTCAGGTACTTGACACTTGCGAAGCAAGTGCTTTAACTATTGAGACATTCCTCCTGTCCCTAGATTTTCCAGTATTATAATTAACTTATTAGTAATATTTTGGAAGCTGGACAGTGGCATATTGAAGCTTTTCTTTTCTTTTTCTTTTTTTTTTCTTTCTTTTTTTTTTTGACACAGGGTCTTCCTCTATAGTCTAAAGTGATCCTGAACTCTCTCTGTAGCCCAGGCTGGCCTTAGACTCATGGCAGTGCTCCTGCCTCAGTCTCCTGAGTGCTAGGATTATAAGTGTGCACCAACATACCCAGCTTATGTATGCAGTGCTAGAAAACTGAACACAGGAGCCTTGCACTTGCTAGGTAAGCACTCTAATGGTTGTGCTGTTTCTCCAGTCCCCACATTCCAGATTTTAAAAGGTCAAAATATTTAACAACCAGCAAGAGTAGCAATCACTTTTTTATTTAACAGCCCCACTACCACCATTAAAAAAAGTTTTAGTGGAAAACAGTTTCAAAAGCTAGATCTCAATGAATAGAAAATAGTCTTTCAACTTCAAAACTGCTTCCTTCTTATTAAATAGTTTAAAATATAAACCAGTGCTGCCTAGAAGCTAAGTTAAGTAGAAAATTGTAACAACTCCCTTCTTATTGAAAATGTTGTTTAAAAATTATCTAAGCAGAACAGAAATCAAACGGCTTGGTTTAAATCTCTTGTTTACTTAAATTCCTAAAATATTTTCAAACATTGAACAGATATCATTTATATCTCAAAAATTTGTTCCTTAATATTCTGCAATTAATAAATACATAAAGTAGACAAGGATGAAACATGACACTTATAAGTAATTATATTACAAAATGTTTTCCTATACATAAAGTATTATAAACTTCAATCAGAAGCTTTGATGTTGTCTCCAAAGGCCAATATTTAAAGTATCTATTAATGAGCATACTTATGTGCATAGCTTTATATACACACATATGATTTTTAACATGTACATATATAAAATATACATATTCATGTATATTTAAGAGACACATACATATACACATTCATATGCGTGTATATATCTATTTCAATTTCTGAAAAGAACCATGTAGGGAAGTTTTATAAACATACATGTGTCTTTCTGTTTGTTGGTTGACACAGGGTATTGTTAAGTTTCTTAGGCTGGCCTGGAACTTGTATGTTCCCTTTACCTCAGCCTCCACAATGCAGGATTACAAGCACAAGCCACTATATCTAGCAACAAACATTTTTCTTTCAAGTTGCTAAGAATCAAATTTGTACTTGATCTTATTGTTATCACAAATCTGCAAAGTTATTTTTTAAAAACCTGCCATTACCAGTATGAACAAGTGTCAATCTATTTTACAATTAAAAATAAGACATTAAGTTGCAAATAAAATCTTAAAAATTTCTGTAAGTTTTTACAATCAACAAGAAATATATGGGAGCAGATAGGAAAAGGAGGAAGGTGACGGCCTGGCCCAAGGTGGGCAAAGTTCGGAGTGGCAGAATCCACTTTCCCTAGGACCATAGGGAGCTCAGTGGGAACAAGCACTTTTTGGTTTTTGGGATGACCACTGTGTTCAGATTATAAATGGCTTCTATGAAGTTGGCTGCAGATTTTCATGGGACTTTCAGTTACCTTCATGATGTCCCATTTAAGATAGGAGACAAATTCAAAGCACCAGCTAAAGTTGGTCATAGGCTTCTCCTTGCCTGATTGCTTGCAGGTTGTCAGAGAAGGTACAGTATGACTTCTTCTTGGAAAATAAAACCATCGAGTGGGGGAGAGGGCTGAAGACATTAAGAAAATTCAAGAAGCCCAGCGGGAAGCAGAGATCAAGGCTGAGAGGACAAAAGCTAGAGTAAATTCTAATATTGGTCCAGAGGTTGACAGCAAAATGAGCTTCTCCAAGACACGGAGTGCTGCCTCAATGCCACCTCCTATTTACCCAATCCTTGCCAGCCTGCAGCACAACAGCATCCTCAGGCTGATCTGGGTCAGCAGCAGTGCCACAAAACAGAAGGTTCTTAGCCCACCCCATATGAAGGCAGACTTCAACCCTGCTGATTTTGAATGTGAAGAGGATCCATTTGATAATCTGGAATTAAAAACTACTGATGAGAAAGAGCAGCCTTAGAAACATTCTGGTAGGAACCACTGGACCCATTATGGCTCAGTTACTGGATAGTAACTTGTCCAGAGATGGCTCTAGGTCTGTGTTACAGGAAGAGGAGGTCTGGGCATCACTGGAGCGGGCAACCCTAGATTTCAAGCCTCTTCATTAACCCCATGGCTTTATAACTTTACCACAGTTAGGCAACTGCGAAAAGATGTCTCTGTCTTCCGAAGTGTCCCTTCCTCCTGTCCCTACAGTAGGTAATATCACATCTCTGTCCTTCCCCAACTTGACTCCGATGACAGCAGTCAGAAGACAGTCAAGCTGGCAAGCACTTTCCATAGCACATTCTGCCTCCACAGTGGCACATTCCAGAATTTCCTAAAGCCTTCCACCCAAAGAAGTGCCAGTGAACTCAATGGGGACCATGTTCTTGGGCTTTAAGCTTTGAACTTGGACAGTGGCACAGAAGTGCCAATCCTGACATCCTCCTAGATGTCTTCCCTGTCTGTTCTGTGTGTACAAAATAATCATCACCTCCACAGTTACCCCTCTGAGTTTCTCAGTGTCACAAGTGCCCAACATGCCCAGCTATTCCCAGGCCTACTCTGAACGGCAAACACTGTCCCCCAGTGAGCAACAGTGTGTGGAGACAGTGGGCTACACATATGAGTGTGTCCTGAGAGCTATGAGGAAGAAAGGAGAGAATACTAAGTAGATTCTCAACTATCTTTATGTACATGGACAGCTTTGTGAGAAGGACTCTGACCCTGTTACAGTCAAAGAGGCTCTGGAGATGCATCAATGTTCACAAGAAAAGCTGCTGGAGTTTCTTCAGTTAAGGAGCAAATTTCAGGAAAAGGGCTTTGAACTGAAAGACATTAAGGAAGTTTTGCTATTACAACAAGGACCAGGACAGTGCATTCGAAGACCTAATGGCTCAGGCTGGAGGCAGCTGTGACTAGGCTCTGCCTAGGTCCTGCCAAGGAACCACCATTCCCAAGAGACCTTGCAGAGCCCACCTCTGTGGAAGAAGAAGGGACACACTTCTGGATTTTCTTTAGGGGAGGATTAGAAGATCAGGTGTGGAGACTGTGCTTGCCAGTCTCTATTAGTCTAGGTCCTGAGCTGGAGAGAAAGTGGGGATGATGTGGGCATGTGAATAATGCCCAGGCCTCTTTTGGCTCTTTCCATATTAAATATATTTATATTTTGAGGAGTATCCTTCCTGCCGTGGCCCTCCAGAGAGACTGAGTCTTTCTAGAGTGTCTATGTCCTCAGCCAAAATCTAGCCTGGCTGCCAAGAGGAGTGGGGAGAAAAGAAAGGGCCGGACTCAGTGCTGCTTTGGGGCTAGATGCTTCCCCTCTGCCTATACATGTGGACTGAACTTCAACCTGAGTTTAAGTGAAAGGTTCTTCCAGGGTTTTGTCCCCCCACGCCCTTTAACAAAGTCTCTAGTGTTACACTGGTTTGGCAAGGTCTGTGAGGTACAGAGAATGCACTTTTTTGTATGAGGCTGAGTTCTCCCCCTTCAGCTGGGCAGTGAACATGCATCCTTGTTCAGCCTATTTCTTTTGGCTTGTTTTAGACCACAATCCTCTGCTGCCCATGGCTTTAGTGCCCTTGCTGTAGGAAACCTTTGCCAGTTTGAGTAATCATTGGCCCCTTCGCAGCACACTAATTGGGTGAGAAAACAGACCATGACTTAGTCACCCAGCACTAACACCCCACTGTTCTCTGAACAGTCTTTCCTCCAGCTCTGCTTTAGGATAACACAAGTAACACCTAGGCATAGGAATCAGTCTCTGGTTTGTTTTGTATTATGTTGTATATAATTAAAGATCTAAACATAAAGAAAAAAAGAAATATATTAAGATGACTAAGTGAGTCAGATGCAGAAGGTTACAGATCACATAGTTTCTCTAATAAGAGAAATCCAGAATGTGGGGACACACGGGACAAAAATGGCGCTGGACAAATGCCTCAGGGGCGTTGACAAAATGTTTTCCACCCTTGTGGACAGTGCGTGATCATAATGTAGTTGCTGTTTAAGTCCAAGACATGCTGGCGTAAGTGGCTAATTGGCTAAAGTTTCACTTACATGAGTGCCACATCAAATTACTTGTCCCCCCCTTCTTATGACATCTTCCCCTATCCTATAGAAGCTTCCGTACCTCCTGAATAAAGTGAGTTCCTGCTTGAGTAAACTCCCTGTCGCGTCTCAGTGTCTCTCGGGACTTGAGAGGCTGGGAATTGGGTGGACTGTGCACTCACGCCCTACAGATCCACCCCCCGCCGCCACCAAAATACAGTCATTTTGTAGAATACTGAGAACTAGTGGGAGGGAGAGGGTGTGGAAGGGTCAAAAAGGGAGAGGGAAAAGGTGTATGATTTTGACATGATATAAAGGCACACAAAATACTACTCAAGTTCAATGTAAACAATATGTATTGTGTATATACATATCAATATAATGGAAAAAAAGAAAAATAGATTAACTGTATTCTGACTACTGCAAATAACTGCATTAAAATATGTTGACCCGGGATAAAACATCTAGAACCTTGTAAAAGAATGGGTTGGTTAAATATGCTTGATCCCTTCTTTTATCAGAATCCATACCCAAAACTTCCCAAAATTTACCTTTTAAACAGACACCAAAATGTTCATGAAGGACAGATTTGGAATCAATATGGAATATGGTAAACCTTAAGGCCATTAAAAATAAAACAAGATTGGACACCAGAAGAATCCAAGCAGATGCTAAATCATCACCTGGAGAAGATGCTCCTTTTACTGAGGGGAAGAAGAAAACAAATTCAACTACTTGGTCACTCAACAAATGACTTGAAGATTTTTCAACTTAAAAAATCCTGCTAGCATAACACCACACATCAAGAAAAGCTGTTCTTTTAGATGTGAGAGTTGTAACGTGGATAGAAAGGTCAATACTATTGCCAAAAATGAAAAAAAAACTTAAAAGACAAACAGGACACAACTTGGAATTTGTATCATGGAAACAATTTATGAAATGGAAATAACCATAAAATGATAGCACACTTGCTCTGAGTGCATATTACAAAAATGGCAATACAAACAGTAAGAAAATTATCATATTAGAACTTTACAATGGCCTATGTTAACCTCAACATATTACCTGTTTACTATTACAAAGCCATAATCACTTATTCACTTTATTAATGGTAATGTTAACTTTAAGTCAATAAAAATACAAGTTAGAAAGACATTATATTCATGCAGTTTTACTAAATTTCTTTCTTACCAGTCATAGCCTATGGCAAAAGATGTTTCAATTACAGGAGCAATAAGTTTTGCAGCTGTCATGATGTATTTTTCTGCCATAGTTTTCCTTTATTAAACAAAAAAAATTTAATTAGAATTACAAAAATGTGCAAAGTTCTTAAATTTAAGTGTAAATATTATGGCCAAAGGTGAAATATCACAAAAGCCTATTAAATACTGACTACTACACAAGAAATATTTTTGCAAGCCAGATTAAAAATTGTGTCTAGAGGACATGGGTAGCAACACAAACACCTACTGTGTTCTGAATGCTCCTTTCCGTTCTGTGTCAGGATACCTCCTGACAAACTAAAGAAAGAGACACTAGGGAGACAGGAGACTCTGCAGCAGGGCACCTACAATGTACACTCTGGATACGAAAAGAGTCAAAGTAGCCATTCAAGAAATACTATAAAACATTAAAATGTGTGGTTTTTGGATGTACATGTTCATGTTTATGGTTGTATACCCATAATGCACATTGTCACCATTACTGGAAAATGTCAAAGATATTTCAAAGTGCGTATACCAATTTATACTGGTGAATGAAGAGTCTTTGTCTTTCTCTTAGGTTTTCTTGGACTCCTATAACATAGTTTTTAAAATAAACTCAAAATACACATACTGTAACCTATCTTCATACTTATTATGCTTTATTAGTATGGAAACAGTATTTTTCCAGGACAAAAATACTAATTCTTAATTTTCTTTTCATTAAACTTTTTATTTGAGACAACTATAGATCTGATGCATTTGTAAAAGAAAAAAAATAGTACGGATCTGATGTGTTCTTTATCCAGTTTCTGCAATAGTGCTTGCATTAATTACAGTACAATATCACAACCAAAATTCTGGCATTGATATAGTTCTACTGTATTTTCATTCCCTTATGTTGCCTTCTTACCCTCTACCCTATAACCTCTCTTGAAAACCACTAATCTGGTCTCCATTTCTATAATTTTGTCATCTTAAGAATATATATAAATGGAATCATTCATATATAATCCTTATGGAGGACTTTTCATAAATCTCTTCAGATCTTCCAAATTATTGCATGTACCAATAGTTCATTATTTTTATTGATGAGTAATATTCCTTGCTATACATAATACGCCAAAGGAAAAGTGATAGGCAAAATTCACAACCCCTATATTGTAAGAACTTTCAGACAAAATACAGGCACAGCAGAAAAATTTCCAACCTGGTTAAATGTGAATTTTTTCCTTTAGCCTATTTATATGGTGGGTTACATTGTCAAATAATGAGCCAGCCTTGCACCCTTGGATTAAATTCTACTTAGTTATGCCATGCAATTAAAAATGTATATGTTCTCTGCCAGGCATGGTACTGCAGGTTTGCAATCCCAGTATTCTGAGAGGCTAAGGCAAGAAGATCATAAATTCAAACTCAGCTGGGCAATTTAGAGACTTAGTGAGACCCTATCTCAAAAATTTTAAAAAGATATAATCTATGTCATACAATAATATCTACACTTCAGTGACTTAAGTGCATACATAGATTTGTACAATAATCATTATAATTACTTTCCAAACATGAGAAACCTAGTACCTGTGCCTACTTATACATAATGTATTTTCTGTTTTTATAGATTCACTCATCTATACCTACCGTATCAGCAGAATATGTAGTCATCCCTTCTGAGACCTAGATAATATCCCACTGTATGAACAAACTATACATGAGGTACAATAAAAAAGGAGAATGTTTAAATTTGTAACAGTAAAATACACATCTCTATTAACCTCTCTCACAGTATTACTCCTCACTAGGTAAGTGCGGAGTTCAGTGGCTAAAGTGCATGCCTAGCTTGCACCAGGACCTGGATTCAATTCCTCAGCACCACATAAAAATTAGCCAGACGTGGTGGTGCGCACCTGTATTCCTAATACTTGGGAGGATAAGGCAGGAGGACGGCCATGAGTTCACTGCCATCCTAGACAACATAGTGAGTTCATGACCAGCCTGTTTCAAATTACATACATATATACAATTATATTAAAATATATTTTATAGTATACAATTACATTTACACTAATATAAAAAGCATAACAATTTATATTTATATAATAAACTCCCCCTCATTTCAAATACACTTATTCCATCACTGATGACACTTTCTGAAGCAGATCTGGGTTAGTCTGGGTCCCTTACATTTCCATATGAATTTTAAGATCAACTTGTCACTTTCTACAAAATCGGTTCTGGAATTTTAATATGAATCACCTTCAATATACAAATCAACTTGATGAGCACTGCTATCTTAATAATATTACTAATAAATGCTTATCTGTAAATGTACAATGCCATTTAGCTTTTTAGTATTATTTAAACAGTGTTTTAAGTTTTCAGTGTTTCGCATTTGTTAAATTTATTCTAATAACTTACGCTATCGTAAATTGTTAATAAAATATTTTGATAGTTCATTTGTAGTATTCAGTGTATTTCCATATTACATTACTGTTGTTTGTATACTGATTTTTTCCTCTGCAAATGTGCTGAATTAGTTGTAATAATAGTTTTTAGTGCACATCCTAGGATTTTCTTTATACAAGAACATATCACCTGCAGATAATTACTTGTTCGTGTCCAATTTAACTATTTTATTGTTGTTATTGTTGTTATTTTCTCGCTAACTGCTAGAGCTAGAACCTCCAGAATCACGCTGAATAGAACTGGTGAACGTAGACAGACTTATTGTCCCTGGTCTTAGGTAGAAAGTACTCAAGTCTTTTCACAATTATATATGATGGTAGCCATATGTTTTTTAAGGATGCACTTTATTAGAATGAGGAACTTCTTTTTTTATATTTGTTAAACATTTTCTTTTTAAATCAAGAAATACGAATTTTGAAAAAATTTATTTCTATTTAGATGATACAAGTTTTGTTCTCCATGCTACTAAGTCATTCGTATTAACTGGTTTTCAGATCACAACCAATTTTGCAAGCACTTGACCATGCTATGTAATTATTTTTATGTCTTATTAACAGTAATTTCTTGATGATTTTTTCTAAAAATATTGGCCTTTGATTTTCTTCTTTTTGGGTATTATCTTTGTCTGATTTTCAAGATAAATAATTTTCAAGATTTATCAAGATAACAAAGTGAAATATTTTCTAGAAGAAATTGTGTAGAACTGACATTAATTCTTCTTTAAAAGTTTGTAAAAATTCTCTACTAAGACCACTTGGGCCTGGATGTTTCTTTCTTTTGGAGTTTTAAAATTATTCACTTAATTTCCTTAATGTGTGTGGAGTTACTCAAGCACTCCATTCATTACTGAGTTGCAACAGTATTTTTTTTTTCAAGAAAATAGCTTACTTTAACTTGTTAAATTTACATGCAGAGCTATTAAAGGTATTATTTTATTATCTTTTTAATGCCTGTAGAGTCTGTTATGATAAGTCTGTATACTCCTGGATCAGGTTAGTTTTTATCTTCTCCCTTTTTGGTGTGTCAGTCTTTCCCAGAAATCTGTTGATTTTATTGTTCTTTCCAAAGAACCAGTTTTATTGACTGATGTTTTCTATTGTTTTCCTACTTTCAATGTCAGCACTTTCTATTTACTATTTCCTTCTGCTTCCTTTAGTTTAAATGTTGCTTGTTGTACTTCTTGTAGGTTCTTGAACTGGGAATTTGTCTTATTTTGGGAGGACATGGTACTAGAAATGAACTCAAGATTTTCACACTGAGCTACATCTCCACCCCACTTTTTGGGCAGGTGGGGAACAAAATTATTTTTAATAAGTATGTATATGGGATACATAATAACAACCTTTATTGTATCTACTTCCCTTCTTCCTTCCAATCCCCCCAACTCCCCACCAATATCTTTCCCTTCTCAAAAAGTCTATCTTCCAATTTTGTTCCATATTCTTTTATTTTGCTGTATCACTTTATTTCTCATATTAGAGAAATCATGTGTCTTAGTTACTTATTTATTGCTGAGACAGAACACTCAACATCCACAATTTAAAGGAGGAAAGATTTATTTTAGCTTCCAGTTTAAAAAGGTCTCACACAGTCCTTTCATAAGCAGCCAGCAGGGGTGGAAGCACAAGGCAGAGGCAAGAGAACTGCTCGGCCCATTGCAGACAGAAAGCCAAGCGAAGCAGAAGCAAAGCATATCTCTAGACTTAGGCAAGGCCAGTCTATCTGGGAAGAAGCTGCAACAATGCTTCTTCTGCCTTTATTTAACTTAAGCTGTCACCCCAGATCCCCACACCCAGGATGGATACACCTTCCCCATTTCCTGGTCTGTAAGTCAATAACAAACACCTGAAAGCTCTTCCATAAGCAGCCCATCCTCTCAACAAATTGATACAATCCTTTAAGTCCAAACTCCAAGCATCTGCCCCTTGTGGCCAGGCCTTACCTACAAATAACAGTTCCACGCTTATCCCACTACATCCAAATACATGAGGCTTTAGGGGATATTCCAGATTCTCACCATGGAATATTTAAACTTCTGTGTCTGGCTCATTTCTCTAAGCATGATGGTCTCAAAGTATATCCATATTTCTACAAATGACTAAAATGTATCTTTATGGTACAGTAGTACTCCAAAAGATCTGTAGTAAATATAACACATTTTCTTCATCCACTCATCCATAGATGGATACATCTGCTGCTTTCATGACTTAGCTATTGCAAGTTGTGATGCTAGGGACACAGAGATGTATGTAACATTGTTATATAATGATTTCAACTCTTTTGGGAAGATAATAAGAAGTACAGCTGGGTTGATGGGATATCCATTTTCAGGAATCTCCATTCCACTTTCCATAATGGTTGCACTTCTTTATGGTCTGACCAGCAGATAAAAGGAATGCTTTTTCTTCACAACCTTGCCAACATCTGTTGTTTTTTGAGATTTTGATACCAGCCAGTACTAGAGCTAGATGGAACCTCTGTGTTGTTTTGACTTGCACTTCTCTTACGGCTAAAGATGACAGAGTTTCTCATTAACTAGCCATTTGAACATCTTCTGAGAATGGCCTGTTCATTTCAGTTGGGTCTTTTATTTTGTGGAAGATAAATTTTTTAGTTCTCTGTGCATTTTAGATAATAGTACTTTGAAGAGTAGATGGCAAAATGTTTCCCAATTCAATGGTTTCTCTTTTCTCTTGGTCAATTCTTTCACTATTAGCATAAGCTTTTCGATTTGATATAATAGCATTTGTTGATTCTATGTGTTATGTGATATGCACTAGATGTTCTACTGAGAAATTCCTTCCCTGTGCCCACTTTATCTTCTGGTAGGTTCAGTGTTTCTATTTAAATGTCTTAGGCTTTTATTTAATTTTGCTTTAATTTTGGTACATAGTGAAGATACGAGTCCAGTTTCATTCTTTTCCTAGCACTATTTGTTAAAGGAGCTACCTTTTTGCCAGCATTTGTTTTTGGCCCCCTTATCAAAGATCAGATAGCTGACACTAGTTACGGTTCTCTCTGCATCTTCAATTCTGTTGCACTAGTCTACCTGTCTGTTTTTCTGCCAATATAACCTTTTTTTTTTTTTTTTTTACTATTGTTGCTTTGTAATATACCTTGCTGTTCAGTATTGGGATACCTCCTATTTCCGGTTTGCTGCTTAGGATTGTTTTGGCTATACTAGGTGTATACTTATTCCATATAAATTTTAAAAACTTTTTTCCAGTTCTGTGAAAAATGCTGTATTTTTATTGACACTGCACTGAATCTGTACATGAGTTTTGGTAGTATGGCCATTCTTACAATACTGGTTCTACCTCTCAGGAATAGGAATGTTTCTCCATTTTCTAAAATTCTATTTTTTTTTTTCAGAATACAATATCGTTTTTACTGTAGAGGTCCTTCAATTTCTTAGTTAGGTTGATTCTTAGGTATTTAATTTTCTTCAAGGCTACTCTGAATGAGATTGTTTTTCTAATCTTTTTCTGTTTTAATTGTTGCTGTGTAAGAATGCTGTTGATTTGTGTGTACTGATTTTGTAAACTGCAATTTGACTGAATTTCCTACACAGTCTTAAGAGACTCCTGGAGTTTTGGGGAACTTCTATGTAAAAGATCACATCATCTGCAAATGAGAGCAGTTTGACTTTTTCCTTTCCTATGCATATTTGCTTTACTTCATTTTCTTTCCTAATTCCTCTAGCTAAGCATTCAAGAACTATACTGAAACACCAATAGTGGGAATGGACAAAGATGTCCTTTCCTGATTTAAGGGGAAATGCTTCAGTTTGCCTCCATATATGATTATTATTGGCAGTAGAATTATAATAAAATGCTTTTATCAATGTGAGGTGAAGTCCTTCTATACCTATTTTCATCAAGGTTTTTATCATGAGTGGATGTTGAATTTTGTCAACAGCTTTTTCTCTACCTAAAGAGATAATCATGTGATTTTTTTTGTTCGTGCTTTTGTTTATGTGGTATATTACATTAACTGAATTACAGATACTGAATCTAACGTGGTTACGGTGTATGATCTCTTTAATAATTTGTTGCATTCTGTTTACAAGTATTTTTGCACCTACATTCACAGAAAAATTCATTCATAGTTTTCTCTCTGTTAGGTCTTTATCTGGTTTTGGAATCAAGGTACCATTAGCTTCAACAAAGGAGAAGGAATATGGCAATGCTCCTTCTCTTTCAATTTCCTGAAAACGTTTGAGAATCATTGGTGTTAGCTCTTCCCTGAAGTCCAATAAAATTCTGTAGTGAATCCATTAGTCTTGGGCTTGTTTTCATTGGTAGAGACTTTATTACTACCTCAGTTTCATCCTGGGTCACTGGTCCATTCAAGGTTCTAATATCTTTTGGGTTCAATTTTGGTGTCTCATCTGTACCTAAGAATATATCTATTTCTTATATGCTCTCAATTGTATGGAAATGTTAAGTTTTCAGAATGGCTTTTAATAATCTTATGGATTTCAGCAATGCCCACTGATTCAGTTTTTCATTTCTAACTGCACTGATATGAATTTGTTTCCTCTTTTGATGAGTTTATCTAAGGGTTTATCAATCTTCCTTATCCTTTCAAAGAATCAACTCAATTGCTTGATCTTTCCTAGTGCATCAACCTCTGCATGATTCTTACCCTTCCTTTCCTTCTACTGCATTTGCATTTGAACTGTTCATGCTTCTCTAGGATTTAAAGTACAGTATTATTAATGTGGTATTGCCTTAGTTTTTAAAGTATGTGTATTCATACCTATTTATTTCCTTCTTAGTACTGGTTTTGTTGTCCCCCACAGATTCTGGAATGACGTGATTCCATTATTGCTTGAAATCATAAATGTTTTATTTTCTTCCTGTTTTTTTCTGTGATCCATTATTTATTCAACAGTGTTATTTAATATCCATGTATTTATATAGTTTCTGTAGTTTCTTTTGCTCTTGTTTTCTAGTTTCATTCTTGTACAATCTAAAAGTATTCAGGGATTTTTTTCAATACTTTTGCACTTACTTAAGCATGCCTTATGGCCAAGGATATGGTCTATTTTCGAAAAAGTCCCACATGCTGTTGAGAAAAAGGTGTATTCTGTCAATGGTGGACAGAACACTGTAGGTATCTGTTAGGTCCATGGTGTGGTTTAGCTGTTATCTCTTTAATTTTTTGGATGAGATGACCATTTTATTTATGAGAGTACAGTACCAAAGTCCTCTAGTTTGACTTATGTATTGGGGTCCACTTGACTTTTCACATCAATAAATTTCTGTTTTATGAAAATGGGTGTGCCAACATTTGGTACATATATATTTATAATTGTGAGTTCTTTCTATTCTTTTTCTGTTACTTTTTCCAGTATAGTGTCCATTTTTATATTTTCTGACCTGTTTAATTTTGAAATCTAATGCATTTGAGAATAGTGTATCTACCCTTTTTGGTTTCCGAGCCCAAGTAGTGTGCAGTATTAATTTTCATCCTTTAACTTTCAGCCTGTGTGTCTCTGACTTTTTATTTCTTTTCCATAAGATCCACTATTTCAGAGCCCATGATATTAGTTCTTAGTGAATCAAGTATTTGTGCATGAGTCCTTTGCCTTGTATTTTCATGATTCTATTTCTAAGGATTATAGGTTACAGAAACAAAAAAATACTGTTTCTAAAAGAAAGAACTCGGATGAGTCCAAAAATTTTCACTGTACTGAATTATTTTGACAAGCAATTTCTTTTCTTCTATTGTGGCGTTGCTGGCCACTGTCCATCAGATATGGGGGTGGGCGAGTATTAACTCACTGGCCAGCTGTAGTTCCTGCTCAGTCTTTGCTGCACATCCACTGATGAGATATGCCCCCAATCTCCTGTGCCTGAGTCTACCAAAGTATATCATTCATGAGGGACTTTACATTAATCACCAAGCCACGGTATTTCTCTGAATGCCCATGAAGGAAGGTAGGGGAGCTGAAATTCTACTGGGTACTATAATGACATCAGACAGTGTGGGGGACTTAACGGTTCAGTCACCTCCAAGACATCTTGTTCACACTCAGCCCCCTCAACAGATACCTCCTGTGTCTCCTAACTCCTTTCTCCTACAGGCATGCATGAGTTATTGGCCTTTCATAACATAATCTCACTATGGTCCAATCCACTCAGGAGATCAGCTGCCTTTTCTCCCTTCTGTGACTTTCTCTTGCCCTAATTTCTTCCCAGGCAACAGTTAAGAGTGTTCCCAAAGTCTGTCAAATATGACTCATTTGTGCCTCCTTTCCCCATTTTATTAATATGTATAAGTGCAAAATATAAAGTTTACATTGATCTTGAGCATTTTATGTACATACATGTAATAACAAAGTTATAAGACTCTCTTCTCCTTTTTGCCCTTCCCCCACCCCACCCCATCCCCAGTTCCCATTATTTTCCACAATAGGTTCCATGAGATGATTGTTATCTGTGTTCCTCATATCAGAGAAACCATTCGATATTTCACCTTCTGCTTCTGACTCACTTCACTAAGCATGACGGTCTCAAATTGCCTCCATTTGCCTACAAAAGCTTCCAACCTATCTGTCTTTAGAGATGCATTGCATTCCATTGTGTATAAATACCACAACCTGTGTATCCATTGGTCTGTTGGTGGGTATTTTGGTGTCTTCCACATTTTAGCTATTATTATTAGTTGTGCTGCTATGAACATGGGTATACATGTATCTCTATTATGTGTTGTTTTTTAACTCTTTTGGGAGTATTTCCAGAAGAGGTATCGCTGGATTGAAGGGGATATTTATTTCCACTCTTTTGAGAGAGTTCCATACTGCTTTCCATTACATTCAGATTCTTTTCAAAGGGCTCCTGATGATGTCACTTTCTAGTATGGCACTGCTAAGGACTATTTCTTCCAGACTGGGCTCATCAGCTGCTAGACACCCTTTCAATGGGGAAACTCACAATGCATTTCCAAATGGCACCATTCATAGGTTTGCTTCTTGGAGGCCAGTGTGGCCCAAATGGTATTTATTCCCAGGGCTCCCAACTCTCTGGGCTTATCTCATGTTTGTGCTCACTGGCTGCGTACTGATGCTCAAAGCTCTTCCAAGACATTCTAGGGCAGCTCCTGACTGGTGTGTTCTTCAGACTCTGATGATTCATTGAAGTTTCCAACTATCCTGTGGCCTCCTTTCATCCCCTCTCTCTCCAAGCTAAATTCAGCATATAGTTTTT
Organism: Ctenodactylus gundi; assembly: GCA_004027205.1. Taxonomy (NCBI): domain Eukaryota; kingdom Metazoa; phylum Chordata; class Mammalia; order Rodentia; family Ctenodactylidae; genus Ctenodactylus; species Ctenodactylus gundi. The sequence goes on from PVKB01002795.1 coordinate 108,431, forward strand.
TATGTGTATCTCAATGTTTTCAATGAGTCTGTGAGGAGCCACTCAATGGGAATCCTGTTATTTTAACCATCTTAATTCTAACTCTATCTCCAGCCCATTTTTACTTTTGATATCAAGGTAGAGTCTTGTTGAATTGCTAAGTTATCCAGACTGGGCCAAACTTATAATTTTCTTGCTACTTCTCCTCCAACACTATGCCAGCTTTTACAGGCCTGTACCTCTACGCACTGCTAGTTTACCTTTTTGAAACACTTCTACTATCACACTGTGAATATTTTACCTCTGTGAGTAAGACTGCATCCTTCCATAGCTCCTTTCAGGCCTTTTTGAGACAAGAGCTTACTACATTGCCCACAATGACCTTGAACTCCTGGGTTCAAGCAATCCTATTATCTCAACCTCCCAAGAAGGTAGGAATATGGAAGCACTCCATCTTACTCAGCTTAATACCCTTTTTTGTCTTTAATATTCAAGAACTTAATCATGATATATTTTAACAGGGTTTTTTTTTTGGTTTATTCTACTTGGGGTTCACCAAACTTCTCAAAATGTAGGTGTAGTTTACTTGCTCAATTTTGAGTTTTCAGTTATTATATTTTAAGTCCTGTCAACCTATTTCTCTTCTTTCCCTGACTATGAAGACACAAATGTTACACCTTTTATTAGAATACCATGATCCCTGGGACTCTGGTTCATTTTTGGTTTTGGTCTATTTCTCTCTATTGTTCAGATTTGGTAACTTCTGATTTCTATTTCCAGTTCATTAAATATTTCCTGTGCCCTCCATTCTAACACTAAGCACATCTACTGAACTTTTTATTTCAACCTTTACATCTTTAACTTCTGAAGCTTGATTCTTATTTGTATCTTTTTTCTGACTTTTTTTGAGGGGTCACAATTTTTAAAGTTTTATGCATGTTTATAATTGCCTCATTTTTTGGCAGAGTTCCTAAGACCCTTGGACTTTTCTGAGTGGTGGGAGTGTCTTTTCCTACTCATGAGCCCCGTTTTACCACACTAGAGTTTATGTTAATGGGGTGACTTCTTGGCCCTTACAAAAGGGCAGGATTGGGGTTCAGTCTCAGTGTGATTATAAGGTTGGAATTCTCAGTCTAACCCTTCACTTCCAGGGATGGGGAGAAGGACTAGAGACTGAACTTCTTCACCAAGATCAAGAATATAATCATTGAAGAACTTCAAGGTTGGCCAATGCAGTTTCTAGGAGGGTGGCACAACTAAAGTAGACTCAGAAGCTTTATTCTACTTCCATTCACCATATTTTGCCCTAAATACCTATTCCTTTTGGCTGCTTGAGTTGTAGTTTTTATAATGAGCTAGTAACTAGCTCATTATAAAAATTAGTGTGTTTTTCTGAGTTCTGTGAGTTATTCTAGCAAATTACTGAACCCAAGGAGAAAGTACTGAGAAGCTCTGATTTGTAGCCAGTCAATCAAAAGTAGGGAGACTCACACTTGCATCTGGCATCTGTAGTGGCGTAGAAAAGCAGTTTTGTAGGGTCAAGCTTTTAATATGTTATGGTTTACATCAACTCTGGAGAGTGTCAGAATTCAATATTGGATACCCTGCTGGTAGTTAGAGACCTAGATTATTTGTTTTCAATGTGGGAAAATCACACATACTTGTTATGAGAAGTAGATACAGACTGTAGGGAAAAAAAATCAAATGGAGTATTTTCAATATTATATTGCAGCTTTTTTTGAGATAGAGTCTTCCTCCTGAAATATGTAATTTGGGCTGACCTCAAATTCACATAACTTTGCTTCACCATTCCAAGTACTAGGATTACAGGCATTTGCTAACATGCCCAGCTAACTTTCATGTGTTGAAGAACTGAAACCAAGCCCTTGTGCACGTTGGGCAAGCTTTCTAATCACTCATACGTTCCCAGTCTGTTAGAACATAATTTTAAGATATATGTTAAAAGCAAGAGAGGTTTTTTTAAAGTTAAGAATAGCTGAAAATAACTGAGTTCAGCATTAGGACCTAGAATATTCTGAAAGAGAAAATGGAATCAACCAAAGAATAAGGTTAAATCTTATAGCTGTTCAGGAAATTACCAAGTTTAATATGACAGAGTTAAAAAAGACATCTAAGTATTTTGTAAAATATTTATATATTAATAAGTGCCCAAATATTACCTTTCACGTTCCATTTGCCTCAGATGATCATTTTTTATAGCTTCAATTACTAAGTTAGTATGGGGATCATCCTGGCAAAAGAAAAATGGGGTGGGGGGGCATCAGAAGTAAATAACAAGATTTCAAATCAAAGCCCCTATGAACTAGTTGCATGAAACAGAAAATAACCTGCATGATCATTTTATTTCTGATTTCTTATCATATTTTCATTGAATTAGCATACATTTCTGAATAGCTAATAAGCATGTCATACTACACAGAAAAGGACCAAGTAACAGAAGCTGTGGGTGTTATGTGATATTCCAAATATGAATTTAAAACACTGACACTTTTCTTTCCTGTTTTTCCTTGAAACAGCATCCTGCTCTGGAGTCTAGGCTGGTCCTAAACTATGTGGCCCACAGGACTTGAATTCACTGCAATCCTTCTGCTTCAGCCTGAGTGCTGACATTAAACGCATATGCCACCACAACCATCTATTATGTGATGCTTGAGAATCAAACTCAGGTGCAGGAGGCACCACCTTCTGAGCTACATCCCCAGCCCTCAAATACAGTTGCTTTCATGATCACTGATTGTACAATACAATACATAATTTTATTCATTATTAAAAATAAAGATAAGAGCTGAGCATGGTAGTGTACACGTATAACCACAGAAGGCACAGGCAGATAGAACAGGAGTTCAAGGCTAACCTGAACAACACAGTAAGATTCCATCTCAGAAACAAAAAAGGGAACATATAAAGTACTATGGTGGACCTCACAGTTCAATGCTTGTCTATCATGTATTAAAGACATAGGTCAATCTCCCAACAGACACAGACACCCTTGAATAAAGGTAACTTTTTCACAGCACATATTTTCTCAATATGAAAGTAAAAAGTAAGTAGTATTTATCCAATACTTAAGATATCCCAGGTACTATCTTAAACATTTCCAATATTATTACTTTTTTCCCATTTTATTGATATGTATTAGTGCAAACTTTAAGGTTTACAATGAAGTTGAGCATTTTGTTCACATACATATCATGTCAAGATGACAAAGACTTTCCCTCTATCCTTTTGTCCCTCCCTCTACCCACCCTTGCCTCCCTACCCCGACCTACCACCCTGTTTCACTTTGTTTTTCATTTTAAGTTCCGTAAGAGTTGTGATATGGGTCTCTCACACCAGAGAGACCATTCAATGTTTCACCTTCTGCTTCTGACACACTTCACTAAGCATCATGTTCTCAAGTTTCTTCCACTTACCTGCAAAAGCCTCCACGCTGTTGGACTTCATAGATGCATACCATTCCATTGTGTATAAATACCACAGTTTGAGTATCCATTGGTCTGTTGGTGGGTATTTTGGTGACTTCCATATTTTAGTTATTGTTAGTTGTGCTACTATGAACATGGGTATACATATACCGCTGTTGTGGGTCATTTTGGCCTCTTTTGGGTATATTCCCAGGAGGGGTATCGCTGGACTGAAGGGGATATTTATTTCTAGTCTTTTGAGAGCTCTCCATACTGCTTTCCAAAGTGGTTGTACAAATTTACATTCCCACCAGCAGTGCAGGAGGGTTCCTTTCTCCCCACAGCCTCTCCAGCACTGATTACTATTTGACTTGTGGATATAGGCGATACTCACTGGAGTGAGATGGTATCTTAGCATTGTTTTGATTTGCATTTCTCTTATGGCTAGAGATGTTGAACATCTTTTCATGTATCTATTAGCCCTTTGTACTTCTTCCTGAGTGAACTGCCTCTTCATTTGCCCACTTTTCAATAGGATCCTTGATTCTGGTTGGCTTACTTTTTGTCAGCTCCCTGTATATTCTAGTTATGAGCTTCCTACCTGAGATGTTGGTGGTGAATATTTTTTCCCAGTCTGTTGGTTCTCTTTTTACAGTGTTGATAATTTCCTTAGCTGTGAAATAGCTTTTTAATTTGACAAGATCCCATTTGTTAATAATGAGGATAATTTCTTTTGCTCTTGGTGTCTTGTCAAGAAAGTCTTTGCCTACTCCTATGTCTTTTAGAAATTTGCCTAATTTGTCTTCTAGGAGGTTCAGTGTTTTGTTTTCAATGTCTAGATCTTTGATCCTCTTTGATTAGATTTTGGTGCACGGTGATAGATGTGTGACTAGATTCATTCTTCTTCATGTGGATGTCGAGTTTCCCCAGCACCATTTGTTGAACAGGCTGTCCTTTTTCCATTTTTTGCATTTGGCCCCGTTGTCAAGCATTAAGTGATTGAGGGTAACTGGGTTTGTCTCGGCAACTTCAATTCTGTTCCACTGGTTTATCTGTCTATTTTTATGCCAGTACCAAATTGTTTTTACAACAACTGCTTTATAGTACAGCCTAATATCTGGAACTCTAATGCCTCCTGCCTTGGTCTTATTGCTCAGGATTTCTTTAGCTATTCTTGGTCTCTTGGTTCAATATGAATTTAAGAATTGTTGTTTTAAGTTCTGTAAAGAAGTTTGTAGGTATTTTGATAGGAATTGCATTGAATCTGTACAACACTTTAGTTAGTATAGGCATTTTGACTATATTTATTTTGCCTGTCCAAGAGCAGGGCATGCCTTTCCATTTTCTAATGTCTCTTATAACTTCTTCCTTCAATGTAATGTAGCTTTCTTTACATAAGTCCTTCAGTTCCTTGGTTGGGTAAACTTCTAGGTATTTAATTTTTTGCTGAGCTATTGAGAATGGAATTGTTTTATGAGTTCTTGCTCTGTAAGTTCATTGTTATTGTAGAGAAAAGCTACTATATTTTAGTGTTAATTTGGTAGCCTGTGACTTGGCTAAATTTTTTTTAATATTTCCAGGAGTTTCATAGTGGAGTTTTTAGGATCTTCCATGTAGATAATCATATCATCTGCAAATAAAGATTGACCTCTTCCTTTCCAATGCAGATTCCATTTATTTCATTTTCTTGTCTGATTGCTATGGTAAGTGTTTCAAGGACTGTGTTGAATAAGAGCGGTGAGAGTGGGCAACCTTGTCTTGTTCCTGATTTGAGAGGGAACGATTTCAATTTTTCTCCATTTACTATGATATATGCAGCAGGCTTGGCATGTATGGCTTCTATGAGTTTTCGGTAGGGACCCTCTATACATATTTTTCTCAGTGTTTTTATCGTGAAGGGGTGCTGGATTTTGTCAAAGGCTTTTTCTGCATCAACAGAGATGATCATATGGTTTTTGTTTTCGCTTTTGTTGATATGGTGTATCACGTTGATTGATTTACGTATGTTGAGCCAGCCTTGCATCTCAGGGATGAAGCCCACTTGATCATAGTATATGATCTTTCTGATTACTTGTTGGGTTCTGTTTGCCAGAATCTTATTGAGTATATCTGCATCTATATTCATTAAGGATATTGGTCTATAATTTTCTTTCCTGGTTAAGTCTTTCTTTGGTTTTGGGATTAGTGTGATGCTTGCCTCAAGAAATGAGTTTGGCAGTATTCCTTCACTTTCTACTTTATGAAATAGTTTGAGGACTGGAGGTAGTACTTCCCTAAAGTACTGAAAAAATTCTGCTGTGAATCCATCTGGGCCTGGACTTTTATTTGTAGGTAAAGCTTTCATTGCTGCTTCAATTTGTGTGTTTGTGATGGGGTTGTTCAAGCTTTTTATATCTTCCTCATTTAATTTTGGTATTTTATATGTACCTAGGAAGTTGTCCATTTCTTCCCAAGTCTCAAATTTGTTAGAATATAGGTGTTCAAAGTAATTTCTTACAATATTCTGGTTTTCCGTAGAGTCTGTTGTAATTTCATCCTTTTCATTTCTAAGTGTGCTAATCTGTGCCTTTTCTTTCCTTTTCTTGATAAGGTTAGCAAGAGGTTTGTCGATTTTGCTAATTCTTTCAAAGAACCAACTTTTTGACTCATTAATCTTTTTTATTGTCTCTTTAATTTCAACCTAATTTATTTCAGATCTGATCTTTATAATCTCTTCTCTTCTACTGCCTTTCAGCTTAAGTTGTTCTTTTTTTCTCTAGGTCTGTAAAGTACATCATTAGTGAATTTATTTGTGACTGGTCTGTTCTTTTGATGTGTGCATTCATGTCTATGAATTTTCCTCTAAGAACTGCTTTCATTGTGTCCCACAGATTTTGATATGATGTACTTCCATCACCATTTAACTCTATGAAGTGTTTGATTTCTTCTCTGATTTCTTCCGTGACCCATTGTTTGTTCAGTAGTAAGTTGTTAAGTCTCCATGTATTTGTGTATTTTCTTCTGTTTCTGCTGCTGTTAAGTTCCAGTCTTATTCCACTATGGTCTGAGAGCATGCAATTAATTATTTCTACCCCTTTGTACTTGTTTAAGGATGACTTATGTCCTAGGATGTGGTCTATTTTAGAAAATGTTCTGTGTGCTGCCGAGAAGAACGTGTACTCAGTTGATGTTGGATGGAAAACTCTATAAACATCTGTTATGTCCAAACTTTCTATCGTGTCTTTCAGCAGTAATATATCTTCGTGGATTTTTTGTCTGGTTGATTTATCTATTTGTGATAGTGGGGTATTAATGACCCCTACTATAATTATATTGGGGCATATACGTCCTTTCAGATCTAATAATTTTTGGTTTACATAATTGGGTGCTCTGGAGTTGGGGGCATATATAAATAACTGTGATTTCTTCCTGTTCTAGTGTTCCTTTAACCAGTATGTAGTGGCCATCTTTGCCTCTCTTTACATGTTTTCTTTCGAAATCTGATGAGTCTGAGATTAATATAGCTACCCTTGCTTCTTTTCTGGGACCTGTTGCATGAAATATTGAATTCCAACCTTTTATTTTCAGTCCATGAGTTTCCTTATGGGACAAGTGTTTCTCTTGTAGGCAAAAAATTGTGGGTGTCTGTTTTTTGATCCAGTCAGCTAGTCTATGTCTTTTGATAGGTGAGTTGAGCCAGTTCAGGTTTAGGGTAATTACTGACATCCGTTTGGTGTGTCCTGCCATAGTTTTAGTTTTTCCATGCTGTTTACTGGCTTTACTTTTTTCTCAGCTCATTCTCCTAAAGCTTTTATCTTTTTTTTTGTCTGGGGTCGATTGTGTCGTTGGCCTCTCTTTCACTATCCAAATTTCCTTTGGGAATTCTCTGCAGTGTCGGCTTAGTGCCTGCAAATTTCTTTAAGCTTTCTTTATCATGAAAAATTTTAATTTCTCTCTCTAGTTTAAAAGATAGTTTTGCTGGATATAGTAGTCTTGGTTGGAATTTGTATTCTTTTAGTGTTTGAATGATATTGCTCCACGATCTCCTGGGTTTTAAGAGTCTGAGTTGATAAGTCTGCAGTTATTCGGATGGGCTTACCTTTCTAGGTCACCTTCTGCTTTTCTCTTACCACTTTCAGTATTCTCTCTTTTTGTTGGATTCATAGTACTTTAATGATGATGTGTTGTGATGAGGCTCCCTTCTGATCCATACTGTTTGGTGTTCTATATGCCTGCAGTAATTCAATGTTCATTTCTCTTCTTGGATTTGTGAAATTTTCTTCCATAATTTCCTTGAATATGACTTTTAAGCCTTTTGTTTCATCCTCAGTCTTCTCTAGGACTCCCATAATTCTCAGGCTGTCTTTGAATCATCTATTAGTTGTTGTAATGATTCACTTTCTTCTTTTTTTACTTTGCGTTCTTTATGGTCTTTCTGTTCCCGCTCCATCATTTTGTCTTCTAAGTCTGCTAATCTATTTTGAAGTTGTTCGATATCGTTGCTTATTGTGACCTGTGTGTTTTTCACTTCCTGGATGTCTGCATTTATTTTTTTATGTCTCTGTTGTGTTCTTCTCTCATTTCTTGTATTGCCTTCATTATCTTCTGGTTCATTTCTTCTTTGATCTCCTCTACTTGCTTCTCAAAGCTTGATTTCAGCTTAGCTAGTTCTTGGTGGAGCTCTTGCTCTATGACTTTTATTTCCTGCTTCATTTCCAGTTTTAATTCCTGCTTTAATTTGATGTATTTCTGGGTCCAGAAGTTAGCATAATTTTTGTCATTTTCATCTTTAGATGCTGCATTTTCAGGATTTCTAGTATGCACTTCTGGTATATCAAGACTTTCTGAAGGAGATTTATATCCACATTTCCTCATGGTTCTGTTGTCTTTGGTTGTCTCTGGCTGTTTGGCCCTGGGTTTCTCTGGGGGCTCACCCTGGCATGGCTCTGCCTGAGTCTGGGAGATCACAGCCTCTGCACTGACCACCTTTGAGAAGAGCGGGGGAGATGGCAGCGAATCCCCCTCAGTCTAGTCCAATGTGGCTCTATCTGGTACAGGCAAAGCCCAGTCTCTGTGCAGACCTCCGCTGTGAGGGGTGGCAGGGAAGGTGGTGGGGAGTCCCACTGGTGTATTCCAGAGAGGCTCGGCCCAGTGCTCGCAAAGCCCAGTGTCCATGCTGGCCTCTGCTGTGAGGGGCAGTGGGGAATATGGCAAGGAGACCTACTGCTGAGCCCAGGATCCACTGTAGGTCGCTGCTGCAAGGGGTGGTGGGGAAGATGTCTGGAAGACCTACCAACCCCCTTTGGAATGGCCCTGCTCGGCACTAGCCAAGCTCAGGTTGTGTCATAGGCCTCCGAGGCAAGGGACATTGGGGAAGCTATCTGGGAGGCCTACTAGGCTCATCTGGAGGGGGCCCTGCCTGGTGCTCACTGAGCCCAGGCTCCGCCACAGGCCCCTGAGGTGAGGGTCAGTGGCAAAGATGTCCGAGAGGTCTTCCTGCCTCCTCTGAAGCGGCCTTGCCTGGTTCTCGCCAAGCCCGGCCTCAGCTGCGGGTCCCTGAGGCAAGAGGTGGCGAAAATGTCCATGAACCTGACCAGGCTCCTCTCGATGGACCCTGCCTGGTGCTAGCTGGTCTGAGGTGAGGGGCGGGAGAAGATGTTCTAGAGGCCTACCTGCCCCTCTGAAGCGGCCCTGCCTGGTTCTCACCAAGCCCAGCGTCAGCCGTGGGTCCCTGAGCTGCAATGTTATTATTAACTCAATCCCTACAACCAAATAAAGCAGGTTATTATAATTAGTCCCATTTTCTGGGAACGAAACAGAGGTACAACAAAAGCACTGTATGGCAAAGCTAGGCATTTGGCTTCAGAGCCTATACTCTTTTTAACTCTTAGGTTGCCATAACCTTATACCCTACTAAGAAATCCATTTAGTTCAACTGTATGAAACTGAAAGTATCATGGCATTTTGTTTTATAAAGGCAATTTCATATGGGTTGCCATAATGTAAAACAACAGAATACTGGTAATTCAGTACAGTTTACCACATTTCGTATACTTGGTTTAGATTCTTTCTGCTCAAAAATGACCTTAATTTGATCTTAAATTTTTAAAAACAGTTTGAGGCTCCATGGTCAAGATATTTCTCCCAATGAATGACATGTAAGTCTACTTAACAAGATTCTTTTAAAATTTTTGACTAAATTTGTCTGAGACACTGTTTCACACTATAGTCCATGCTGATCCTGAATTTATTGTGTAGCCCCGGTTGACCTCAAACACATGGCAATTTTCCTACTTCAGCCTCCCAAATACTGGGTTATATGTGTGTGCCACTATATCCAGCTTTTGACTAAAATTTTTTAGTTTTAATCTTAATCTCTAGTCCCATTTCAATGGAAAATCTCATTCTTAACCTAATTTAAATGACAAATGAAACATACCAACAATAAAACACAAAACAGTCCTGTGAGAAAACAAGAAAATCATGTAGTGATTGATGAAAGCCTGCAATCTCAGCTCTAAGGATGGTTAAAGGAAGAATACCACAAATTTGAGACCAGCCTAGGCAACTTAACAATTTAGTGAAAACGTATCTCAAAATAAGAAATAAAAAAAGGCTAAGAATGTGGTTTAGTGTGAAGGCACTATAACCAATTCCCAATATCATATATAAAAAAGAGAACAGCACCTATTACAATCTTCTCACAAGTAGGAGGTGGTTATATGATCTTATATACTCACATTTGGTGCAATATATTTATCATCTTCATCTATTTCTAATGGAACAGCAATCAATTTTTGAAATGCTTTCTTCATTTTTTCTCGGTCTCCCACAGCAAAATAACAGAGTATTAGGTTGAAGCCTGCCTTCAAATTTGGTGCCATACTCATTATGTGTTCAAATGAATTAATGGCATCTGAATATTGGCCAGTTTTTATAAATGTAATTCCAATGTTCTGCATTATTTTAATCCTAAATAAAAAATAAACATGGATTAGTCTGAGTTTTAATTCTTTAGTAGCGCATTTAAAGCCACTCCAAAATAGTTTTCTTTTTTCTTTAATTCTTTTTGTCTTATTAAAACTTTACTGTGGTACAGTATATGTACTGTAGGATTTCCTTGTTCTAAATATATGAGTTAATGATTACTGGCGTATTTACATGGCTGAGTAACAAAAACCACATATTTATTTGCATTTCTGTTACACTAAAACTGTAGTTATTTCTAAAAAATACTTCTCAAATTTTATATTTATGATATAAACTTACCTCATTTCTTTATGGACACTTGGGATTTGATCTAAGGCCATTCGGTAGAATTTAATGGCTTTGGGATAATTTCTTTGCTTTAAATATATGTTTCCCATATTCACTTTTAATCTTCCTAATTAAAAAAAGAAGGCATAACAGTCTCATTTTTGTACTTTTTCATAATACTTTAGATGACCTCAATTCAGATTTTCTAACGTTTTCCTGAGGTTATAAGGATTCACACATTTCCTAAAATTCTAACTTTAAAAGAATTCTATTGTTATCTTCATATGCTAATCTTCTGTGGGGAAATAGATCTTGAAATACATAGATTACTAAAAATATAGCTGGAAACAATTGATTTACATTATAAAACTGGATGTACTCTACTAAAATATGGACTGAAAATCCTGATATATTTTAAAGTGACTCAAAAATACCACAAGCATTTTAATATGACATTAGATGGAATGATATTCTGGAACACTTTCATATGGCTAACAAAAATTATACAGTATAAAAACTAAATAGACACTCCAGTCTGTTAGAACTATATTCCCATAAGAGAAAGAATGTTCTTGGGTTTCCATGGCTCCTTCAACATAAGATAAATATACTTTTTTGTAATTCCATATCATAATTTATGTTAACTATTGCTTCATTTGTATTTTGAATGGATTTTCATCCAAACAGCATCTTTGAGGACACCCCAATTATAAGTACAAATTTGCTTATACCATAGATTAGTTCATTGTAAGAAAGCATAAGATGAAGAACTGTGAATTAATGGCACAAAGTAAATATTTTTTTTTGAAAATTTGATTATATACATACATACCTGCATTGCTAAACATTTTATTTTTCACTATGACTTGGTATGTGTTTAGTGCTTCAGCATACATCTCATTAGCTGAATATTGACTGGCCAGATTGAAAAGAACCTAAAGAAGATATTGCAAAAAGGCATATAATGATCATTTTAGGCCCCTTTCACTTATAATATTTTCAGTTATTAAGATACGGTAACAATACTAGCTGATTATGTCAAGATATCCATTAAAATAGAAAATTAAGTATAAAAAAGAAATATCCATTTCGAGAGGAGTCAAGATGACATCCATCAGAGTAGGAACTCCAGGAAAGCTGCTCCAAAAGAAATCAAGTAGGGAAGCAAACAGCTAGAGGAAAGTACACCTTGAGACTACAACAAGATTCAAGGATACGAGGTAAAACCAAAGATGGGTGATCACGGGCTGCTAAGGCCGTTAAGTGGAGTCCTCCCCAACCCCTGAAAAAGAAGGCTTGAGTACAATAGAGACACTCCGTAGTGCATTTTCAGGTGTGCCTTAGAACAAAAGATCGGGTACAGCAAGATCTAAACACACTCAGGGTATTGAAAACTGGAACAATCATGAGAGGCTGGCTGTCCTCTCCCAAGTGGAAGGCACAAGGGTGCCGTGGAGTCAAGAAGCAGTGCCACTGAAGGTTATGCAGCAGGAGCAATAAAAGAAAGGGAGGGCAAACCCTTTACCCCCTAAGAACTTCCACACACTGCGTACTATTAAGTAGGTGGCGGCTGGCAGGAACAGAAAAATGAAACAGCACTCTATCAGAAGAAGGGGAGTCGCAGAAAGGTGCTGGAGCTGTTGTGTGGGGTTGAAGCTGAGCACTGAGAAGCTAGGCATGCCCTAATGCACTACACTTTCCATACCATGCACCACCAATGAGAACCAAAAAAGACACAGTATTCTACCAGGAGAGGGAGGGGAGTTACTCTCACCATGGCCTGGAGGCTCCTGGGGCTGTGGCCCAGCACTGAGAACCCAGGTACCCACAATGCACTACATTCTCCATGTGCACTGTGGTCCAGTCCTGCCTGGGGCTGAAGACAGCACTGGAGAGCTAGGGGTACATAGAGTGCTTCTTACAACCTGTACTATCCCCCTGTGTGCTCCAGCTGAAAGCCAGAATGTACCAGAATTGGCAGTTCCAGACACAGTGGAAAAGCCTAAGATGGGCCAGTACCAACGGCTAGATCTACAAGTGTGAAAAAGGTGGGCATAAATGGGGAACCTATCCCCAGTGTCCAAGAGAGCATATTGCACAGCCAAAGGACAACACTCTTCATTATCAGAAAACAGAGATTGTCTAAAAAACTACCATTGCAAGAAAGAGAAACACACATCAGCAAGATGAGAAATCACAGGTGCAAGATGTCTTAGAAAGGCCCTAGACCACCAAGGGAGACCCAAATAAAACCAGAGGAAGATACAAAATTTCTAAACTTCAAAAACAAAACAAAAAACAAAACAAGAAAACTTATGGAAGAATACATGACAGACTCAAAAAATACAAAAGATACTTAAAGAGTTTCAAAAAGATTTAACTGAAGAACTTATAGAAGGAACACATACAAAGATAGCAGAGCTACAGAGGTTAATAAAGGAATTGAATAATAAATTCACCAAAGAACTCCAAAAATATGAAAAGATAAAGGAAGAGCATCAGGATAAAAAAAAACCACTTTGGAAAGTCTGGGGAACAGAAGGATTCAAAAAGAGGAGAGAACATCAGATCTAGAAGACAAGGCAGAAATAAGGGGCAAAACTCTTAATAATACTCAAATAACACTAAGTCAACATTCCAACAGGTTATAGATGACTTAAAGAAACTTAATCTCAGAATTAGAAGAATATGGGGCTGGAGGAATGGCTCAGTGGTTAAAGTGCTTGCCTAGCAAGCACTAAGTCAAGCGCTAAGTACCCGAGTTTGATTCTCCAGCACCACAGAAGCCAAGTGTGGTGGTGCATGCCTGTAACCCCAGCACTCAGGAGGCTGAGATAAAAGGACTGCTGTGAGTCCAAGGCTAGCTTAGGCTCCATAGTGAGTTCAGGACCAGTATGGGTCACAGAGTGAGACACTGTCTCAAAAAAATTACAGAAATACAAGAAAAACTGGAAATCTAAACTAAAGGATTAAGAAATTTACTCACTGAAGTTATAAAACTTCCCATACATAGAAAACGAAACAGACATACAAGTAATGGAGGCATACCATACGCCAACTTGATAACTAGGTATGACCAAAATAAAAGCTCCCCAAGATACATCATAATGAAAATCTGAGTCATGCAACGCAAAGAGAACATCGTTAAAGCTACAAGATGAAAAAGCAAGTAACATAAATAGCAGACCTCTCAACACAAACTCTGAGGGTCAGAAAAGCCTGGAATGAAGTTCTCAAAGCCCTAAAAGAAAATAACTGTTAACCAAGGCTCCACCAAAAATATCATTTAAAACTGACAATAAAATAAAGACTTTCCACAACAAAGAAATCTTGAAGAAATTTATGACAAATTGTGCTATAAAAATAATTCTTAAGGGTCTTCTGGATAGGGATACAGGGAACAAACAAAACAAAGACGCTAGAGGCAGGTTTACCTTTAATAAAAACAACATCTAATAAAACAAGCAGAAGAAATCAACATTCATGGGGTTGGAAAATGGCAGTCATCAAGAATCACACGTCAATTATAACTCTAAATGACAATGGTCTCAACTCACTAATCAAGAAACACAGATTAGCTAACTAAATTAAAAAATACAATCCAACCATGTTACACACAGAGATAAACATGTATTCAAGGTCAAAGGGTGGAGTTCTATACTTCACTCAACACAGGAAAAAAACCCAGCAGGGGTAGCAGAGATACTCTTCACCAACAAAGAGAACTTTAAACCAAAAGCAGTTAAAAGAGATAAAGAAAGTCCCTTCATTCTTATAAAGAGAACAATCCAACAGGAGAAACTAACAAACATTTATGCTCCAAACAATGGTGCACTTAACTACATAAAACAAAAGCCACTGGACTTAAAACAAAAACAACTCCATAATAGCGGGGGTCTTTAATACTTCTCTCTTCCAAGAAGACTGGTGAACTAGACAAAAAAATCAACAGACATAGCAGATCTGAACAACATCACGTAAAAAAGGGATCTGAAAGACATATACTGTATTTAATCCAACAACAATAGAATATACATTCTTCTTGGCTACTCTTGGAACATTCTCCAAAACAGACCATATTTGAGGCCACTAAACAACCTTAAACAGATACTCTGTCAGATCATAGTAGAATAAAACCAGAAATAAGCTACAACACAAACAAAAGATACTGCTCGAACAAACAGAGGCTGAACAGTACTCTTCTAAAGAATATTGGGTTATAGAAGAAATCAGACAAGAAATAAAAAAGTTCAGAGAGACAAATCACAATAGAAGCACATCACAATCCAACTTCTGCGACGTAATGAAGCAGTGTTAAGAGGGAAATTCATTTCCATAAATGCACACATAAAAAGAACTGAGCAATTGAAAATAAAAAATCTAAAGATATAACTCAGGGCCCTAGCAAAACAACAACAAGCCAAATCCAAAACTAAGAAGATCAGAGAAACAATCAATAAAATTGAAATTAAAAAAGCAATAAAAAATAAATTAAACAAGTAGTTTTTTGAAAAGATAAACAAGATCAATAAACCCCTGCTAAACTCACAAAAAGAAGGAAAGATAAAACCTTCATCAATGTAATTAGAAACAAAAAATGGAGAAATCACAACAGACAACATAGAAATTCAAAGGATTATAAGAAGTTATTTTGAAATTTATATTCCAATGAAGTTAAGAATGTGAATGAAATGAATGAGTTCCTAAACAGGTATCAACTTCCAACATTGAAACAAGAAATAAAACATCTAAATAGGCCTATATCCACCTACTCTATCCACCTCACTGAGGAAGTAATAAAAACTTTCAACTGAGAGGAGTTCACGACCAGATGGATTCCCGGCAGAATTCTACAAGAAGTTTAGGGAAGATTTAACGCAAATGCTCAGGAAATTCTTCCAAGAAACTGAAAAGGAAGGAAAGTTGTCAAAATCATTCCTTGAAGCTGGCCTACCCCTAATTTCAAAACAAGGCAAAGACCTAACAAAAAAAGGGAAAACTACAGGCCAATATATCTACTGAATACAAACACAAAAATATCCATTAAAATTCTTGCTAAGAGAATGCAGGAAATCCTAAAGAATATTATACACCATGACCAAGTGGACTTCATCTCAGAGATGAAGAGATGCTTCTACATATGGAAATCAACAAATATAATACACCATATTAACAGATGTAAAGACAAAAATCATATGATCATCTCAATAGACGCAAAAAAAGCATTTGACAAAAATCCAACACCTATTTATGATAAAGACTCTGAAGAAAATTGGAATAGAAGGAACCTGCCTCAACATGATTGTAGCTATTTACAACAATCTCTCTGCCAACATTATCCTAAATGCTGAAAGACTGAAAGTATTCATACTAAATTCAGGAACAAAACAAGGATGTCCACTGTCAACCCTATTACTCAACATAGTGCTTGAAATTTTGGCAGGAGCTATCATGCAAGAAAAAGGAATAAAATGAATACAAATCAAAAGGGAAGATGCTAAAATACTCCTGTTTGCAGATGACACGATACTCTACATAAAAGATCCAAAAAAATTCCACCAAGGGACTCTTAAAACTAATAAATTCAGCAAAGAAGATGTTACAAAATCAATACCCAAAAATCAACAGCATTCCTATAAATCAATCACGAATACAATGGGAAGAAAATCAAGAAACAGCCCCTTTCAAAATAGAAATAACATCAAAAATAAATAAACTACTTAAGAATAAACCTTACCAAAGAAGTTACAGACCTACCCAGGGAAAACTATAAAATGACAAAGAAAGGGATTAAAGAGGACTTGAGAAAAGGAAAAGATATCCCATGCTCCTGGATAGGAAGAATTAATATTGTCAAAATGGCCATACTTCCAAAGCTGATATATACATTTAAAGCAATGCCAATCAAAATACCAACAACATTGTTCACAAAACTAGAAAAAAACACTTTAAAATTCATATAGGGTCTTCCAGTCATGATGGTGGCCAAGTAACAGAACTGCACGATGTCTCCTCACTGACCCAAGTCAAGAATTTAGTTAGAATATGCTTGTTCAATGTAGCCAGGAAAGAGAGGAGCATCCCAACAATTGAAAGGAGGCCAAGGGAAGACCAGAAATTCTGAAGGAACATCGAAAGTGGAGGAAAAAAAAAAAAATCCCAGCAGCCCAGGAAGCTGCCACAGGTCAGGTGCAAACGGCTAGGAGCCACAGGCAGCTGCAGACACGGAAGAAAGCCCGTGTGGGCCCAGGACATCTGACAGAGCTGGGAGAGGAAGGATCACCCCAACAACTGACAGGATACCACGAAAAGGTCAGAAATCCTCAAGTCATACCACAAGTGGAAGAAAAGAGGAGCCGACTCTACACGGCCCTAAGCTGCCAGCATCCATAGATCACAGTCAGAGGAAAGCCCAGAGCCAGAACATCAGTCTGAGGTAAGAGTGGATCCAGGAGAAATGGGAATTGTCAGCAGCTGGCAGCCCCAGCATCGAAAAAACAAACCTGCATGTAGCGTATAATGCAGTGTACGCTCCCCCTAGAAAAGGCCCCCGAAGTCCAAATCAGAAGCAGTGCTCAACAGCCATAACAGGCAATGACTTTTAAAAGCCCATGACTGAAACCTTTACAGTAAAAGAAAGCTCAGAAGAGCATATCAGGACTTTTAGGGTCACCCTTAGACAGTGCCTAGGAAGAAACTGGCACAAGAGGCAGAGACAGCAAAAAAGAGGAGCAAAAGGCTGCTGGTTCCCTGAATGGCTCAGTGTAGTGGGTGCACCTCCAAGGTGGAGAGCCCTGCCCTGGTGGAGGGAGGCCAGGACAGGTGGAAGAGCTTTGCTGAGGTGGAAGGGCGAATAAGACACATTTAAAGGGAGACCATCATCCCGTTCCTCCCGCATGTGCCGCTGGCTTCTGGGTCACCGCTACCCAAAGCACCAGAAGCATCTAGGACCAGGAATTCCATCACCTCATCTGTCCCACATGCCAGAGGCTTCCAGAAGTATCTAGGACCAGGAATTCCATCACCCCATGGGTCCCTTGGTCCAGAGGCTCCCAGAGGCATCTAGGACTGGGCCTTAGCGAAACTCTTTTTCCTGCACACCAGAGATAGGCAGGAAGAGACAGCCAGAGAAAGCAGAACCATAAGGAAATAAAAGACCTGATACCCCAGAAAATAATACCAGAAATAATAGCAGAATAATAACAGCAGAAGCCAAAGATGAAAAAGACAAAAAGATAGTAACTTCTGGGCCCAGAAACACTTTTAATTAAAAGAAGAAATGAAACAGATACGTGCAAGAGATACACCACGACATAGCTAAATTAACAGCAGACATTGAAAAGCAATTAGAGGAAAACAAAGAAGACATAAACCAGAAGATAATGAAGGCAATACAAGAAATTAGAGAAGAACACAGCAGAGATATAAAAAAATTGAATGCAGATATTCAGGAAGTGAAAAACACAGAAAATATAAAGCAGCCATTTCGAACATCTTCAGAATAGAGTATCAGATGAAGAAGATAAAATGTCTGAGCTACAACATACAGGCCGTGGAGAACACATAGTAAAAAAGGAAGAAAGCAAATCATTACAACAGCTGATAGGTGACTGAAAGAGAAACAACCTCAGAATTATGGGAGTCCAGGAGAAGACTGAAGACAAAACAAAAGGCTTAAAGTCATGTTCAATTAAATTATGGAAGACAATTTTCCAAATCTAAGAAATGAACATGGAACTACTACAGGCACACAGAACACCAAGCAACTTTGATCAGAAGAGATCCTCCTAACAACACATCATAATTAAAATGCTAGAAACCCAACACAAAGAGTGAATACTAAATGCTGTAAGAGAAAAACAGAAGATGACCAACAAAGATAAGCCCATCAGGATAACTGCAGACTTTTCAACCCACACTCTAAAAGCCAGGAGATCATGGAGCAATGTCATCCAACCACTAAGAGAACATAAATGACAAACAAGAGTGCTATATTCAGCAAAACTATCTTTTAAATTAGAGAGAGAAATTAAAACTTTCCATAATATAGAAGGCTTAAAGAATTTTGTAGCCACTAAGCCAACACTGCACAGAATACTTAAGGGAAACATAGAAAGTGAAAGGGAGGCCAATGACACCAATGACCTCAGAGGAAAAGAGAAAACAGCTAGAGAACAATGAGCTGAGAAAAAAGTAAGGTTATGCACGAAATTAGGGATAAACTGATAGGTAAAAGGATTAACCAACTTGGGAAAAATGTTAATAATTAGTGAAATATGAATAAACTATATGAAAGATAAAAAATCTGAAATAACTAAGCATACCTATCTATTGATTTAACTTTACTATACTTATGTGATACAGATAAAGTCAATCTAATGTAGCAAACTGATAAAGTCTTAAGCTTGTTGAATGTAGCAATTCACTTTTTTGATGTCGAATGTAAGCTTATCCTCTTTGAGTGAGGCAGAAAGAAACATAAGCAGCACCAAAATTACTTGGAGGAAAGGTAACAGCTAAAGA
Organism: Ctenodactylus gundi; assembly: GCA_004027205.1. Lineage (NCBI taxonomy): Eukaryota > Metazoa > Chordata > Mammalia > Rodentia > Ctenodactylidae > Ctenodactylus > Ctenodactylus gundi. Next base: position 127,594 of record PVKB01002795.1, read on the forward strand.
GAAAATGTAACAAAAAAGAGACTGGTATTTAAATCATTTGATTGATATACATCTAAAAGAGTACCAGCTATGCTATAAAATCTGTGAAATCTTCCCACATCATTATTAATAGTACAGCAGTGTGCAAAACAGAATAATTACATGCAACATGGGAAACTGACATAAAATCTTTTAAAAATATATACACATGAATATATGGATGGATAGGCAGATAAAATTATAAACCAAATCTAGCAGAATGTTAGTAATCAGTGAAATGTGAGTAAATAAGTTATGAAAGTTAAAAAATACGAAATAACTAAATCTGCCTTCATATTTGTTACTTTAAATATACTTATGTAATATAAATTTAAGTTCATTTAATGTATCAATGTGGAATAATTTTAATTCACTTATTAGGTCTTTGATGTAAGTTTATCCTAAGAAAAGTGACTGACGTAAAGATAACCCTTTGAATGCACAAACATGTACCTTCCAGTATTCAGCTAAGGCATTTGAAATTTAACTTTGCTTCTTCTTTCTCATACTTACTAGCCTTTTGAATTACATGCTTGCAATTCTTTTCTTATGTAAACTGGTGGGTAAGGCCAGGTTTAAGAATATCTACAAAGATATAGCAAAATATAGAAAAAAAAACTTTTGGCAAATATCCCAATAAAGGGATCAGCTGGACTCAGAGAAGAGGCATCAAGATTTCACCACGCAGCCCATTAGAAGAATAGGAAGCTAAGCTAATGAGTGGTGACTTACGTGAAATGATTTAGATGCAGAAGATTAAATATGTTAACTACTGTATAGTCTCTCTGACTTGGGAAACCTAGAACACAGACATTCTATAGAACCACATGATGTGATAGGCAGAGTTGGGGGGAAGGGATCTGGAGAATGTGGGAGGGTCAAAAGTGGGAAGGGATTATAAAGTTGATATTATATATATATCAACTTCAAGCTCATTGTAAATATTATGTATTGCATATGTATATTAATAAAAATAGTGGGAAAAACATAGAAGCAAAAAGACTCCACATTATTAAAGCAATCCTGAGTAACAAGGGCAAAACTGGAGGAATCACAATCACAGAATTCAAAATATACTACAAAGCAACAATGATTAAATCTACATGGGGCTGGTAAAAGATCAGACAGGAGAACCAGTTGAACAGAACTGAGGACACTGAAATCCAAACACCCTTAGTCACCTGATTTTTGATGAAAGAGTCAAAACAATCCACTGGAGAAGAGACAGAATTTTCAACAAGTGGTGCTGAGAAAACTGGAAAATAAAATTAGATCCATATCTGTCACCACACACTAAAATAAGATCAAAATTGAATGAAAGAACTGGATATTAAAAACCGAAACACTGAACCTGCTGCAAAACCAGAGTTAAAACCACAGATGACATGGGGAAAAGAAAGTATTTCCTCAACAGAATACCAACTGCACAAGAAATAAAATTAAGAATCAACAAATGAAATCACACTAAACTAGCAAGATTTAGCACAGCATAGGAAACAATCAAGAAGGTAAAGAGACAACCCACAGATTGGGAGAAAATCTTTACCATTAATACTCAGACAGAGGATTAATATCTAGAATATATAAAGAACTCAAAAAATAACACCCCTCCCCTAAAATAAATGACCATATCAAGAAATGGGCAACTGAAAAAGAAGCTTCTAGGAAGTACAAATGAGCAACAAGCACATGAAAAAGTGTTCATCATCAATGGTCATCACAGAAAAGAAAAGAAAAAAAAAAACAGTGTGGCTTCACTGCACCCCAGAGAGAATGGCCAACATTAAGAACTCAAAAAGTGAGTTGGTGAGGCTACAGGAAAAAAGAAACACTTCTACAGTGTTGGTGGGTCTGCAATCTGGCTCAACCATTCTGAAAAGCAATGTGAATATTCCTTAACTGAAAACAGAAATCCCATTTGATCCAGCCACTTGCTCTACTGGGCATGTTCCCAAAAGAAATAAAGTCAGCATACCATAGACACATGTATATCCATGTTTACAGCAATATAATTTCTAACAGCTAAATCCTAGAAACAACCAACTTGCCCCTATCAACAGAGAAATGGATAAAAAAGATGTAATACCTGTAAACAACAAAATACTATGCAGAGATAAAGATACTAAGCATGTGAAAGAAAATGGGGCCATTTTGAGTTAATAATGCTCAGTGGAATGGACAAGAACAAAAAATTAATTAACAATAAATATACCTTTTATGAAACGCACAAAAATAACTGCATAAAAAGGCCCCAACTGGAGATATAGGGTAGGAAAAGGGGCAATGGACTATTAGGAAAAGGACAAATCTCTAAGAATTGGGGATAAGGCACAAGGCAATAGTAAGAGGAAAGGAAAAAGAATACAAAATTGGTGTATATGGTCACTGATTACCCCAAACCATACGTTTGTAATGTGTTATTGAATCTGTAATTCATGTTTATAAAAAAATAAAAAAGTAATTATTTAAAATACCACAGGCCTGCCCAGGCCAACCAGGCCTC